>OY754926.1:10000000-10600000 GCA_963576535.1 Plemyria rubiginata | reverse complement strand
TCATCCCTTTGAATGAGTCTCAACCGGACCGCGGTTATTGTGTCAATGAGTCTTCCAGTTGCATGTAGTAGTATTTTTTGAGGTCAGTGGTAGTAGTACGTAGTACCTACATAATTTAATTAATTTATTTATTTATTTATTGCCAACATGTACATACATCAGTTATATTATAGCTTAGGTCTAAGGTAGCTAATAAGCGAGTACATGTACCCTGTAGGCCTGTAATTTATTGCGCGTTGCTCTAGGATCATCAACGCAACGCCTTTTATTGAATGATCAAGCGAGCTTACCTGAAGCGAAGCTCGATCTTAATTATGTCTCCTTCACCGAAGAGAATGTTTACTAATGTAGTATATGCAGATACGACCCAGCATTCGCACAATGTTTAGAGGTAGACAGAGAAAGCAAAACACTTCCATGTACTGTCTCACCTCTCGCCAGACTCATTATCTTCAGAGTAGTGTTACAGCAACATTGATCTTCAGGGGAACTTTTCTAGGGAAGGGAGGGACCTTGCTTCTCTTCGGTGAAGGAGACATAATTAAGATCGAGCTTCGCTTCAGGTAAGCTCGCTTGATCATTCAATTATGTCTCCTTCACTCTCAGAGAATGTTTACTAATGTAGATGTTTAGAGAACAAGATCAATGATGCACCAAGATATTCTTTGATTATCTATGGGTACAGAAAAAAATTATTGATGAAATAAAAGAAGCAATAGGTTAAACTTTGCAAAAAAAATAATCGTAAAAGCTTGCTTGAGTAGGTACTTATTTAAATTATTAACGAATAATTACAGAAGACTAAAGCATTATAAAATAACGCAAAATAAAATAAATAGAACTTTAAAAAAGCACGAAACAAAATACTCAAAATTAAAAAATTGAATGCGAAAAAATCTTGATCACCAGAACCATAATCGTAAAAGTTATAAGATGGTAGAACTCAAATAATATTAAGTACACACAAAAAATCGGCCTAAAAAAAAAAACCAACTCATGAAATGACGTCGAAACTGAATCTAGCCCGAGAAGTGGCTAAAGTAGAGGCTGTGAGTTACCAGCAGAAATATCGATGCCACTATCAGCAAGCGTTGTTGAATCCAGTGTTCAATGGATTGTTCGGTCAGAACAAGACGTCAATTATCATCTTCCTAATTATGGATGTTGCCGATTAAAGAAGGTTGCATTCTGTCAGTCAATCCCGGAAGCTTGATCGAAAGATTTGATATTATCTGAATCTGAATCGAACAAAATGTTTGTTTTCTACGGCCAGTTGATAGCACGAACAGCATGACAAATTTTTGATAAAATTCGAAATTAAATGAACCAATCTGTAGTTTTCTAAAACTACAAAATCTAATATAAACCGTACTATACTCGGATTTCAATAATAAAATAACATGGGAATGTTATCTTTGTAAAAAAATGTTTTTGAAGGAAAGTTATCTTTTACTTTCATATCTAAACGTATTTTTTTTTTTTTTTAATGATATCAAAGAAATATGTATGATTATTCAAAAAATATACTAAAGATGATTATACTTGAAACAAGTTGTAAGAAACTTTAATAAAGGTGATCTTTTTTTCATTCAAGAAAAACATTATTATTTTGTAGATACCTACACAAAACTTCCACCAAAGCATAACACATTTTAGGTATTGTGATCTAGCATCCTGTGAAAAAACAGAAATAGTTGGAAACGCCAAATGCTAATTCCAGGAAAGATTGGCTGTGGAAAGCCTTTTTGATGAGACACACTACCAGGGAGATTTTTTGATGAAACGGGTTATTGATATGCAAGGAGAGAGAAGAAGATATTTACTCGGAGAGAGAACCAATATCTCTTCAATACATATACCAAGGGTACGGTTGAGACGTTCAGAACTTATACCAACCAATACCAACTGGTACAAACAATACCAGTTGACTGATAAGAACCTTTTTATTTTTATTATTATTGTTATGTCAAACGTCAGGAACGCATGGAAATTAATTTAATTTTTAAAACATCAAACCAAGCATTTTTTTTTTTTTTTTTTTTAAAACAAATGTCTCGTAGATACGTGACGCAAATAAGTCAATATTTGGTTTATGAAAATGTTTTAACTCATAAAAATCTAATTCGTACTCCTTATCAATATGAAGCGTCCTAGATTTTGCGTCTGCTTATATATTTTCAGCAGAAAGAATATACGACTTGAACACAAAATAGTCGACATGTGTGACTCACACCATTTCCAAATCGTGTTAATTACTGTTTTAGGTAAAACGTGGATACTGGGCAGTAGCAAGAATTATACCAAGTAATTGTAGGTAACTATTGTCCACGCGTAGGATATCACAATCTCTTTTATCTTCTGCAACTCCTTTATTCCCAAAAATAATTTGCACCAGTTCCAGGTTGGTAATTTATTATAATTGGATTGTTACGTGGTGGACCCACATCCCCCAACTCGTTCAGAGCCACAGAACACACCCCCAATTATTATTAGTGTTCGAAGCATCAGTAACAAAAAAAAAAACTTCCCAATCATATCAGATCATGTTGGGAATAGAACTTCTGTAGCAGAAAGGAAATGTTTTTGTGTCTCCAAATCAGGTCATCACGCACGATAACAGTTACGGAAATATTTCATAGCTAACGTTATTTTTAAGTAGGGCCAACGTAACCCTTTAGAAGGATTTCGTAAACCACTAGCCATATAGCTGGACATGCCGTAGTTAAATATTCTAAATACCAATCACGGAAATGCTCTTATCTGAATTATTTTTAAGCTCATTAGAATAATTTCAAGACTTTTCAAGTTAAGTAGGTGTAAAAACATTAGGTATTATAATCTCAGTATCAAATTAGGATGCTTAAAAACTAGCAAGTAGCTTTTATTAAGCACTATTGTTCAATTAATTAATAAGCAATTAATTTCCCAATATCTGGTTCCCAGTTTGGCGCTCTAGCGCCAAACTGCCTTTAAGCCTTTCTAAAGTGCTTTGTAGAAAATTCACAAATTTTAATGTTAACGGCACATTGCCCTTACGAAAATATTTCGCTTTTACTCGTTATAAGCCCTTGAAAATATATCTCTTTTCTTTTATTTTATTTATTGAATTAGACATACGGGATCCTTGAGTACGAGTTTAGAAGCATTTCTGTGCCTCTCATCGTAAAATGTTCCGTTTAATATACGTACTTTTAAAATTGTTTTAAAATAGGTATAAAATAAATTGACCAGTTTTTTTTTTTTTTTTTTTTAGATTGTCCTACAATTGGATTGCACCTTCCAATAGTCTGAGTATAGGTATTCTAAATATACTTTACTTCTTTTTGTATGGCTGCAATTGCAAATTCGGAATACTTATGCCGCTATTCATAAAAAGTATCATAAAACAAAGCACTTAGTGATAGGTGCGATCATTCGTTCGAAAGAACTTCAGACGACTTGCGTGTACTTGCAGTAGCGGCGAGGCGAGTCTAAGATAGCGTATCGGTAGGTAGGTAGGTACCTACCTACCGATGTACCTACTTCGCTAGCTGCCCAGGTGGCGCCGCACAGGCCGGCTCGTGTGGCGCGGGCTAGCATTGCAACGAACGGCGGGCGGTGGGTGCACCGCGTTCTGTGGCGGGTACGCCGAAGGTTCGTCAGGTATGACGCCGTCCGACTCTGCTTACCGTCCACGCTGGTTCCTCGCACCGCAAGACGATGAGCGTCTCACGTATAAATTTCTATTAGGAGAAACAGCTGCTTGAATCAGCTGTATTTTTTAATCTTTCTATCTTTGAATGGTTTTAACAAAGATATATCGACAAGTGGCATAATCAGGGATTATCAAGTGTCCATTAATACGTCATCAGAATCAGCTACTACCCTAGCCGCATCACTTAGCGTGCGGATGACATCCGGAATATCAAAATTATTTTCAATACATATAATGACATTGCCTCGGGCTAAAAGTACATACTTTGCCAAGCTGACCTTGTTTTGTATTTGCTTATCTATTAACAAAAATCTGCAGGTATCGACCAGCATAGTGCCAATTTCCAAGTTTAGAGTAGACTAATAGCAAGTGATAATATTTTAGAATTCAGATTATTTCTTAAATTTAATATTCGTTTCTTTTTGAAGAAAAAAAGTTCTAGTAGAATATACAGGCCAAATTGGCTTGAAAATTATCACCATACTCCACAAAGTGAGCTTTTGAAGCTGCCGGCTTAAGCTTTTACCGGCTTGAAGCCAATAATGGCCACTATTCAGTAAATATAAACTTCTAATGTCGCAAGAACGTCGAGAGCTGTACTTTAGATCAGCTCCAGTATATAATATACCATCCAGCGCTGGAAATAGCAACAATATCATAGGTATACCTACCAGTGGTATTCCTTTAGACCTTTCTTCGATATCCGTAGGAAATGAACAGTCAACTAATGCATCGAAATGGTCTGTTCAACAGAATAAATATCCTCAAAAAATAAAATGTACAGCTGCAGTAGAAAGGTTAAACCGAAAGGGGGCGGCCGCTAGCCAAATATAATTTTAGTACAGAACATGTTTCTCACAAAATTCGGTTATTTGAAGAATACAACGAAATAACCATTAATTTGATACATCCCAAGAATTCAAGGGGCTGATAGGCACATAGCATAGTATATGTGGGTAGGTACATAAGTAAAGATAAAAATATGTGTTATCGTTGAATGCAACGAAACACTAGGTACCCACTAGGTACAAAATATGTATTATAGTGCACGCCACCGCTCGATGAATGCATCGAGGATTATCCGAAGAATACAACGGATATGTAAAAAAAAAACTATAAAAGTAAAAAGGTCGGTAGTTGCATGTTAGTTGCAAATAGTGCACCGCTCGATGAATGCATCGAGATATCCGAAGAATACAGCGGATATGTAAAAAACTATAAAAGTAAAAGGCCGGTACTTGCATGGTAGTTGCAAATAATGCACCGCTCGATGAATGCAACGAGGATATCCGAAGAATACAACGGATAATATAAAAGAAAAGAGGTCAATAGTTGCACGAAACTTCTTCCAATAATTTTCCTCCCATCCATCTATCTTCTTTGGTTCCTCAACGTCTTTTTTTCGGAATTTTTTCGCCATCGCTCGATCGAAGTAAAAACAATGATACACCTGTGCGAACGCCGTGCGCGCACGAACAAGAATGAGTCTGGCGAGAGGTGAGACAGTACATGGAAGTGTTTTGCTTTCTCTGTCTACCTCTAAACATTGTGCGAATGCTGGGTCGTATCTGCATATACTACATTAGTAAACATTCTCTGAGAGTGAAGGAGACATAATTTATGTTACGATAAGAATCCAAGGAATATAGATAAAATCAAATTCCTTGTAAGGATCACTGATCTGTTTTAGACAATCTACCTAACACAGAACACAGAAATACATAGTTACTTACCTACTTAATAGGTACATAATAACTATACTCTTTGGAACCCTTGTTTTGTTTGAATTTGTAGGGAGTTTTGACGTAGACGATACACACTACATAGTTTAAAATCGACGATCCCGTCGAATAAACGTGCATCTGAAATCGCTTACTAGAAAACATTTTTTTTTATCCTATTATTATCTTGCGATCTGCCCATTGGGCATTGAGCGAGAGTTTTGAAATTTCACGACGACGTCAGGCATGAGTGGTATGCGTCCAGTGACACATCAAACTATCTATTTTAGTCCATGAGTAGGTCTTGCGGAGCTCTTCTCCTTATTCTTGTGAAAGTTATGGCGGCAGGGTTCATAAGGCCACAGTCTAGTTCTTTCGGATGGCGGTCCAGGCGTTTGGCGTAAGATTTGAGCTTGGTTTTGACGTCTTCTCTAACGGTTGGGATCTGAAGCTCAGTGTGAAGCTGATTGTTGGTAATGTACCACGGTGCGTTTGCGATCATGCGTAGCGTTTTTGGTTGAAAGCGTTGGATTATATCCAAGTTAGAGTTAGCTGCCGTTCCCCAAAGCTCAGCGCCATACGACCAGATGGGCTTTAGAATACATTTATAAAGGATTAGTTTGTTGGTCAGTGAAAGTTTAGATTTACGAGCCATCATCCAGTGTAGCTTGCGGAGTTGAAGGCCTAGAGCTTTTCTTTTGGTGTAGATATGCTTCTTCCATGTAAGGCGTCTATCCAGGTATATGCCTATGTAGCGTACGTCTTCGTACTGCGGGATTTGTATGCCGTTTAGTTCGACGGCAGGACAAGAGCCGTATCTTAGTGTAAAGGTAACTATAAATTAACTTGAACAAAGCAATATGTAGTACTAATCCGCTGATCTAATCACCTTAAGCTGGAATAAACTTAATTAGACTTCGACACGTGTTTCACCTTTCTACGAAGCATCTTCAGGAAATTGACTCGCTGTGCACTGAACGTGTTACCTGGTCGAGCGCTGAGCTGAAAGTGAGTCAATACTCGCCCACCCCACTATTTATACCTGCGCCGCCAGGTAGCCGACGATTAGTGACTGGTTGTTGGTGAGTCATCGGACGGTCGATCGTTGTTTACAGCACCGTCCGAAAAAATACGTAACAACGGTGATCTTGTGAATGTGTTTTGCTCATTCAACAGTGTGTAGTTTTGTGTATTGTGTTTTGTAATTTCTAAACATTCTAATACAGACATTCTAAAGCCTTTATCGCAGGTATGTAATATACTATAAGTGTGATTGTTATTTAGTGAATGAGAGGATTCGATTAGATGTTTTGCAAAATGAGATCTTTCGGGACAATTGCCTCTGTAAGCCGCCATGTGTTCCTTGTATCTGGTTTGGAAATTACGACCGGTTTGACCTATGTAAACACCATTACATTCATCACAAATCAATTAATAAATACCCGCTTTTTTATTGTTTTCCAATTTATCTTTACCGTTACAAATGTGTCTCAATGAGTTGTTAGTTTTGTATGCTACCCTAATTTCATTTTTAAACAATATTTTTGAAACTTTGTCGCTGATTGCTCCTAAATAAGTAAGACTGCCCAAATATTTCTGTGGTCTATCTTGTTGCACGGGATATACAGCGTGTAACGGAAGGGGGGTATCAACCCTGAAGCAGGTGAATGTGCTCATGAAACTCAACAACTTTCCCCAAAGAACATAGGTCGAAATATGAAAAAAAAATTTGGCCCTCCCTTACAAAACTGACTACCAGCTGAATGATTTACTATGGGAGGGCCAAATTTTTTTTTCATATTTCGACCTATGTTCTTTGGGGAAAGTTGTTGAGTTTCATGAGCACATTCACCTCGAAACCTTGAACCAAAAAATGCTAAATATAAATATTATAGAGCACTTGCACGTTTGTTCGGTGGGGTCGTCGAAATGTCGTCGGATATGTTTGTTCATATCTTTGGTTCATAAAGTAATACTAAAAAGGGGGGTTTGTTCAAAACGAAATTCAAAGTGTTTGGATCATTTCTGAACCCGAAAATGGGTTCTGTTTGATTTTGTTCATAGAGCCGGAGTTCCGAATTCTGAAGAAGGTTGAATGCTCCTCCAAGAGCTAAAGAACCCTGGCTGGCACCCGTGATCGAAGGTAGCGATGGGGAGCGCGCTGGACAGGTGTCCGAATATGTCCCACTGCTGCCACTGCTTACCGCTGCGCTGCGGCGTGGTATGGGTCATCGTGACGGGGCTGCTCACAGGTCTCATTTACTTGGGAATAACGTTCCTTGTGCTCACGACGGAAAATCAGAAATGGACAGGGTACGTGGTGGGGTACGAGGCCGCGCCGACGGGCGCGCTGCTGTTCCTGGGGCACCTCTCGCTGATGCTGGCGCTGCTGTGCAAGGACAACCGCACGCTGATCCTGCTGTACGCGTGGTGCTCGGTGCTGGCGTGGCCGCTGCAGCTGGCCTCGTTCCCAGTTTTTCTCTACTCGGCGACGATAGAGAGTGATTATGAATATTTGCCACTAGCTTTATTTCTGTTGGCGATTATCCCCATGTTCATCTACTTCTTTATGGTGGTGGCCAACTACTCAAGGTTGCCGCCTAGGTCATCATACTCATGTTGGTCTAGACCTAGAACTAGCAGTAGCTCAACTACTGCTAGTGGTCGTCCAGTGTGCCTACCTAACTTTCCGATGTCTACGTAGTGTGTGCCTACCTATAGTAAGTGGGAGATGTTACTACTTACTAGTGTTGGCATTTCATGATTATTAGGCTATCTACGAGTATTAATTTTGTATAAATTATTATTTAATTTTGTTACTTATGTGATATAATAGTACTATTTTGATTCAATTTTGAAATGCATTTCCCATACAAATTACAACAATACTAGAGGCTTCTCGCGGCTTCGCACGCGTTGGAGTGGTGTGTTTTATTCAAACATCGAAACTTTCACATTGATCAGCTCTCTCTATCCTCTAAGGTTTGCTGGAAGAAAACTCTATATAGGGTTAAGCTCGCCTTTGTACATGACTATTATGTATTTTTTGTGTAAATCAGTTTGTGTACAATAAAGAATAAAGAATAAAGAATTGATTTTTGTAATAGTAGGGAAGAATTTTATATACATACCTACGCAAGGTATGTATATAAAGAGATAAGAGATACCTATATGACGAGGACTAAAGCCACAATTCTATTAATTATTAATGTTTATGTGTTTGCTTTAGATCAATAAATAATTTTCATTTCATTTCATTTATACGCGTGCATTACCAACATTAGGTAGGTACTGAGCTTAGCACAAAATGACTAACACTATATCTATCTATCCTATTTCTGCCCCTAAACAAACGAAATTAAACGCTTCACGACATTGATCCCCAGGCACGGTAGATACCCTCTATGTAGGTACCAACTTAAGATTCACGTTCTTAGAATGTTTTTACAAACATTGACGGCTCTTTATATCCTTTTTGAGAGTTTCTGATAAGTTATAAAAATCAAGTGAAAATGTATCTTGAGATAATTTCTTGAATTGAGACAGGTGCTCCAAGTTCGTTATCCCGTCGGTAGTGACACAATCATTATGACATTTCTAGACCCTAGTCGTAATAAACGTTATTATCGATCGAAGCTAATCGCGATATGTGAGTATATCCAATTTCCAAAAACCCAACCCTAGTCTCGGCCGAGCATCCCTTCATATCCAGTTTATGGAGTAGCATTTTTATCAGAACCCGTATTATGACGGGCATAACTCTTGGCAATCGAATTTGTATATTTCTATTATTTATCGACTGTGGAGTAACAAAACTTACCCCCGGTTTCTGAAAGCTCGATCAACACTAATCGGCTGTCAAGTCACTCGCTATTTCATCTTTTACTGCAAATTAGATAGAGATAGCAAGTGACTTGACAGCCGATTAGTGCTGATCACGCTTTCAGAAACCGGGGGTTAATCTACATAAATAACTCCAATTCTGACTTTTCCAATTGGTTTATGGTTTAAATACTTTTGAATGAAGTCTCTTATTATCCGAAAGCTCAGTGTGAGTGTTATACATTATTATTTCAAATTTTCTTTATATCACACTTAATAAATTATCATTCCCATCATCTCGCTATCTCTACTAATGCCGATGCTTGTCGATTTATTTACTAGTGGCTCTGTGAGCTGGTAGACCTCGCGAGCACACTAAAAGTGAGCAATTCACTGGCTTAGCGGTAGGTAGATATAATTTTTCAGATTTTTGATTCTTTTGATTTTATTGATTTTTATTGTTTTTTTTTAATCATCTTGTTAAATCAATCAAACAAGTGAGGCTGTAGTTAAACTAATTGTTTATTATCAGCGTATTACATCCATAGAACTATCAAAACCTGCGGTAATTCTACATTTCAGAACCATCGCTCATAGCTATTTTTTCAAGAGTCCCTGAAGCCATCCTGCTTCTTCTTTATTTTTGTTTTGTAATCGATAGTCGTTATGTGAAATAACATCTATCGATTACAAATATCGACTCCAAGCTTCTTAACTACTATTTATGTAATTGTGAAACTTATAATTAATTAACATTCGACCATCCTGACAAGTGCCTGTCTCTAGGCACCTGAGGTCAACAGTCTTGAATAAGTTTTGCCATTCCCAATAACAGAAATTTTGATATTACCTATAATGACGTCATTGTTAAGTTAGCTCTGTCATTATTACAGTAAGACATGGTTATTTAGCTTGTACACACTATCTAGTGAATAATGTGCCTATCTTAATGAAGATAAAATATACATTAAGCAAAGCATTGTGTTTATCAAAGTAAAATGTTAATAATGTAATTTCAAAACTTAATACAGGACAACAATTTATATACTATTATATTGAAATATACAGGTTCAATCAATTCCACATAGCCTCCACTCTCCAATGACAAGATAATTAGGTACATTGCATCTATCACCTAGGTCGGTATAATAATCATAAAACAATAATAAATTAGGTGTTTAGCAAATAAAAAAACATAGATATGGTAGGTACCTAAAATTTTGGTGCAGGCACACATTAAGTGATCATAGATATAGACAGTAATTTATTGATGTGATGAAGAGTTAACATGGCTTGTAGATGATTAGAGATTCAAGATCCTACACTAAGTCCTTGTAGACTTGTGCTGTAGGTGTCCCTTCCACATGACATTATACAGAGAAATAATACAACCATAGCTTTAATAACAAAACGTTAAGATCGGGAAATCTATGTCGATTTAAGATGTAGGTAATGTAATTATGTAAGTATAATTTATAATTATGTTTTTATTTTGAATTAGTCAAATATGTGCTCTTTAACATTGGCTCTTAAACGTTGGTTAGCCTGAAACAAAGATCAGAAATCATCTCAATGTAAGCCATGATTTAAGATGTACTTTATTTATGCGAAACTAAACCTAACATGACATAACATAAAAAATCTTGTGAATGCAAAGCAATACTAACCATCACACACATATTTTGCGTAATAAAAAAATAATAATATATAATGCTTTCAAATTGTATATTTTTTTATTCATTAAGATATTTGTATTGCTTGCATTGATAACATTTTATTTCAATGTCGGAGTAAAATTGATTTTCTTATTAGGTCATAGGGGTAACCATATTGAACGAGTTGGGAACCACTGACCTAGACTCTAGTATTCGGCCATCCATACACAGAAGAATGACCTCATTCGTATTTGACATAAATTACTTGTGACTTATAGGATTAAACAGATAAGAGTTTCCATACAAAAAAAAAAACGCTGCGCCGACTAATTCAAATTCAAATACAAAATAATAAATAGCAAGGATCATCTTGAAACGTCTTAAAACTAGGTGACTCTAGTGCCAGTTCCACGCGACCAACGCCGAGAAGAACAGGCAACAAACTCGGCTTGGTATCTATCGCTCTTTTGTATGATCCTCGTTACAATGTAATAAAATACCTACACTACAGCAGCTTAGATATCATACAATAAGTAATTTAACAGAGAAAGGAAAAGTAAACAAATTCATAAAACAGCACACGCTTAAATACTATAAGATGACGGCGGCATAATACTCCATAAACTTAACACTTTATGGTTAGAATATCAATTATCTTCTTTTGATTTAGATATTAACACTTGATACCACACTACACTAGACAGACCATTGAATCACATTTATTATAAAACTTTATGCACAGCATTTACCACTTAAATTTCGTCGTTAGACGGAAATGACACGTTGTGTCGATGTCATGGCCCTCGACAGGCAACAGCTCTCGAGACTCTAGCCTCGTTTCTGGGTGGCCTTAACAGAGGCCAAGGATCGCCTTTGCAGCACGTAGCCTCTGCATCGTTGTCTGGCTAGATATTCATGTGTGCCGACTGGCGCCAACGCATACCCACACCGGGGGTTATGTTCTCAAGGTATTCAATTATTTGTCGACGCCTACCCACACGGGGGGTTACGCCTTCAGACATTCAATTATTTGTCGACGCTTACCCACACTGGGGGTTACGCCTTCATACATTCAATTATTTGTCGACGCCTACCCACACTGGGGGTTACGCCTTCAGACATTCAATTATTTGTCGACGCCTACCCACACTGGGGGTAACGCCTTCAGACATTCAATTATTTGTCGACGCCTACCCACACTGGGGGTTACGCCTTCAGACATTCAATTATATGTCGACGCTTACCCCCACGCAGGGGGGTTACGCCCTCAGACATTTCTGTATAATTCTTCGACGCTTACCCCCACACAGGGGGGGTTACGCCCTCCTTTCATTCATAGTGTCAAAACAGGATAGGATAAATGGAGTGGGAGATGAAACGCAGTACAGGGGTAACGCTCGCCACGGATCAGATTGGTTCACTCACATTCTCTAGAGGAGCTATCAGACTAAAAACCTTTTAATTTACACCATTGTGGTTTCATGTCGTCTACCGAAATAAATAAATAATACTGGATAATCCACACATCACAATCTAGCCCCAAATTAAACTACTCAAACAAAACTACTCAAATGACGTATATTTTCTTCTGGGGTGACCTTCAACAGTCGTATACAGCTAGGGTTGCTTTCACCGGGGGTCTTAGTGTTTTCGTTGTACCATGACTAAATCACCAACTTCGTACTCTACTGGCTTTGCATAGCTTTTGTCTTATTGTCTGAATAATATCATATTTTTTCATAACGTTATGGTCATGCCAGTGTCCTTCGGACCTATTCATTCTGGGTCTTCCCCATAATATAATCTACCTGAGAGATTTACCAGTGATTTGGTTCTGTCGCTATATCTAATACTGGGCAATTCTTGCATATTTATTTATTTATTTAATTTGATACGATTTGAACTTCGATCGATTGTTTTTTTTTTAATATGACTTTCAAATTTCTATTGGCTCGTAATAATACAATTTTATAGCTACTTTACTAGATGGCGTTGTTAAGCAACCGAGCAAAGCTCGGTCAGCCAGATATTAAACGTACAATTAATAATGAACTCTGGCCTCTTCTGATCGTGTAGGTATATACCCAACAAAACTATACTCTTCGCTCGACTTTAAATAGCATACCGTATCTACATTTACATTATTGGTGTCTTAGCTCTCCGAGTGAGACCGGAAGTCTCACTCGGAGTATTATGTCAATCCGTGAACGACTGTTTCACCCAAGCGCTTATAATGTATCTTCTCAGATTTTGAACTGGGTTCTCAGTACGGAAACAGAACGCTATCGGTTATGTATGTTCTCACGACCGGTAATTCGGTCCGCGTACGTCTTAATAACATGACGGTGGCTAATCGACTCCGTCTCTTACTATACGCCTCTAGGGCGAGGATTTCCGAACGTGGCGCTCTCTTGCTCTCCGGGTGAACTTATTGTAATAACGTTTGCAATCTATTCTATATGCGGAACAACGTTTACAATGTTTTGGTATCCATTTCATGTCATTTTACTCATTCTTATGTTTCCATTGATCTTTCTATGTTTCATTTAGAGGTAGCTCTGTCATGTTTTTCTATCGGTCGAAATGTCACCAATCGTGTTTTTGTCTTGTGTGTGATGCACTAGGAAATGTCCACAGCTATAATATGTATGAACTTCAAAACTACATATCAATATGTCTTCAGTTATTAAAGTACGATCAATTAAAAATCGAGATAATCGGGAATGCCCCACCCCTTAATGCAATCACTTGGTACTTCACTGCAACTAATAAAATAAATAATTATTGGTGGACTTTTGAAACAGCACTATCTCACCCCGAACTGAGCCAAACCTTGTGATATGGGAACCAGATAGCTAGTGTACATCTTAATATACCTTCTTCCCTCAAACTGAAACTAATTCCTGAACCCATTCAGAGTGGGTACGTTGTGTTTGCCCTTTTAAGTACGTTGTAAAACCACCTTCGGGTCTCTTCTGAAAACAACGAGACGGGACCTGCTTGTCGTACTCGGCTTAGGGAACTCTACATTTTTCCGCTTTAGGCTTTACTATCAGATACTAGCTTATAACTTTTAGACTCTCCTATATTTGTATGACAAACAAATTAATTTTCTTCCTTTCTACTTCGTTTATGGCCTAAATCTACAATTGCCTTCACATTATAGGTTATTAACTTATAGTTCTTCCATACTTTTTGTCCACTTGCAATGTTTAGGATGTTTTAATGGTATTAGTTGCATTCATTGTCGACGGGTACAAAATTCTTAGGTATGGCTGCAGTTCTGGTCTGTGTGACCTTACCGACGGCATTTTATGTACCGTGACCATGTTTCCCGTTTTTATTTCTTTTTTATTTACAGTTTAAACATATTAATAATTAATAATAATTTTGCCATTGGTCCCCGCACTAGGACAAGCCTGTATCGCGGGAGGCCGAATACAATATACACTTTACTTAGTTTGAACCACAAATATGTTACAGTAGCAGAGCAAAAAAAACAAAAAGGGAGATTTAATTTGTTCTACATGGGCGATTTTATTTTTAATTTGTATATAATATAACTTAGTGTTACACTAAGTTATTGTACACCGCCGTCTTTAGTTACACCGATTGCTTCTCCGATTTTCCTTGTATCCTTTCCATCCAAAGGTTGTCTGGAAGAGATCGCTCTTAGCGATAAAGCCGCCATTGTACCAGTTTTCTATACTTGTTTTGTTTTTCTTCGTGTACAATAAAGAATTTATCTATCTATCTATTTGCACTTGTGGTGTTCGTACTGATTCCGCTGGGGCATATGACCGATGACATCCCCAATAATAGTATTTTTAATTGTCTCATTAGTGTAGTCAGTAATATTTTGAAGATATTTCTATACTTCTTCTGGTTCCTTATAGCCACTATCATTATCTTGTAGATAGGTATCTACGTTCGTCCTCTCGTTATAATCGTAGATTCCGTGAGTCAACTGCCCGTTTGCCGGTGAACTCGCACCTGTTTACGAGCGTCATTTTGTCATATTAGCTCTCCTCGATCATCGAGGGTTTCATTCACGCGAGATTTTCGGGCCAACATTTCAGTGAGTAAGCCTCTATGGTTATGTCCGCATGAGAATGCGGCAATAAGTTTATCCTCTAACTCGGTCAATGTGTATTTTACTGTCATCATTATCAATTCCTCATATCACTTTCTTTAATCCTTCCAGTTTTGGTAACGCATAGAAAAAGGTTTGTCGCTCCGTCCATTCAAAGCGAGAGCAGACTTATCTACTTTAGCTAACCAGATCTTCATAGACCTAAACTAACTTCATAGCTAACCAGAATTCTTTGTAATTTACTATTAGGATCAAACCCATTTTGAGATCCTTGTAAACCTAGTCCAACAAAACTAGGAGCCCCGGTGTTCGAGTTGCATCCGACTCCTCGTTATAGGTAGGTACCCTTTTGACTTTTCAAATTCTCTGTTGGAGTGAGATCATCAGATAATAACAAATTTAAAGTAAAATCAATCGAAAAGGTAAGGAGGAAAGTGAAAGGAAAGGAAGACACAATATGAATATCTGAAATCAATTTCAACTGTTAATATAAGCATGTATCATGCTTCATCATCATCATCATCGTCATCATCATCAACATTGGTTTCTCATAATCAATCATAATGGCGTCCCAGCTTCGCCATTGAACAATGTTACCAAGGCTCGATCTGGATTATGTTTATTATACTCTACAGTATACCCTTATATTCTTATATCATGAAAATAATCACCAATAAAAATTCGGTCATCAAAACTATTTTACTTGGATGCATTATTGATTATTATAATAACAACTGAAAAGATCCAAACAACTCGACATTGGCAAATTCGTGGCAACCCCTATCGGCCACTGAACAGTCATATATAAAAGAAGAAGAAGATCCAAACAATTCAAAGTCAATGGATTTCTTGTTTTTATTTATATACAATCAAACATCAAAATCAAGGTCATTTCGAGCCTGAAATGTTACTTGTTAGCTGAAACACTTGTTATGTACCTAATTAAATGTATGTCCACCAATGTTGCTAACTTGTGTTATGCTGTAAATTTTGAATGGTACCGACTCTTCAACACACACCAATTATTAAAATGCACACAAAAACCATGTACAGAAACCATCTCAAATTAAATAAGTTCCCTTTATTATATTATCATGATTCTTATATTATGCTGTACTTAATTTTGAAAAGAACCCAACTCTTCAACTCGTAACAACTATCTCCATACATAAGTAAAGCCCCATACCATAACTAGTTTCAGAATAGACTAGGTTCAAGTCACAATTGGTCACTCAATTGTCTTGCACTTGAAATTCAAAAAGAACCCAACACGGTTATGTATTAATTTCAGGTCATAAAACTGCTATTAATCATTAAAAAAAATCACTTAATGACGTTAACATTTTTGGTAATATACCTAAGGCTATTATAAAACTGCTTTCTAATAAATTCAAAACAAAAATGTATAATTAGTTAGTCGATAAGTATGATTTTTAATTTTCATAAAGTTACTTTTTTATTTTAATCATAATATAATATGTTTAATTTTGAATTGTATTTTATAATGCTTACTATTTATAAAAGTATTTGGTAATTATTTATTGAAAGCATAAGTATATTTTAATTTCCAACATGTAATTTTCTCTATTACTTATATTTGCATGCTCGGTTTTCTGACAAAGTGAGATTCATTATTTATAATATCATCATAATTGTGCCATACTTCACACAAATAAATTATTTCATTTCATTTCAAAGCTCAATTACAACTTTCAAAACCATTCGATGAATTCCAAAATAAAGCCAATTGGTTTATTGGGGTTAATTTTTAACTTTAAGGCATAATTTAGACATCAATAAAATAGAACATGCTCTCTGTGTAGACTCAAGCGCAGATAGTTTAATATGCCAGGGAGGAACTTATACCATTTTTTTTTTTATTTACTCATCTATTGATTCAGGGCTTCCAGTTAGTTGGTACCTATATCACAATTTCTACCAAAAAAAAATACAATGATAATCCATTTCTTGCGCTTACGCCTTGAAGTTATTCATCCCTTGATTTAGGAAGCATCCAACCATAATAGATTACAAATCAATTAAAAGGCCAAGTTATGACATAATCCCTATTTATGGGTCTAGTCAGAGAATTAGTATTACTCACATGTCTACTTACCGAGCTATGTAAGTAATATTTACCTCTATTTCTTCCTCACACATAATGGACCACCTTAGTCTAAATGTGGATACGGGAGTCCAAGACACAAGTAACCTCTATTTCTTAATAAGGTATGGTTAGCTGTTCCAGTTTACCATGTTTTATTGTTTATCTTCAAATCTAGTTTCTGCCATCAACAGGAATCCTGCTTGATAGGTCAACCTTCCCGTACCCTAACTTTTATACAATTATTTATCACTCAGTATTCCAATCACACATTCATTGAACCTTTATTATTAAAGCATACGTAAAAAACCAAGAACATCAAGAAGTAATCTTTGAATCTATCATCATATTCACAACATTAAATAACATTACCTATGTAGATTACATACCAAACATAGGATTCTGTCCATGTTCCCAAGTAACCTGATCAACTTGTTGTAGCTGCTACCATGGCAGTAGTCAGCTAAAGCGCCGGCTTCAACTATATTTACATTGTAAAGTGCTTCAAAATAGCCAAGTACCAAAATCTTGAGTACACCTGCACACACACCTCGACATTAGATAGTATTTGTGTCTGCAAATCCTTTTTCCAGTAGGAAACCAGCATTGTACATAATAGGATGACAAGTTGAGTACCTATGTACACAACAGAGGTGAATGCCATCATCAGGCCATGTTATTACCAAGTAGGTATGTAGGTAAATTATGAAGTGAACTGACAGCCATGATAGGTACCTGTTGAATCTATTGAGCCCAAGGAATATTCAAATTCCTTGATTGGGCCGCCAAGTTCTCTAACACTCCATTGGCGGGATCTGCCTTGTAGGTACCTTTTTTCCTCATATAAACACTGATTTGTACCTGATACCCATCTCGGACTGTACGATGAAGGATTTTATCATTTGAACTCAATGAAAAATACAAAGTAACTATAAAATTCAAGATAACTTACCAGGAAATTCTGCATAATTGTTTTACCTTGTTCTTCGCAATGAACGTGGGTGCACACTTCTGATTTGTTAAATCAATCAAACAAGTGAGGCTGTAGTTAAACTAATTGTTTATTATCAGCGTATTACATCCATAGAACTATCAAAACCTGCGGTAATTCTACATTTCAGAACCATCGCTCATAGCTATTTTTTCAAGAGTCCCTGAAGCCATCCTGCTTCTTCTTTATTTTTGTTTTGTAATCGATAGTCGTTATGTGAAATAACATCTATCGATTACAAATATCGACTCCAAGCTTCTTAACTACTATTTATGTAATTGTGAAACTTATAATTAATTAACAATCTTGTGTAGAATGAGGTCCTCAGTGTTTTTCTCAAATTTGATTGAAAACCGTTGATTTTTTGATGAGCTATCCCGTTCATCATGCTAAAGATCCTCATCAGATCTTCACCAAACTTTTATGAGACCAACTTATAGTTACTACCTTTCAAATAAAAAAAGAACAATCGAAATCGGATCTGATTTGGTGGAGATATTCAGTATATGAAATAGCCCCCTTTTTTGCCCCTTTTTGGGGGAAGTACCCCTCCAATCAAAAATCCCCGACGACAAAAAATTCTAATAAGTCATATAACCTGTGTACCAAGTTTCGTCCAGATCGGTTGAAAAATGCGACCTGTAGAGGAGAACAGACAGACAGACAGACAGACATCCGGACAAACGCATTTTTGGCCAATGTGGAAACTGAGACGCTTCGCTCGCTCGGTCAATTAAATTCACAAAACGGATTACAATCCAACAAGCACAAAGATAATAAATTGTTACAGTACATACATTCTTAGATCTAAATTCGTAATCAAATATGTGAATATGACAATTGTAGTGTTGCATGCATTAAATTCATTTAAGATTCAAGATGATGACTGTATTATCGTCGGGTTCGTGTTTATAGGAAATTATGTTTCTTGAAAACACTAAGTCACATTAGAACACAGAAAACATTCGTAAATGTAAATAAGTCCTAACCTAAAAATGTGGCATTTAAAAGTAACACAAGCATAGCGATAGAATGTATTCTCCATTCAAAAGACCCTTCTCAGTATTCATTATTTTTCTTAATTTCACGATCAAAAAGCCTTATTCAACGAAATTTATTATCATTCACTCATTCACTCTAGATGCATAGGTACTCCACGCTGGTTTTCAGTGGGTATTCATTTCATACAAGGGTGGCCGAAAAAATACGTCCTTTCAAAATAAACGTTCACGTATTTTCATTTTTTCTGCAACTACTCCGTTCATTCTGTGCAACTCTTAATTATTTTAGAGATATTATTTGAGTTAGGTATTTTGCAGCAAAGTTTCAGCCTCTGTTGATTAATACTGCTAATTATGTTTTTAAGTACGAGTTTATGGTAAAAGTTTTGGTGGAATGATAGATTTATATGAATTTGAGGACTCTATTGTTGACTACTCTATTGGCCTGATCTGTAATAATAGATGTAATGTTTGAATAAATAAATAAATTTAGCAATTTAGAAAGTTTGTAGACAACCAGCTGATGGAACAAGAAGATGGAACAAGCAGATGGCCCACCTTATGTTAAGTGGTAACCATCACCTATAACAGAGCATTGCCTCGTGCCCTACGACGCACTGCCCTGCGTCCATTAACTCAAGGCTGTACCTATAATTAAATGAAATAATGAATCTGTTTAATTACTTGGATATATGATGTGGGTTTAAGTCCTATCCATTTTTTGTTTACTATTTTTTTATTTCCTTCTAGTAGGTACTTAGGGATAAAAATTTTTTTTTAATCTGAGCTACTAACAAAAATGCGAGATTTAGCCATTTTACTCCCAAAACCACTTTTCTTTCATCCCAAGGTTAGTGATAGATAGATAGATAGATAACGCATTTATTTGCCCAACTGATACACACAAAAAAGAGAAATAACACAAAATAAGAATAAACTAACAAAGTAAATTATAAATTAAACAAACTTTTTGAACACAAACTTAATAACTTATTCTATTGAAAACTAAATATTAACTTATTGTATTGAAAAACATTGATTGATATACCTATCGGTCCGTGTGTGTTGCAGCTAGGCAAAGAGGCAATATAGCTCAGCGCATAGAATTGCTCGAGAGCAAAACACTGATTTTCAGCCATTACCTTCTGAGGCAACAAGTTGAACGAGCTACCATACAATTGAAAAATACTTTAAAATATAATATAAATAAACTGTTTTTAACCCGCGAGCACTCGCGCTATGAGCATTTTGCTCACAGTAAACTTAAAACACGCGCCATTTTGTCAAAATTATTCGTACGTACATCGTTCATTCGGTAGCTGAGTTTTGTTCCGTCCCCCACCCCTGTATGCAGTTCACTTCGCGCCAGTGTGCGCCAGTCACTTGGACGAGGTGGTTTGTTGCGCCGTGTATCATCCGGCGGCGTTTTGCTCATCGCGCGGGTATCGACGTAAGTACTTTTTTTTACTCATGTTAGTGACAGTTTTACTGCTACTTTTATGTAATATTATGATTTTACATTACTGAAATAGTAATCTATTATGTATTTCTATTATAGATGGATTGTGATCGAAGGGACGTCGAAACATAGCCGGAATCAACAGTCAAACGATTTACAAAGAAAATACGGGTATAATCATCACGCGCAGAGACTACTTGAAACAACTAGCTCTTCAACTAACACAGCCACATATCCAAAGAAGAAGCACCTTCCAAAATATTTCATATCCTCTTCAGCAAGTGATGAAACGTTTTGTACCAGAATCTGAGTTACCAGAAGAAGAAAAACCAAGTGGTATCTGCGCGGTTTGCCCAAGACGCAAAAATCGCAAGACCAAAAAGAGCTGCATTTACTGTCAAAAATTTTTTATGTACCGAGCATAGTCGTACACTATGTGATATGTGTAAAGCTCGCGTATATGACGAAGATTAGTTATTCATACTTAGTTTGAAAGGTTTTCTTGAAAAGTTTATTTTTTTTTCGTTTTTTCCCTAAGACTGCCTTACAAGACTGGCAAATTAGTTCCTATGATTGTTCATTAAAATAAAAAAGATTAATATCGTTAACTTTTTGAATATAGATTTTGTAGAATAAATAATGTGTATTTTATGCAATAAAATATTTTTTTAATCATATTTTTTGGTAAAACTTGCATTTATTGACATTCATAAACGTGAGCAAAATGCTCTACACGCGAGTGCTGATGTAATTTCTTGAGGCGCGAGTGCTGGCGGGTTAAAAGAGTTGAAAATATTAGTGAACCTTTTTATCTCATTTTTGAGCCACTTGCCTTTGTGGCTCTCTCGGGCCCTGGGATATCTTTACAAGTCCAAGAAAGCATGCCTTTTCACGAAATGAAGATGCTGCGGGCTGCAAGTACCTGCTAAACAAAGTAGCAGTGGTTTGTCAGGTACCCTAAACTGAGTTTGGTTTTTCGATTTTCTATCGTCAGACCGTTTTCTGAAGACTCCATGAGCATTCTGATAACTCACGAGTTTCTTTAGAAAAACTGCCTAAAGATAAAACTCGTTGGGGTAGGATGAAGTTGCATCAAAAACAGAATTTCTGATATGTACTATGAAATGATTTTCAAACAAAAGTCATGCGGGTTTTATGTGCAGGGACCAGTGTTAAATAAATTAGGTTTTAGTCATATTGGTCGCCGAGCGCTCCATTAGTAAAAATGATCAATATACAAGTCGGGTGCTATTTTTTTGTATTGACATGACAGTAATACTTTAATGTAGCTAAGAGTAGTAGAGCTCTTTGTGAAGGGCTCGTCCGGGGAAGTGCCACCACGCCTTGTTCTGCCGCCAAGCAGCAACGCTGTGTTTCGGTTTGAAGAGTGTGGTCGCCGGTGTGATTACAGGTACATGAGGCTTAACATCTGTATGCCTCAAGTCGATGGACGCAAAGCAGTGCATCGTAGGGCAGGTTCCTATCGTGCGTGCTTTAAGAGGCAAGGCTTTATTATTAAGTTATGGTTACCACTTAACATCAGGTGGGCCATCCGCTTGTTCCACCAGCTAGTTGTATAATAAAAGCTAGGTATTTGAAAAAATTAATAAAAAATGACTTTGATGCCCAGGCACGGTAGACATCTCAAAGTCAAACAGTATTCATTCGATAAAATTACTAGAATCACTTATGGTCTTGCTATTTGTATCTATCTAGAGCCACTATAAAATAGCAAGGACTATGAATAAGGGCATCTTTTCAAATAGTAACGCTGAATCTCCTTCTGAGCAGTTTGTGGCAATTTAAGTAAATTGTAAATTTTCTTCGTTACTTTCCAAAAACGAAGTGCATGTTGCAGGCCTCGGGGTGGAAGTAACAACGTCATTATTGAATTACCCCCGAGAATTACGCTCCAAATACTTAGTGGACGGCGGCAGGGCCACAGCCGGGGTAATATAAACAGGGTAGGCAATAGGCAGGTCTCATAGCTTGAAAACTGACAACTATTATCAACTTACTGCCCTCACGCTGGGGTGTTGTGCCAACCCCACTTAGCGCGGGAAAGCTAAGTGGGGTCGAAATGGAAGTGAAACAGCTTCACGACTTTGATCCCTAGGCACGGTAGATATCCCTTTAGATCTCTCAGTACCAAGTACTAACTTAAAATTCTTTGACGATGTCTTAGGGGGGTAGTCAGAGGTACGTCCAATTACTTTTGGCACATGCCCACATTTTGCAGTAGTTAGTATTCCATACTTGACAGGTTGCAAGCCCATCGCCGCTGTTAGAATACTAACTGGTTTCCTCACGGGGTCGGAATAACCAATTCAAAGTCAATAGGTAGCCAAAAGGTATTTATTTATTAAAATCACAAGAATCACTCTGAAAACTGTTTCATCTTATACTTTCCTCTATCATTAGTCATCTCGGTCCTCTTCCTTTATTAATTGTCATCTTACGAAAAATGGACAACCCTGGAGAATTCAATTTCTCAAATGACGACGAACTGGAAGACGAAACGTGGGATGCATCGAAGTCGGTTAGGCAGATGGAAAGGGCTCTGAATCGTTCGTCTTTGATATTTGTAAGGGAAGCCAGCAGTCCAGTTTAATAGACCAGTATGACAGATACGTCTGATGCACTGATTTCTTTAGTGGAGTCTGTAGCTTTCTTTTGACATTCTCTTTCGAATTTTGCTGGTTATAGTAAGAACCATGATATTTTATTCCCGACGCTTACTTCCTTTCTTATTTACCCCCAATCTGCTTAGTCCTGACTACATCCCTGCCCCCGCTCCAGATATTAAGTGGTAGCGGCACGGTGACTTATTTGATGAGCTGTTTTTTAGCCCCGGGCGGTGGTGGTTTAGGAAATGTAATGAAATTAAATTACTGGGCGCTGGTATTTATACTGTGGAGGATTTTCAGGGATGAAACGTTTGTGACTCGACCGCGTAATGAAAAGTTGTGTGGCTTTAAACATTTGAAATATTTCGTTTTGATTTGATAAAAATCCGTTCCGTTTTCTGAAATCTGAGTTTCTGAAGTTTATTGTATTATTTTTATTAGCGACCCGCCCGCACGCCCCTGCTTCGCACATCATATCATGCATGTATTATACATATAAACCTTCCTCTTGAATCACTCTATCTATTAAAAAAACCGCATCATAATCCGTTGCGTAGCTTTAAAGATTTAAGCATACAAAGGGACATGGGGACATAGGGACAGAGAAAGCGACTTTGTTTTATACTATGTAGTGATGGTGATTTACTCGTCTACCTAGTTCTTTTCACTGAAATTGAGAACTTTTATTATTATTTTTTTAATTAAAAACCTACTTATGTCCCAAACGTATGTAATTGCTAATTAAATTTTAGCTTTCACCAACCCTTTTTTTCTGTACCCACATATTTATTTATGGAGTGAACCCCAGAAATTATAAAAAATAATTCATATTGTTTGTCCTTGTCGTTGCAGCAAGCCGCGACAGCGAAGGCGACTCCCGCGGCTACCGCTCCGCGGAGGAGCAAGCGCGGGAGCTGGCGCGCTCCATCCGCCGGGAGGTCACCAAGCTCGCTGACAAGTGGAACTCGCTGGTGGACCGCAGCGACGCCTGGGGGCGCTGCCTGGATGATGCTGTGCAGGTACGTCGAGAAAATACTGTTAGTTTGAATGGTGATGAAAAACATCGGTGGTCTGGCATGCGCCTCTTTATGTCGCTCATTTCCTAATCTACAATTGGATCTGTAAAACTAAATGCTTGTGACCGTATCTTATTTTAGGGATAAAACCTGGATGTATTCAATTACTACTCTTTAAATCAATATCTATTGTAGAGCGATTTTTTAAATAAATAAGACAATGAATAAAAACTGGATCGAAAACAACGCCACCTAGTTACGGCAGCGGCAAACTAACTCATTGATCGTGTCTACAAACAGTTCTCGCTACAAAACACAGATGGCATTACCAGTCCGGTTTGACCAAAAGCTTAGAAAGAAGTAGCTTTGTACATTGATATTCAAATAGGTGAATACATTGAACTCACTAATCCGGATGTCAGTTACAAAACAGAAAACTAACAAAGGGGACTGCTCTTTGTGTTAATTGAGAAGTACTAGGTACATAATCTGACAGGAAGCGTGTGTGATGGAGCATTAATGCGCGCGCGCAGATCACGCCTTTCGACCTAAATAACTAGGAGTCGGTCGACTAACGCCTCGTGCAACAAAGTACCTCCTCTGAAGAGGAGTGCAAGATCTAGATGTGGCTTGTATTTTATTAGTGGCTGTTATAGGTTTGAACATTGATTTTAATGGCTTTTGGAAAGCCATTAAAATCACTGCTTTCTCCTCTTTGGATGTTTTTTAGTTTTTTAGTGTTTACTGCACAATTACACATAAGGTTATTCTCCGAGCGGGATTTGAACCCGCGACCTTCCCATTGATACGCTTCAAATCCAGCTTGGAGAACTTTTGGGACATTATAAAACCTTTGTGTTTTCCTGTTTGGTTTTTAACAATTATAACGATCTATAAATCCCAACTAATATTATAAATGCGAAAGTAACTCTGTCTGTCTGTCTGTCTGTTATGCTTTCCCGCTTAAACCTCTCAACCGATTTTGATGAAATTTGGCACAGACAATCTTTAGACCCTGAGAAAGAACATAGGCTACCTTTTATTGAGAAAAAAAGAGATGAAGAGATTAAAAGTACGCAGACAAAGTCGCGGGTACCAGCTAGTAGTTAATAAACAAAGAACAAGTAGGTACCTACGTATTTAGTTCTTCTTTTTTCTAAATCTAGAACTGACTTAGGGCCCGATATAACTTGACTTCATTGCATCGTCGCGTTGCCACAATGTAACCCAAACTTTTATTCTACACCTTTGTTCATCGTTTACTGGAGTACCAACACTCCTATAGTACCCACCTTCATTATGTAACTGAGTCACTATGGGCACAATGGGCAGCTATGGCCCCATAAGTAGATTCTTCAGCGGTCTAAAAAACGCGAACGATTTCGCACTGTTGTTTCGGCCATCAAAAGTTGCCATGAGGACTCCCCCAATAAAAATCCTGAATGCGCTCTTTCAAGAGCCCCACTATCATAAAGTTCTCAAGATCTTCAATAAGGTAAATACAGGCCTGGTGTTAAGTTTTTTTGGAACTACGCTCAAAGCTCTATCATCTCTTCCATATAGTTTAATTCCATGTAAAGGAGAGTTCGTTTTAATTGCTATAGTTCCATTGTCCTGCTTCGTGCGTGCTTTATTCGAAGTACAAATGCACATTAATTTATTCTATGCAATAATTAATACCTATTTTAGTACCTACCTGCTTTATAACTAATGTACAGAGTAACAGTTGGTAAATAATGTGCAGAGTTATCGATATGTTTATGTGATGTTTTTCTTCACCGTTTGAAAGTACTGGCAATGTGCACATTAATTTAAAGCCTTTAGGGCTTTAAATTAATTTAGTAATTAATTATAGGATTTGAAAACGGGAAAGCCACCACTAGGCCCAGTGCACATAAACTTTAAGCCTTAGGATTTTTAGTGTGTATGTAGCTTGCACCCGTTTCTTCTGTGCTCAAATAAGTTTTTTATTCTATATCTATATGTGGAGACTTATTATTAGCCTTTTGTTTTATATAGTATTCTTGATTTATATGTATGGTGTGCTGTTAGTCTTCCTTAAACAAATCCCAACTAATATTATAAATGCGAAAGTAACTCTGTCTGTCTGTCTGTCTATCTGTCTGTCTGTCTGTTACGCTTTCCCGCTTAAACCTCTCAACCAATTTTGATGAAATTTGGCACAGACAATCTTTAGACCCTGAGAAAGAACATAGGCTACCTTTTATTGCGAAAAAAAGGGATGAAGAGATTACAAGTACGCAGACGAAGTCGCGGGTACCAGCTAGTAAATAAATAAATAGGAAGGCTGGCCAGCCACCACAGACCACCAGGCTCAGCCTAGGTTCCTGGCTCCATAATTGTAGGTGTACACACTGTAACTAACATCGCAGTCGGAACACCAATATCCGAATCGATTAACACCAAATCAATACCACTAAACCGATATCGAATGCAATACCGGTGTCATAGCATACCGGTATTTCGCTATACTCCAAAGCAGAGCGGCTATCTGCTCATAAATTATCACAAGTGGTGCCACATTGGGTAGCTATTAAGAGAACCGTTTACTTGATCAATGGCCGCTGATTGGTGCACTGGATCTGGATTCCTTAAACGAGACTAAAACTACGGTTTAGTTGCTATATTAGTATATTGGTATAGTTGCTAATATAATACTAATAATATAATACTATATTGCATGCTAATATAGCGGTCGCGGGTTTGAAACCGGTCGTGCACCAATGATTTTTCATGTTCAAAAATTTATGTGCACAATGCCAGTACTCTCAAACGGTGAAGGAAAACATCGTGAGGAAACCGGCATGTTGTAGAACCTAAAAAGCTCTATAACATGTGTCAAGTGCTCGAAAGGAGCCTCTTTAGGCGCACTTAAAATCCTTTCACCACACTATTTCTAAAGAAACTAAAAAAACACACTACTGACACGTCAAGAAAAAGAAGAAGTAGAGCTTTTTGAAAGAGCTAGATGTACTACTACTGTTCCTATTTCTGCATTGCTGTGTTCAGATTTTTTAAATAATATTTGGGTTTTAATTCCATAAATCTTCAAAAAACCTTTAGTTGTGATAGGTTGATGATGATATATTTCAGCTGAAGGAACAAGCAGATCTACTTACCTGATGTCAAGTGTTAGCTATCGTCTAAATCAATGCCTGGCAAGTCACGCACGATAAAAACGTGTCATACTATGCACTGCTCTGCGTTCAACTTGAGGCATATGCACTGTCTGCCAAAGTTCAGCCTTACCACCATAAGGGCGCATTTCCCGTGCGCGAGTTACCGATACCCCGCTATGCCCCAAGCCAGCTAGCTAAACAGCTAGCAAACAAATCTGTTTCAAAAGTGGTAAGGCGGAAATTTTGCTGATAGTACGAGTACATCCTACTAATATAATAAACGCGAATGTTTGTAAGTATGGATGGATGTTTGTTACTCTTTCACGCCGGAACGGCTGAACGGATCTGGATGAAACTTCGCAGAGAGAGAGTCTGGAATAGCACATAGGCTACTTTTATCCCGTGGGAATAGCAGGATTAAAATCTGCTCGGGTGAAACCGCGGGGTGAAACTACTACGCCGCTTAAACCGAAAAACAGCAAAACGCGCGGCGGCAGAACTAGGCATGGGTAACATATTGCTTGATATTACGCACTCTCCGGATACGGAAAGGGCACATCACTAGACGCGGGTAGTCACACTGGCTGCGTCCGCACAATGCCCTGCATGTGCATTGTTCCTTCGTCATTACTTCATTCGTCAAATTGTCGGGATAAATGCTCTGAATTCACTGCCTTTCGGTGCGATTCTAATAATATCATACCTACTGAAAATTAAAATGTTAGGACCCAGTACTTTTGTGCGTTTGATAAAAAAAAATAAAAAAATGTATAGGTTTCTTTTTGACAGCCTGCACAGCTCAGTTGGTAGCTCTGCCTTCTGCGACGAAGGCCGTGGGTTCAATCCCCACCGCGAACAAACATTTGTGTGATGAACATAGATGTTTGTTCTCTGTCTGGGTGTTATATAATATTTATGTATGCATTTACAAAAAAAGTATATGTGTATTATATCAGCTATCTGCTGCTGATTACTATATTTCAAGCTTTGGCTTAGTTTGGCGCAAGATAGTGCTGTGTGGAAAGTCCACCAATATTTTTTCTACCTATAAATTCTACCGTGTTTGTACACGGCGATATTTTTTTAATTTCACACACATATTTAATTTAATGTTGCATTTAACCTCAATCTAACCAGATGATGCACTCTTACACAGAATATACCGCACTCAAAGATTCATTCTTCTTTTAAAAACATCCAAAAAAAACTGACGCCGATAAAATTCCACTCTTTGGCTGTCCGCAACATCAAAGGCATAATGGGAGTTGGTATGTCATAACTATGCATAACCACATAACACGTCTATCGTATCTTGCCCTATATCGTCGGAAGTTGCCCACTGGCCAGAAATTCATAAACATTAAATAAAAACCACCGCCAGTTCACCAGCTAGTTCGTAATTAAAATAGTTCTCTGATTTACATCGCGCAAGCCAAACGGAACTTCAGTTAAACCTTGTGTAACTTCGCATTCAGTGCCGTGTTGGACTTCAATGAGTTTTGGATATGTAGGAATCAATTATATTGATTTATCTTTAGCTCTGATTTTGGAACTGAGACGTGGTCGCTTAATATTGGCCTCATCACCAAGCTCAAAGTCGCACAACGAGCTATGGAGAGAGCTGTGCTAGGAGTTTCACTACGAGATAGAATCAGAAATGAGGAAATCCGTAGGAGAACCAAGGTAGCCGACATAGCTCTCAGAATCATGGGCAGGTCATATAGCTCGAAGAACTGACAACCGATGGGGAATAAAGGTTCTTGAATGGCGACCACGAACAGGAAAGCGAAGTGTGGGACGCCCTCCTACCCGATGGACTGACGACATTGTTAGGATCGCGGGTAGTCGGTGGATGGACAGGGTTCAGAATCGTTCTTCCTGGAAGCGGATAGGGGAGGCCTATGTCCAGCAGTGGACTCCTGTGGGCTGATGATGATGATGATGATCTTTAGCTCTACTAGCAAATATAGGGATTTGTGCTTTTAAAAATCATATATTGATTGTTATGTATGCAACATAAGGTAGGTTATCATTATTTGTACTGTGAGGGTACCTGCTCAATAAAATCAGTCTCGTTATAATGGTGGTTTCATTAACACGGTTTACTTTCATATAAAACATTGGCGACGATTAAAGAACCCCAACGCGTGTTATGTCGATTAAAAGTGAGAGCCAGAAGTGTGAAGATAAAAAAGTTACCATGAATATAAACCAAGTGCAAGAATTCAAGTTAAATATCGATCGATGGCCGACGTATACGTAAGCAGATTGCGAGCGTGGTTCGCAATACATGGCGTCAAACCGGCGGAGTATTCGAAGTACCTTGTTGCAGTAGTGGGTACAGAGCCATTAGACCTTATGATTGATTTGTGTTTCCCTGAAAAGCCTGAAAGTACAGATTTCGACACTTTGGTCAAATTAGTGGAAGTTCACTTGGCGCCAAAGCGATCTGTCATAGCCGAGCGAATGATTTTCAGATCGTATAAACAAACTGAATCACAAACGGTAACAGAGTACCTAGCGCAATTAAAGAAACTCAGTAAAACGTGTGTGTTCACTACTACGGAAATATTGAAGGAGAATTTACGAGATCAGTTTGTATTCGGATTGAGAAGTGACAAAATCACACAGAGGTTATTGACGGAAACGCAGTTGACATTCGATCGAGCAGTGGAGTTAGCTTTATCATTGGAGGCCGCCGTTCGAGACTCACAGGAGACGGCAGCCGCCGTCAGCAGTACCAGCTCAGCGGAGAAGGTGCATGCCGTGGATGGAGGCGGATATAGCGCGGGCCGAGGTGGGACACAGCGCGGCCAGCGCGCATCCGCGGGCAGGGGCAGAGGACGCGCGGTGGCGCAGCGAGGCGCGCCCGCCGCCGCCAGCAGGGGCAGCGGTGCCCAGCAGCGTTCCAGCTGTTTTCGGTGCGGACAACCGCATCGTCAGGAGAACTGTCCGTTCGTGAATGTTGAGTGTTTTGTGTGCGGCAATCGTGGTCACGTAGCTAAAGTGTGCCGTTTTCGTAAGGGCACCAGTGTACACAAGGTGGCCGCGGAGGAGGACTATGAAGATCAAACGTCTAGCGAGGAGGAGGGGAACCAGGTGTATCAGTTGAGTGATAACGAAGAGGACAAAAGGTGGGTCATGAAAGTTATGATCAATGGGAAGTCGTTAACTATGGAAGGTGACACTGGAGCGGGAATGAGTATAATTAATAGAAGTACGTACTTTAAACATTTTAGTAATATTGAATTAACTCAACGTAAGTCATGTTTGAGAATGTATAACGGTCAGACGGTATTACCAAAAGGTGAATTTAAATGTAGCGTTCAGTATAACAATAGGGTGATACATAACTTGAAGTTAGTTGTAATCGATAATGATGATAGCAATTCTTTATTTGGTCGAAAATGGATGCGTGCGTTTGGCATGAAATTTCCCTCTGCACCAGATACAAGTAATGCAGTAGCGCGAATTGACAACAACAGTTTTAGTAAATCGGCGGCCAGTGATCAGTTGTTGAGTAAGTTTCCCGAGGTGTTTTCGAGCAGCATAGGTGCGTTCAACAAAGGTACGATTGAGTTGGAGTTGAAGGTGGGAGCGGCGCCGGTGTGGCGGCGCGCGCGGCCCGTGCCCTACGCGCTGCGGCCCGCCGTCGACGCCGAGCTGGGGCGCCTGCAGGCGGAGGGCGTCATCTCGCCCGTCGAGTGGAGCGAGTGGGGAACGCCAGTGGTTCCCGTCATCAAAAAAAATGGAGAGGTGAGGTTATGTGGAGATTTTAAAACTACACTCAATCCGGTGCTGGTGGATGACAAATACCCACTTCCTAGAATCGAAGATATTTTTGCATCGCTGCAAGGTGGCAAGGTTTTTAGCAAGATCGATTTGAGCCGGGCCTACCAACAGCTGATTCTAAGTGATAATGCAAAAAAATACTGTACCATAGTCACAAATAAAGGCATGTTTACATACAATAGATTACCATTCGGAATTAAATGCGCTGCTAGTAAGTTTCAAAGAGTCATGGAAAAATTGTTTAGAATGCCGTATGTAGCAGTAAATCAGGATGATCTATTAGTCAGCAGTGTGAATGAATCGGATCATATGGACAGATTGATGCAGGTTTTCAAAATACTGTCGGAGAGCGGTTTAAAGGTAGAAAAAAAGAAATGTAGTTTCTTCAAAAAATCTATATCATATTTAGGTTACATGATCGATGCTAATGGCTTAAAAACAGAAGTTTCTAAGATAGACGCGGTAAATAGAACGCCACAGCCTACGAATATAAGTGAAGTAAAAGCCTTTTTGGGCTTAGTTAATTACTACGGCAAGTTCGTGCGAAACATAAGTAGCGTGTTAGAACCACTTTATGGGTTACTTAAGTCTGATAAAGAGTTTGTGTGGTCTAACGAATGTGAAAAGGCATTTCAATCTATTAAGCGATTATTAAGGGAGGCGCCGGTCCTGGCTCACTGGGACCCTAGCCTGCCGACGTACGTGACGTGTGACGCGTCGCCGTACGGCGTGGGCGGCGTGCTGGCGCAGCGCGCGCCCGGCGGCGGCGAGCTGCGGCCGGTGCTGCACGCCTCGCGCACCTTGTCACCTGCCGAGCGAAACTATTCGCAGATTTGTCGAGAAGGACTGGCGATCATATTCGCAGTGAATAGATTTCACGACTATTTGTACGGTAATAGATTTACTCTGGTGACGGATTGTAAGCCGTTAGCGTCTATTTTTCATGAAAGTAAAGCCATACCATCCATGGCAAGTAACAGGTTGCAAAGATGGGCCGTTATACTAAGTGCGTATAATTATCAGGTAAAATGCATAAGTTCAAAACATAATTGTGTCGCAGATAGCTTATCGCGTATTCCGGTAATCGAAGAGAATAAGGAGTATAGAACTGAATCTTACATCAGTTTCATTTCTGAGCAGACACCAATTGACTATAAAATGGTGGCCAAACATTCAGCAAAAGATAAAACATTGCAAAAATTAATGCAGGCTATTAAATCTAATTGGTTGTACTGCAAAGACGAAGATTTAAAAAGTTTTTTTACTATTAAAGAGTTTCTCAATGTGGAGTCAGGTTGCATACTATTTGGTCACCGGGTCATTATTCCAGACTCATTACAAAATGGAGTTCTAAAAATGTTACACGCTTGCCATCAGGGAATAGTAAAGTGTAAAAGCCTAGCGCGAGGCTATGTGTATTGGCCCGGCATCGATGCCGACATCGAGCGGGAGTGCCAGGGCTGCGAGACCTGCGCCAGCGTCCGACCTGCGCCGGCCGCAGCGCCTGTTCATCCATGGGCATGGCCGCAATTGCCGTGGTACAGAGTCCACGTTGATTTTTTCTCGTTGGAAAACCAAACATATTTGGTGCTCGTGGACGCTCATTCCAAATGGATTGAAGCTCATAGTATAAGTACTACTTCAGCGAAAGTTACTATTTCTAGATTGAGGTGTATTATGAGTTGTTTTGGATTGCCTCGTGAATTAGTATCAGACAACGGACCACCGTTTAGTAGTCAAGATTTCAAAACATTCTTAGAGAGCTGTGATATACATCATATTTTGGTGTCACCGTACAAGCCAAGTAGCAATGGAGCTGCTGAGAGTACTGTTAAAATAGTGAAAACCTGTTTAAGAAAAGCATTGGTTGAAAAAGAAGATTTACAGATAGCTTTAGATAGATTCTTATTATATTATAGGTCGACTCCGCATAGTTTGACAGGAAAATCTCCATCACAGTTATTATTCGGACGCAATATACGCACTCATTGTGATATAATTCGCCCATGTATCGAAGACAAAATACGTGATAAACAAAGCCTCATCAACAAAAAGGGAAGCAGTAGGGTGCGACAGTTTGCAATAGGCGATAAGGTGCAGTTCAAACAGTTCAGGAACAATAAAAGTTTCTGGGTAAAAGGCATTGTAACAAAACGATCAGGACCGGTTTCTTATCAGGTACGCCATAATGATAAAATTTATAAAAAACATGTTGATCACATCATTCTGCGAAAGGTAACCACAAATGAAAAGCCGGGGCCGATAGGGGAAAGTGGGACAACTATTGGGGATGATATATCGGACTTCAACATCACTCCCAGTAGCAATCCCACCAACGAAAATAACTCGGCAAATAACGATAACACTGATCATATGGCCGCAAAGTCAAACATATCACGTAACAACAGGCTAGCTGCTACTGAAGAGCCGAGTGAGGTTATCACGCCAAAACGCTTACGCAAACAGGCTCAACGTTTTGTTGTCACATAGTGTTGTCTACAAGTTTGTAGTAGGTATCTAATTATAAGATCGATATTTGCAATGAAAAACATACAACATGTGCTAGGTGAATTATACCTGCACTGTTGCTGGCTATATCTATGTGTTTATATTGGTTGTTAAAAACTAGATTAGTAAGGTAATATCTATCTGAGATTGTAACTAGGTAATTAAAGGTTTATTCTTTATTCATGAAGTGTTTTGTAATGGTTAAGCTGACTGTTGTTAGGTATAAATAGGTATAATAAAAAGTCATACGTAGGTTTAGAATTAAGAATTGTTTATTAGCTCTTAAACAGAGGTGTGAAGATGTTATGTATGCAACATAAGGTAGGTTATCATTATTTGTACTGTGAGGGTACCTGCTCAATAAAATCAGTCTCGTTATAATGGTGGTTTCATTAACACGGTTTACTTGACGACTACGATGACGACCTCTGTGGCGCAGCGGGCGAGAGCCTGCCTGCGACGCAAGAGGTTGCGGGTTCGATTCCCGCCTTGGAACAAATTTGTGTACGATCTGCAGAAATTTGTTCCGATGATCTGGGTGTTCTCTATGTATAATAAAAAATATCTATCTATGTAAGTATATAATGTATTAAATATATCAGTTATCTAGTACCCATAACACAAGCTTTGAATAGCTTACTTTGGGGCTAGATAGTGCTGTGTGGATTGTCCAGCATTATTTATTATTTATTTATTATTATTTATTATTATTATATTATGCACTTGTTATCAGACTTAATAAATTCAAAAAAGATAAAAGCAGCATTGCTGTGTTTCGGTTTGAAGGATGCCCACCCAGTTATATGACGTTTAACACTGATCCTTGTGATTTCAATAAACACCCAATTTATTGATTTATTTCATTTTAATTTATGCCTGTAAAGTAATGCAATTATAGTTGGTAACCGCTAAGCATCAGTTGCACTATATCTCCTTTTTCTCATTAAAAACCTTTGCTCTTCGTCGGCACAGAAACTATTAGAACAAATATTGAAAGGTCTGAACAAATATTGAGCTCTATTCCGATAATCTTAATTCCTCGTAAGTCCAACAATACTTACGTACCAAAAACATTGCCAAAACACTTCGTCCTGATCAAATTTACAGTTCCAGCGAATCCCAGCACTAGTCTATCGAGTCGATGGTTTGCATGTCGATAACAACGACTTCGTTATCTGCTCGTTATGCGACCACTTGCGATGAGAGCGGGTAGTGTTGTACAAATTGTTATCGATGAAAATCTGCAGTGTTTATGTTTTCCGTGTATTTGGAGTAACTTGTTATTAAAAGCTTTGATGTACAGACGCTTGGGGTTTCCTAGTTAAGATAATGTTTCAAGGTCATGATTTCATAGATTAAAAACATTATTTTTACATCAAATCGTGAGTAATCGAAGGAAGGTGAAGGCTCAAAATTGTTCTTCCTGATAACGTATTGAAGAAACCTATGCAGCAGTAAGTTTTGAAAATGACCATGGTGATTCCTGAGTTAAATGTTTTTTCTGCTTGCTTACAACACTATTAAAATAACAAATTGTGTTTGACAAAAACAAGTTTATTCTGTTGTAAATTATTTTGCGTGAAAACCATTATAACCAATAATATGAATAATCATAACGATTTTAAGTATATTTTTTATAAATAATACAAACAGTTATTTCTTAGATTATTAAATAAGGATTTAGTGATTCCAGTTTAATGTTAAAATAATAAGAGAAAATACTTAGTAAATTATATCTTGCAATGCTCAAGAAATCCAGACAAACCACTTTCACTGCACGATTATTTGCGGGCTTAGACATTACTAAGTTTCTCTGAACGGGCTTTGTAAGCTTTATTCTATTAGAGTTTATAAATAAACCAGCTTAGAGAGAACTTTAATGCAGATTTATAGAAGCATGAAACAAAACCTTGAGTTCTTTAATCTTAGGTACTGTTTTCTTACTCGCATTCGTTTATTTAAACTGTTTAGTTTCTTTTGGCATTACATTATTTTGTAAAAGAACTAAGCCCTAAGTTTGCTGCCTGTTTTTCTAAGCGCGTGGACCTAGCACTTAGATTCACCTAGCTTTATATTAAGCTATCCTTTTTACCATCAAAACATGACTTAATAGACATAGGGACTAGCTCTTTCAATTGTCTCTTTCTTGTAAACTGAAACCACGATGTTGGTTCTCATTTTAGCTGTCACACGAATCAGATTCAGATAATCTAACTACACAATCAACAGTAATAAGAAACTCAATACACATTTTAATACTCCTTTCGTTTAATTTGAAAATGAAATCCCAATATCCTGCCTACAAATATGTAGTGCGAGTAGGTAACTGTGTGTAGTGTTAATATAAATGTATGGATCTGTGACATGTGACATCATAATATTTTTTTGAAATCTCAAATCGATATCGATAAAAAGCTTGCACCTAGCGCCCGTCACTTATGACTTTGTGGTTAGGATCCTCGTTAGCCATTGGTAGCTCGCGGATTTTTATCCACGCGATTTTATTATGCAGATAGTTACAACACAGCAATCCTGCGGTATGCTTTGACAAAATGTTTTCGAGTGCTCCACAAACTCTCAAACCAGTATTTTATGACATCTGAAACAGCGGCCATATTTGATTTTGTCGGTCAGCTGAAGTGGTGTTTTTGTATAAAGCTTTTAGTGGTATTTTTGTTTATTTTGGACTCTTTTATAAGTGATTGGTAAGCTGTGAAAATAGTTGCCGTGAATTACCGGCTCAATTTTTTGCTTACGATGCTTTCGCATATACCAATCACACAAATTTCACGCGCGCAAAAAGCTCAACATTTTCAAACAGTTTAAGAGTACGTTTAGACATTTTTGGTACGGAATGTTTTTTGAGTGAAGTGCCCCACACGAGTACATTGTGAACGCACACATAGCTTACATAAAGTGCACGTCACGCAAAAAGAACGCCGAAAGGAGGGGTAGGGGGTGATGGCGCGAGCATTTTGTATGCGCAAACACGTCCACTGTTATCCAGCGTTATTTTTGGTTGACACGACCTATACTTAAAATTATGCTCTAAACAATTTCGTACATAAGGCATAAAAAAATATGAAAAAATAAAGAAGAATTGGAACAAAAAATTATGGAAACATAAAAAATATTATTGCAAATTAATAAATAAATATGACAAAACGAGCTATAGGTTCCACATAAATGCAGCAGCCGAGGAGGCGACAGGCTGGTGACGGCCCGTGACGGCGCATACATTATCTGGAGTGCTGTTTGCGTAGTGCATGCATCGGCGCGGGGCCGACTCACGCTTCACTCGCCAGCGCTGGATACGCTAGCGTCATTGTTTTTTTATGCAACTAACTGATGGAACAGGCAGAGGGCACACCTGATGATAAGTAATAACCATCACCTACAAAGCATTGCCTCGTAAGTCACGCACGATAGGAACGTGCCCTACGATGCACTGCCATGCGTCCATCAACTTGAGGCATACAATGTTAAGCCTCATGTGCCTGTAATTACACCGGCGACCACACTCTTCAAACTGAAACACAGCGTTGCTGCTTGGCGGCAGAAAAAGACGTGGTGGCAGTACTTCCCCGGACGAGCCCTTCACAAAGAGCTCTACTACTCTTAAATTCACTACTACTACTTTTCATTGTTCTAGAGCTTTATAATGCTACATAACTTTTTTTTTTATCTTGTTGTGTCACTAGTTTCTTACAAAACAGTGTGGTGAAAGGATTTTCGCATCAAAAGGCTCCTTTCAAACACGTGACCCTTATTATAGAATTTTCGTTCCACAACATGCCGGTTTCCTCACGATGTTTTGCTTCACCAGAGAGCGTTAGCACTGCAGGGCACACGTTTTGAAGCAGCAATGTGCACGACCAATTTTGAACCCACATACTAGGATCGGAAGGCCGCGCCGCTACCACTAGGCCAGCATGCTCTGTGCATCAGAGCTCTGCTTAAGAAATGCTTATTAGAAAAATTTATAGTCTGAGGCCCTTATTCATAATGGTCGCGCGCCAATAGCTTATCAGACAGATAAGTCTGATGCTGTCTCTTGTCGTCGGCATGAAAGTGTCAGTGACAAGAATAATCTATAGAGCCGCTATAAAATGACAGGGATTATGATTATGAGGACGGTGCCAATTTTAAGTTAAGCTTAAATTTAAATAACGTTTATATAAGTATAAGGGTTATTTACGAGCAGAAACTAACAGTTAATAAACAGTTACCTGGGCGCTAAATCAATCCTTATTGTTGTGGCAGTGTACTGAGCTCAAATAGATGTGAAACTCCCGTATCTATCTCACTGTATCGGTTTGAAGAGTGTTGTTGCCGTTGAAATTACAGGCACATCAATTTGGTGGACGCAGGGCTGTGCATTGTATTCTGTCGCCTGCACTGTGAGGGTCAGAGCGGGAGGGCACCCCGGTGTTCGGGGTGTCTTCACTTAAGAAAGAGCTTGCTAGGCAAGAAAGGAAGACGGGACCGCAAGGTCAGTTGCTGGCGTGGTCGCGGTGCAAACCGAACCCGTAACCTCGTCCCAAGCACAGCAGAGGAACACCCCAGGGGTTTTAGTCGGTATCAAGAGTCCGACATAACCCTCTAGTCCCCCCCGGCTAGTTGGTATCTATAAAGGATTTCCCCTGGGAAAAAAAAAAGGCTGTGCATTGTAGGTCATGATCGAGCGTAACCCAATGCGAATACTTTGTTATAAGTGATGTGATGGTTACCATTTAACATCAGGTGGGCCATCTGATTCTTTTATCAGCTAGTTGAATATAAAAGCAAAGTTACCGTTCAGTTTGATTAATCATTATTTTTAATATTATTTATATGCGAAAGTTGCGATGTTTGGATGTGTGTGGCTCAGTCACGCCCTAATCGCTGAACCTATTGAGGTGAAACTTTGAATAATATAGGTCGTAGCCATTTATATAGTATTTGATGTTTGTTATTCCCGTTTCTTTTCGTGTTCTTGTTTTTCTTGTTACGTCGTGCTGTATCCGTGTTTAAGTGTCAAAATAGTCTTATATTCTGTTATGTTTCTAAAAATTTTACACTTATTGCCTATACTTATGAAAAGCACCGATGACGATTTCGATAACGTTTTTGTTCAGTACGTGGCGTGGGTTTTAGAGGAGTTGCGCTTCCATGAGATACTTTATTAACTTATGTTAACTATTAGATGGTGGTGGTTTGCGAAATTACAAGTAATAAATAGTCGTAACGGCTGTTTGTCTGTGAAGTAGAAGTAGGTAAGTGCCTTACAATGTATCGACAATAAATAGCAGCTATTGCCAGGATCAGACAGAAATGTAGGTATTATAAAATGATCGTACGTGCCTCCAACAATTTAAATTAAACTAACATTTCTGCTCCCCTTATTTTTCAGTTGTACTGATTTGGAAAAAAATTCTAGGAAAAAAGTATGAACTGAAATTGTCATTTGTGTCAGTGACTGTACCTAGTCTTAAATGTATATACAGCCTCATAATTTCAGCAATAAGCCTGATGGCTATCGTTCATTGCGGCGGTCAATTGAGGCGTGCGCAAGCGCATGTTACATTGAGAGATATGAGGGCGCCGTTGCATTCCTTGAGGTCACTGGGGCTACTTGCTGGCTTTGACTTCTACTTACGACAAGGTCGATGTTTGAATCCCAGACGTGCACAAATAGATTTAAAACACATTTGGTGATATTTTGCATGAATTTAAATGCTAATTTCATTAGTCATAAAGACATTATAGCAAATTGTATTCACAGTGTTTTTTGGTGTTTTGATCATTAAAATGTTTTCGTTTTTTTTTCAGGTAAGATACTATTCACATCCTGAAACAATAAACGCTTCATGGGGCCAGGTAAGTTATGAGTATTTCTCAAACAAAATGTACGTAACGAAAAAGGAAAACGTTACGAAAAAGTACTTTTTCGTAACGTTTTCCTTTTTCGTTACGTACATTTTGTTTGAGAAATATTACTTGTATAAAAGTTTTTCAGATATTTTAAATCATTATTATCTAGGCATAAACACAGAAATCAAGATATCACGTATTATTTAACTTTTTGGTAGCTAAAATCTCTAGATTTTTTCATCAATTTCGATGTACTTATTGCGGTTTTCGGGCGAGAAGAATTTTGGGTAGTATCTTACTACTATTATAAACGCGAAAGTTTGTAAGTATGGATGGATGGATGGATGTTTGTTACTCTTTCACGCCGGAACGGCTGAACGGATCTGGATGAAACATGGCAGAGAGATAGATTATAGTCTGAAATAACACATAATATTTGCTACTTTTTATCTCGTGGGAATTCCGGGATTTAAATCTGCGCGGGTGAAATCGCGCGGCGCAACTAGTGTAGAATAGTATTATAAAAAAACTTGAAAATAGCTTCACTAGTTTTATTATTTCTAGTTGTTAATAAGGTGAAATTAATAGACAAATAGGTATTTCATAATAATAAGATTGTAATCTGCATGAAGTGCAGTTTAATCACGATCTTTGATACCTAAGCCCGACACGTGACTTTACCTAGCCTAGGCTAGATATCTATGATAAAGCGTGGATATATCTATTTACCTAAGTAGAAGTAGGTATATTATTTACTCGTGAGTCACGTACACGAAAGTATACATAACTGTTGAGAAGACGCTGACCGAATATCCAGATATTCGGCTCATCGTTCTCGAAATTGCAAAATCACGCAAGTTTCTAAGTATGTAAACGAAAGTTTGTAAGTATGGATGGATGGATGGATGGATGGATGTTTGTTACTCTATAACTCCAGAGCGGCTGAACGGGTCTTATTGTTATTTCAGACTATAATATATAACACAGAGATATATTATAGTCTGAAATAACACATAGGCTACTTTTTATCCCGTGGGAATACCGGGATTTAAAACTACGCGGGTGAAACCGCGGGACGCTACTTGTATGTAATACATGATTATTTCAATTCAAAACCTTCAAAATTGTGAAGTACGTGGTCATTTTTATTATTCGTACGACGAATATAAATGCGACGAATACGCGTGATGGTCATCAGCTAAATAAATATTATTTAAATAATTGATTAACGAAACAATACTGCAACAATAAGCTGTGTGCTGTGGGAACTGTTAATTAATTTATAATATCACTAGGTACATAGTATAAAACAATGTCGCTTTCTCTGTCCCTATATCCCTATGTCCCTATATCCCTATGTCCCTATATCCCTATGTCCCTATATCCCTATGTATGCTTAAATCTTTAAAACTACACAACGGATTTTGATGCGGTTTTTAATAGATAGAGTGATTCAAGAGGAAGGTTTACATGCATGATATAGTAGAAAAACATGTGAACCCGTGCGAAGCAGGGGCGCGCGGGTCGCTGTGCGCTAGTTGATAATATCGTCGATGGAAATTTCAATTGGCGTAAAGGACAAAATGGCGATATTGAGTTATTACTCATATGCATATGTAAACATAGAGTTATTACTCAATGTCGCCATTTTGTCCTTTACGCCAATTGAAATTTCCATCGACGATATGAGAGTAGTTGGTGAATGAATTTCGGGCTTTAAATCAATTTAAGAACATAAAGGAATAAAATTAACAGGTCTTGATTGAAACTGAATATCTTTGTAAGATCCCCTGAGATCTCTGTCCATCGACTACAGTTTATTAAGTTGTCTAAAAAAGGGGTTAGTCTCAGGCACGTCCGATAGCAACAGAATACAATGTAGGTACTGTACCATCGGCTATTTTATCATCGCACAATCAAAACTAAATATAATCCTTACTTCTTGTTTTATACCGAAACTTTTTAACATTATTCCAAAGTTACATATTTAAGTGTAGGTGTAACTGAGTTAATTTATATCTGCGTGTGTTCATAAGAATAGAATAGAATATAAATTTATTTCACTACAACACACAGAAGAAGCATATAACGTGCTACTTAAATAAGTCATATAATTATATATATAATAAAAAAAAAAAAAAATGCTGGACAATCCACACAGCACCATCTAGCCCCAAAGTAAGCTACTCAAAGCTTGTGTTATGGGTACTAGATGACTGATATATTTAATACATTATATACTTACATAGATAGATATTTTTTATTATATACATAGAAAACACCCAGACCAACGGAACAAATTTCTGCAGATCGTACACAAATTTGTTCCGATTATATATATCCTGTTATATATTTTAGTTTGTAAGGTATTTATGCTATGGTATTTTTAAGATATTTTTTACTATGTTGCCTGAAATAAATGATTATTATTATTATATAAACAAGAAAGAAAATAAAGCAGTAGATATGATAAGCTTTAGCGTTAAGATATTGGGGTCAACAATATTCCACAAACATTTCAACGAAACAGATTAAATCCACGGGTTCTTAGGTGACCCCTTATAAGGGTGCATTTATGAGGTTTAATAATTTATCGTTACCATGGCAACGGCCGGCCGGCCCTTCACTCCGTAAACGCGAGATCAGTGGTGACCCCGACGGAGATTACCTATGGACGTAAAATAATCATATCATACACAAATGCTTGTCCTACACAAATTCGTATCCTTTAAAGGTACTTAGTTCGAACCTCAAAAGCGCTCAGGCGAATTCAGAACAAAACCCAAAGGTTAACTGGAAGAAAATGCTAATTAGCATTAAGTTAATGTACTTCATTTATGTGCAATAAAGAATTTTCTTATATTATCTTAACTACAAATACAACTAACTTAGCTGACATCCTAAAAATAAGATCTTTTAGAATTTCTGGGGACTACTGCTTTTAGAAATCCTACTACTATTATAAAGGCAAAAGTTTGTAAGTATGGATGGATGGATGGATGGATGGATGTTTGTTACTCTTTCACGCCGGAACAGCTGAACGGATCTGGATGAAACTTGACAGAGAGATAGGTTAGAGTCTGGAATAGCACATAGGCTACTTTTTATCCCGTGGGAATACCGGGATTTAAATCTGCGCGGGTGAAACCGCGGGGCGCTACTAGTAAAAGAGAATTTGAAAATATTTTAGGATGCTATTACAATTTATTAAACATAATCTTATTACTCGTAATTGAATCATTGTTCACATAACAAAAAAAAAAGTCTAGCGAAAAAAATCCTTACATGCAAAACCTTACCAAAAACTGCTTCGAGATCCTTCTTTTTAATGTCGGTTAGCAAAGTGCTTATCTGAGCAAAACTCACCTTCTATAAATCGCATTCAATAGATAAACTAGACACGCTAAGCTACGCTGAAGCTTAGTCGATCGGATTTGCTGTCATCGGGAAAAAGGCCTCATTTGCATTTTGGACAATCACCAGCGCCAAGTGCGAACATACGGTGTGTCGTGCTAATGTGAATTAGTTCTTAGAAGCACTACTAGACTGGTGAATGGAGGGCATCTTGTGTCGTAGGTTCAAATTCAGCAGGTAAATCTATGGGTTTGAGATCTAAAGTAGCTTCGTGACCATACACAAGTAGCGAACCAAGATTTTTTATGTTACAAAGTATATCCCAACTAATATTATAAATGCGAAAGTAACTCTGTCTGTCTTTCTGTCTGTCTGTCTGTCTGTCTGTTACGCTTTCTCGCTTAAACCTCTCAACCGATTTTGATGAAATTTGGCACAGACAATCTTTAGACCCTGAGAAAGAACATAGGCTACCTTTTATTGCGAAAAAAAGAGAAAGAGATTAAAAGTACGCAGACGAAGTCGCGGGTACCAGCTAGTAAATAAATAAATATTGGTGGACTTTCCACGCAGCACTATCTAGCCCCAAACTAAGCTTATGTTTGTAATATGGGAACCAGATAGCTGATATACTACTTATAATACTTTTTTTTGTAAATACATACTTATAATATTCACCGAGACATTTATGTTCATCACACAAATGTTTGCTTGAACGGAAAAACTCATTGGACTGGTTCCCCCTAATTCCCTTGGCCTTATAATCGGATGGCAGGGCTACTACCAGAGTACTGGGTAATATTGTGTATTTATGAAATGTATTATCTAACCAGGTACAATCCTGGGCCCGTACCACCATCTCTTGAAGCATTCTTATTTCAATATTACTTTACTTTTTGATCAGAAAACTGACTCTATGCAGTTGATATAAGACATTGACATATAAGTAATGACTACATAGTATAAAACAAAGTCGATTTCTCTGTCCCTTTATCCCTATGTATGCTTAAATTTTTAAATCTACGGAACGGATTTTGATGCGGTTTTTTTAACAGATAGAGTAATTCAAGAGGAAGGTTTATATGTAAAATACATGCATGATTAGTAGAAAAACAATGTGCACCCGTGCGAAGCAGGGGCGCGCGGGCGGGTCGCTAGTATTGAAATAAGAATGCTTCAAGAGATGGTGGTACGGGCCCCTTCCATTTTGGTCTTCCAGGCTTTAAAGTGTGCCTCATTAACTGAGCCACACTTCACAGCCCATTGCACAGTGGTACATCTTTATTGCAACAATTATATTGCAACGCATTTGTCGCATCGGGCGTCGACCCGCGACCGGATGTTGGAGCAACAATGCCTCCCTGGAGTAATGAGTTCGATTCCGGGTTAGGTAACTTTATAGTACCTACTGATGTATTTAAACAGCGTAGAGTAGGACCTACATGAGAGTTCTCTGTAGTTCGCTGGGTGTTTTTATACTAGTAGATGGAACAAGTATGGCCCACCTGATGTTAAGCGGTAACCATCAAGCATTGCATCGATGATACGATGCATCGTCTTGAGGGATACAGATGTTAAACCTCATGTGCCACTCACCGGTGACCACATCCTTCAAACAGAAATACAGCGAGGCTGCATGATGGCAGAAAATTTATACAAGACTAGTCACAGTTAAGAATAGTTAAAATTGAATCAAAATGGCCAAGGCACTTAGTTACTTTGAGAGTTGTAGAGCTCTTTGTGAAGGGCTCGTCCGGGGAAGTACTACCACCACGCCTTTTTCTGCCGCCAAGCAGCAACGCTGTGTTTCGGTTTGAAGAGTGTGGTCGCCGGTGTAATTACAGGCACATGAGGCTTAACATCTGTTAGCCTCAAATTGATGGATGCAGGGCAGTGCATCGTAGAGCATGTTCCCATCGTGCGTGACTTACGGGGCAATGCTCTGTTATAGGCGATGGTTACCACTTAACATCAGGTGGGCTACTGCTTGTTCCATCAGCTGGTTGTATAAAAAAGTTAGCTTAGCGACGTTCCAAAATGATCTTTGTGATTTTATTCAGTAAATCTAAAAACTTCTATTTTGAATCTTAAGTGTGAAAAACGTCACGACACCGAGCTTCGTCCATTAGACTAAAAAAAACTTTTATCCATCCCAGAAAACGGATCTAGCTCGGAAGGTAAAAATTAAATAAAATTGGAGCTTCATAACAAGTGAAGCCGGGTAGTCCGCTATTTAAATTATTAATTTATGAGCGGTGGGGGAAATGCAAACTTAGGGGGCGGCTATGGAGGGGCGGAAGCGGTGACACTGAGCGAAGCGGGTCTTATCCTGGAAATGTATGTTACTGCAGGTTTTCTTACAAATAAATTCGGATGGAGTGTGAGATTATAGAGATTATATAGTTATTCTTGTTAATTTTATTTTTGTCATTTTTCTCATTTAATTAATTATCCCAGCTTTTATAATGGTCACTTAGGGCTCCATAAGCTCTATAGCATAAGAGAACAATATTAGTCTATTGCTCTCTTTTCGATGACAGTACAAGTTTAGTTATATATATTTAAGTTATATATATATAAAATGGCGATTAGTACGATTGAGGTTGGGTGGTCGTAATTAATATGCTAGTAGAGTTAGAGCCTATTTCCGCTGTCGCTACCTCTCATGAATGGATCCGCTACCTCACTATTGCAGCATCTCTCAGTTCTGGTTAATTAAGACACTGTTTTGAGTGGCACTTACTGCGGGCTAAATAAATTATCCGCATTTCGGGATTTCAGCTTTGAATAGGTCTGCTTTTTGATGGAAGTACCTTTTTCAGGAACTGAATTATAATTTGAAAAATAATTAACATGTTTGCTTGAAGAAACGTACGTAGGTATTGTACTCAGAGGAGAACTGTATTCTACTTGTACGTCCAAATACTACATTTGGCAAATACCCACATTTTGCAGTAGTTTGTGTTCCATACGTGACAGGTCGCAAACGCGTCGCCGTGTTTAAATACTATACCTCATTCATTTCGCTGTGTCGCATGGTCGCAAGTTTGCCTTCAACACCATGCATAACAGCCACTAGTAGTCCTGATACCCAAGTTCTGTCCACAATTCCTCCCAAAACCCCAGAATGGAATGCCAAAGTCCTACAAAGACATGAAACTAGGAAGTTATGTATTTTAATCAATGTCCAGGGGCGGGAACATTTGGCACTGCGAGCAATCTCGGCTCGCATTGTTCCGCCATTCACGAACCGAACTTCCTGCTTGATGTAACTTTGGAATGGATTTAAAACTGTTTGAGTGCAGTTCAGTAGCACTGGTGGCCTAGTGGTAGAGACCCGCCTTCCGATCCTAAAGTCGTGGGCTCAAAGCCAGTCCTGCACCAGTCTTTCTGTTGGGAAAATTTATGTTCACAGCGCCACTCTCAAATGGTGAAGGGAAACATACACCATAACCTTCCTCTTGAATCACTATCTATTAAAAAAAACCGCATCTAAATCTGTTGCGTAGTTCTAAAGATTTACGCATACATAGGTAGGTCAGGGATTTAAGCATACATAGGTAGGTCAGGAATTTTAGGAATACATAGGTAGGTAGGACATAGGGATATAGGGACATAGAAAGCGACTTTGTTTTATACTATGTAGTGATAGTGATAAGTTACATGACAAGAAAGAGAAGTGTAGACTAAATTGGTTTAAAGGGCTGACAACCATCAAACAGCTCGCAAGCTCGCAAGTTTCGATATTTTGAAATATTTATAAACACTAAACCCATTTTAGAAAAAATCACAAGCAACATTTTGTGTGCAATGTGCACAAACAAACACACAATTGTATCATCGAAGTCCTCGTCCATTTAATATTTTCTATGATTATGAAATCACTGAAGGTTATTAATTTAACAAAGTAACGGAGAATAACTTAGCAAAAATGATATTTTGATCCAAACATGTTTACTGTGTAATGCCAAGAAAGATTTTGCCTTCTATTATTATTTGGTAGGAAAACTTGTAATGTTATTACTAGTAACGCAACTTAGGTAATTTTAGCGTATATCATAATTAACTTCATAACTTGCTTATAAAATGTAGATTCGATTTGGTTGATGCACAATGTATATTTGATAGTTTAAAATATAAAATAACTTGAAAACTTGTTTTGCCATATTTTTAAAGATAGATAGATGGATAGATAGATAGGAAATTATTTATTGCACAAAAATACAATGTACGAGCTTAATGCTGCATAGCATTATCTACCAGCTAACCTTTGGGTAATGGGAAAACATTTCTTGGGTAGTGCACATTTTAAAGGGCGCGTAATGAATGAAACCCGCTCAACAAAACACCCAAAACGCTTCCCTCTGCCTGTCTGTGAATGGTCGGCTTAAAAATATTCTCACAAAGGGGCTTTGTTTTAATGAAATTTCAGGCTCTAATGATCGTCCCAAATAGTTTGGGATGTAATCTCATCGGAACACTTGTAATTATTTAAATGGCCGCCTACCAAGGAATGGCTTTGTGATTTTGAAAGAGATTGCGGATGTGTGGAGAATTATTGGGCTCTGTCTATTTTAAGTATTTCATTTATTTGACAATGGAACAATGTTATGTTATACATATTATAACGCTTGGGCTGACGACTTATAGTCATCAGAATGTGCTTTCATAAGCTCCATTTATAAAGTTAGTGGGAATGTTGTAAACAGATGAGTATTTTTTGTCGACACGGAATCGAATGGTTTAATGGTTTAAAAAAAATATCACTTGTAATTGGTGAGATTCACACGAATAAAATCCCTACTAATATTATAAATGCGAAAGTAACTCTGTCTGTCTGTTACGCTTTCCCGCTTAAACCTCTCAACCGATTTTGATGAAATTTGGCACAGACAATCTTTAGACCCTGAGAAAGGACCTATGCTACCTTTTATTGCGAAAAAAAGGGATGAAGAGGTTGAAATAGAGGTTGAAAGTTTGTATGGGATTTCTTAATTTTAAAAGATAAAACCATGAATCTTTAATCAAATTAAAAGTACGCAGACGAAGTCGCGGGTACCAGCTAGTAACAGATAAATTAACAACATCTTAGAATTGGATAGAACTTCGATGAAATAACATTTAACTTCAATTAATAATTATGTCGGTACTCTGACTGTACTGTCATCAACAAAAGTTGCGCAGTAAAATGTGGTTTAATCTTCTTTTTCCGTTTACCATTAAAGGTAACTTTTCTTAACAAGCGCATTATTAAGATTTAAAATCATAAAATGTTCATGAACCCATTGCTCACTGTAAAATAACTGTTGGTCTGATGTTGTAGCCATACCTATTATTACCTATGTAATATTCTCGTGCAAGAACGAACGACCAAGTTCATTACCTACGATTAGAGCTGCTTTGAATGCACTATCAATCACTAATCTTGAATGTGCAAAAGGCGCTGACGCCCTTGGCCAGTTACTTTCTTATCTAAACTCGTTTGAAGGAATCCTGGCGCGCTTTCCGCCAAGATGACGCGGATTGCAATCCTAAGCGCGCCCAATGCACTGCATGGAAGATTGATCTAAGGCGTTGACAACATCTTATGTACCTCTCGCTCGCACGATTCGTCATTTTAAAAGATATAAAATCACTATTCCCAATTTTGAAAAATCGCAAACAACCATTTTATATGTTAATTAAATACTAACATAATGATGTTCATTTCTCAATGAATAAAAACCTATATACTAAAATTTTGTGTGCAATCACATTGCACACAGTTTGGTAAATAAAAACATTTTGATAATTGCAATTTTTCCTACTTAAAAGTTTGCTTTTCTAGTTTTTTTGAATAGGAAAACTTGTATCGACACAAAAGGAAATTTTTAATAAAATGTGCGCAACGTGATTGCAAACAAAATGGTTGTTTGCGATTTTACGAAAATGGGTATTGTGAATTTATATCCCTCAACAAGTCAAAACGTGCGAGCGAGAGTCAGATTAGCTCTTGTATTCGCCTTAATTTTGTGCACTAGATCACCATATTTTGTATCCTTTTTTGACATCCGACGTACATAAAACACCAATGCGGTGTATGTGACTCTATCACGTCTCGCCGGGCGGGATAGATTTGGGTTAAAGGCTCTCTCCCACGGCGCGTTGCGATATCGCGATTGTGTTATTGCGATATCTGTTTTCAGGGGCGTATTTCACTACGACCAATCATTTTTCACATTTGGATCATGTTTTGTCGTCACGGCCTATGTCAAAAAGATTAAAGCCCAAGATCACGTTTTGACTTTACGCGGTTTGGGGCAAGGAATCTCCTATGTCATAGAATAGAGAATAATGCCCCAACACGTTTTGTTTAAGACGCGCACGAAGTTATAAACAGTTGCGATAATAACGCGCGTTTGAATGTAGGATAATAACGCGTGCGATAACCGCTCGATAATAACGCGCCTGTGGGGAGAGCCTTAATAGTCAAAATGTTTTCTCTATGTATCTCGTACCTTTATATGTATTGCTTCTTACTGTGCCTGACATAAAATGTTATTGTTATTATTGTTCAAATATCGCGAAAAACATAGAGAAATAGGTTTTCTTACCCAAAACCGTGCTTACCTATACCTACACACATGAGAAAAATAGTTTTGGTTAGTAAAACTTAGGATGACTATAAAAAAACATAAAATCAAAGACTTTACATCAGATTCCGCAGTGGCTGAGTGTGTTTCTTCATTACCTAGTGATTTGGGACCGCTTAGGAACAAGCCTGCAGGACTTGGCATTATAATATGTAAATATGGTGTGTGCGCCGGCGCAGCCCTCTAGTCAGTGTCATGGCGGCCGCCTGCCGGGCGAACGCGCCCGTCCCGCCATCTTGAAATAAACTAATTTCAAATAATCAGTGCAATAAAAGCGTAACTGGAAATGCATTAATTTAAAATAAATTACGCGTGTTTATGTAGTGTCGTAAGTCTGAAAGTGGAGTGAAGTGAGTGAACTCAGATTTGTTTATGTATACATAAAGTGTTTGTTTGTCGGTCCGATTTCTAATTAGCTTATCGTGTTACGGTTTAGCTGTTATCTTGTATCGTGTGTCATAATAGAAACAGATTTGATGGGCTATAAATGCCGAACAAGGGTCTTGCAAGAGATTATATTATTATAGGTATTCATTCAAATGTAAAATAAAAAAATAACTGGTTTTGGAACTACTCTATATTTTTATAACGCACTTATCATAAGCAGTTATTTATTGAATGGGACTTCGTATATTAAACTTTTTTGAGACACTGCCTTTCATGATGAAAACAATGAAATGAATGATAAATAGACACAAGAGATTTGTTAGGTACCTACCTACATACCTAGGTACCTTCCATTATATCCTAATAAAAAAAATTGTGTCAGTATTAAAAAAATGTGTACTGTAGAATCGAGTACCTATGTAATAATGTTTTTAAATTCTGGATTCAATATCAAACTACTCGTAAACGATATTGAAATTGAGTTCCATTCAGCGAAGATCGAGTTATGCTCTGTGTGGGAGGCAGGAATTGCAAAATCCAATAAAATAAAAATAAGTTTTACTCAATTGCAGAACTTGAGCCTTGGTGACTCAAATTAAAAATATAACGCCTGAGATGTAACATATTGATAAATAAATAAAAATAAGATAAAACTGTATACCAATTATTGATAACTTGCAAATCTACTTTTGGAATAAATTCTTTTTTACTTACAAACATGCAAAACTGTCGCAACGCAAAACCTGACTTAGCACAATACAACACAAAACCTGGCGCCTCGTAAGTCGTTTAAACTCCTTGGCATAAGGTACCTATTTAACCGGTAAAGCGAATTGCGATAAAATCGGGCTTCGAGTGATGGATACAAACCATGCGTCACAGAAGCCTAGCCGCCACACTTCCGGTCCCCATAGGCCCATAGGGCTCTACACTCCAAAGACTATAGACGGGCGTATTCATGCGTGCTTTTTATCGAAGCTATTAACAAACAGATGGCTCGGCGGCGAACCCTTTCAAACTGTCAACTTTCAAGCAGCCGATACTGAATCTGGGTTAAGTTTGTTTGAGGACACGGTCAACACCATATTGCTTACAACTTTATTTTCACCGGACTTATTGCAATTTTTTTGCGAGGTATTATTTTTGCGAGATATCAAACAATCACTTCTGTGGTTTACCTCAATTGCAACGGAAATTGATGGTGGTATAGGGTTTCAGCATTCTTGTCATGACCGAGTGAACAATATAATTTAGAAAAAGCTCACAGGATGTTACTCATTTCTAAATATAGATTTAAATAATGGAAGAGCCTGCAAAATGTTGACCCGTATCCTGATATTTTATTCGTATGATACAGTTTTTACGGCCTTATACCTAGTATCGTGTCTTGATTTACGTAGGTGTTTATTTTTATAGCAACTATGTAGTAAATTAAAACTGTGTTCTTGCTTGAGGTTACAACTTAGTTTTTGAGTTGCGCCTGTTATAAATCAGCTGTATTTTCGAATTCGTCTCACTTGTAGGAATTTGCGCGCATCCTTGCCATATCTTAGCATACAAATCTGCCGACCCGTATTCGCATCACGAGCGGCTCACACAAACCATTTATTTTCACACGTTTTCAAGTGAAATTCACTTTCTTTAGCTCCCGGAAATATGACCCATTTTTGTGCATTTCAGTAATGGAAAGGAGATGTCTGGTGATTGCGTAATTTGTTAGCGATCTTCAGTTACACGTACACGATTTTTATAGACTCGTCTGGTTTAGGTTAAGTCTTACCTAATGGGATCGTTTCATTTCCGTGTACTGCAAAAACTTTGAATGTGTATTTATTAGGATAGTATCTGAATACGTATTATTTGTAAAGTACACAAGCTATAACAAAATGTCCCAAAACCAACTGACCCACTGTAGTGGAAAACTTCTAGGTTGAATTTAATTTTTATGGATTAATTCTAACAGATCAACATATTCTGTAAATGTGGTAGAGGTACAGAGGTAGCCCCCTTAGAAATCCTGAAATAATTCTGGTAGGTGGGGGGTGAAAGTCTTGAAACTGTATCAGTTTTTTTATGTTTTTAAATCAACTTCAGATTAAAAGCCAATGCAGAGTAAAATCAAAAACATTTGCTACAATTTTCCTTAGCTGTTAAAATCTCAGGTGTGATTCCGAACCGATCCTTTCCCATACTTCGGTTTCGTATCTTTTTGCATTCTTATGTCGAGACGCGCCTGATTTAGATCTAAAGGAATGTGCTACACCTATCTATACGAATGTTTTCATGCTTTGTATGTAGCGCCACAACATCACAGCGAAAATCTTCCACACCCAGCGGTACTAAGTACTACTTATAAATAATTATTCTTCGATCTTTGTGTGATCTGTTATTACAATAATCTTGCATGTTTCGTTGTTTTTACGAGTAAGGTCATCTAAATGGCGAATGTATTTAATTTTACTTCAAAATCGTATTTGCTTGTCTCAGTATTGTTTCAATACTTGCTGTATAAAAACTGCAGGTTAATCATTATGTATATTGCTTACTTAGCAATAGAAATAGCACTTTTACAATCGATTTTGAAATAGTTCTTTTGAAATTAAGCAGTTTTATTTATTTACTAGCTGATCCCGCGGCTTTGCTCGCGCTCGTTTACTTTGAAAATCTCATGCAAACGTTCATCCCCTATTTTATCCCCTTGGGGGTAGAATTGATCAAAATCCTCTCTTAGCGCATGCCTACGTCATAACATCTACCTGCATGCCAAATTTCAGCCCGATCCGTCCAGTGGTTTGAGCTGTGCGTTGATAGATCACTATGTCAGTCAGTCAGTCAGTCAGTCAGTCACCTTTGAGTTATATATATTTAATTGACGTTCATAAGAAGCTTAATCATGTAATTTACTCAAAGTTCATTGAGCGGCTAACCTATACCTATAGGTAGGTGATAATTGATAATATCAAGATAAATAATTAAATAAATAATGCTGGACAATCCACACATAATATCAAGATGTCTCTAACTACTAAATTATACTAATAATCTCACTACTGTTAGACGGATCTTCGTCTCAAAACATAAGCCTTCATGATAGCTTATTTTGTTATGCGTGTGTCGGGTTCTTGAGATCTCTAGTTTCAAGATTATGGCGAAAAAATGTGAACACGTTTACCTTCCCATGCCGATAGAATTACCGGCGTATGTTGGAGGAAACTTACAAGCACATGAGACATGTCATTAGTAGTACTATGTGCCAAGTAGAGCCTATCCAATCCACTATGGCTATGAATAAAAAGATTTGAGCAAAGTATCGTATTATCTTATAAGCCAGTGCATTTTTATCCTTGAAGAACTTTTTATACTTATTATTATTAGAGATAGAACAAGCAAATGGTCCACCTGGTGTTCAGTAGTAGCCATTACCTATAGCAAGTATTGCATCAAAAAGACAGTACAGGCTATTGCTTTAGGCTACCCGACAATTTGGTTAGTTTTATGTACCTACCTACTATATTCACGACTAAGCACATAATGGTTTACCAAAATCTAAACGATTGACCATTACCTCGAAATTACTAGAGATAAACGATTGACCATTAACTAGAAATTACTAGAAATAAACGATTGACCATTAACTAGAAATTACTAGAAATAAACGATTGACCATTAACTAGAAATTACTAGAAATAAACGATTGACCATTAACTAGAAATTACTAGAAATAAACGATTGACCATTAACTAGAAATTACTAGAAATAAACGATTGACCATTAATTAGAAATTAATGGTCGTAATGTTAGTAATGTACTACTAAAAGCTAGATTTCCGCAAGCACTAAATTTAGCCATAGGTACCGGTAACGGATGCAACACTCTAGCTAAGCTGCTAAGTGCACAATCTAGAAATAGAGAATATTTCTTCACTTGAACAGTGCATGGCTTATTCGGCTAAAACGGAACTCTTGCAGCTCAGGTGGTAGGCCGTGGGTTCGATCCCCACCGAGAACAAAAATTGGTGTGGTAATATGGATGTGAATGTGTTTAAATAAAAAAATATGTTTAAGGATGTAATATCGCTTCCTCTGGGAAAAGGATACACGTTTAGCTACACGAAAACTTTTTTGGAAAATTGTTGCAATTATTTATACTGACTACAAAAAGTTTTCGGATAGATCATACTCGAGGTCAAAAGCCCCGTCGTCAGTTCATAATGCGTGTACCTATAAGCTATCGCAAAAAGTGTAGGTTAATAGGTACATTATAAATATACCTACAGCTAAAAATAATGAACAACAAACACCTTCTCTCAGTAATCATTGGCGTGATCCCAGAGTATAACTATTTTTGAAGCGTGTTAGTATTTTTATAGCATTTTACAGCATAGGTATTTCTGCGCATGATTAGTGTGGCTGCAAGTAACACTTGTGGCGCTTCTGTGCATTGGACGGCAAATTGAGATGTCATATCTCATCTTGCCGTCCTATGCACTGAGCGGTCTATCTTTCCCTAAGTCTAAGACATAGGTCTTAAAACTTTGTTACCAGAGGGCATCAATAAAAAATAAACGTGGAGGTAGGTACCATACAAACTGAAATAAATAAATTTGGAGGATTTTTAGACACCATCTTAATTCCAAACTAAGTGAAACTTGTACTTAATTTTTTTTTATACCACTAGTTGATGGAAGAAGCAGATGGCCACCTGATGTTAAGTGGTAACCATCATCTATAAAAAAAGCATTGCCTCGTAAGTAACGCCCCATAGGAACGTGCCCTACGATGCACTGCCCTGCGTCCATCACACCGACGATCACACTCTCCGAACCGAAACAGAGCGTTGCTGCTTGGCGGCAGAAAAAGGCGTGGTGTACTTCCCCGAACGAGCCAAAAACAAAGAGCTCTATTTAAAACTAGATGGCAAATGTTATAATACTTACTTACTTACTTACTTTTCTTGGAAAATAAGCTGATACGTAGATTATATGCATTATGTCACAACCGTCTCTCCGCCGCAGAATGAATTTTCATCACACAATCGTCTGTCCTCGATGGAAATCGCACTTACAACAGTTACAACCTACAATGGAGGCAGAGCTACCTCCTGCTGAGAGGCCTGCCCCTTTAGTATTAGTAACACTCTTCCCACGTTGTGCCATATCAAGGGCCGCGTACTGCTCCAAACACGGTTCTATTGAGTCCTTTCAACTGTTTATAGTTCATTCCGTGATTTGCAGTAAAGCTTCGCAGGCGGTTGTTTATGCGCGCACTGGATGTTGAATTTGGGGAATTCCGACTCTCGTTTGTTCCTAAATTTTGCATTTTTATAGCCTCGCTGGCTTCCGCCCGCGGCTTTGTTCGCATCCGTATAGAAAAGTAGTTTATTCGTTTTCCTGATCGGTTTCAAGTTTCATTCAATTGATCCAACCTTTATGTGAGCTCGATTGAGACAGATGGCTTTTATTTTATACAACTAGCTAATGGACAACCTGCGGCCCAGTTACGCTAATGTCTGGATATCGAGATGGCTTTCAGTTTGACAATTGATTCCCTCAGTAACTATGGCATAGTGTAATAGCAAAAGGATGAATGGGAATCAAATGTCAAGTTTGACATTTGATTCCCATTCATCCTATTGCTATCGAGATGGCTTTCAGTTGAAAGCCATCTCGATAGCTTGACATTAGCATAATCGGGCAGATGGCTCACCTGATGTTAAATGGTTACTATCACCTATGACAAAGCATTGCCTTACGATGCACTACGCTGATTCCAACAACAGAATAAGCCTCATATTATTGTAATTTCCCCGACAACCACAATCTAACCAAAACACAGCGTTGCTGCTTGAAGAAAAAGGCGTGGTGGTAGTACTTCCCCTGACGAGCCCTTGACAAAGAGCTCTACCAGTCTTATAAAAATATCCTACTACAAAAATCAACTCAATTCTAAACTTCTTTTAAGTTGAGTCAGTTTTATTTGATCAACACACATCGAAACTTGCTTTACTAAAAACAATCAACATAATGCGAAGTGACATTGGCCAGTCCAGTTTAAATAACTCTCTTTTACATGCATATTCTTAATTACGCCAGTTTTGCACTCTCCAATTGAAGTTTTTTTTGTGTCTGAATATCCGCGAGAGCTTTGAACCCGCACTGACCGGACGACGTAAATACGCGCTATTCGTCATGCTTACGACGACATGATGTATGAGATACGTCTCACCGTGCTCTTACTGTTTTGACTGCAGGCTACAGCGAATACAGTCAGCATCAAAAGTGGTTAGTCAATAAATGTTTAATTATTTTATATTTTAATAAATATAAAATAATGGTTTAATAACAACAAATAAATGAATGCTGGTTAGTTCTTAAAAAATAAATTCACTGCCTTAAATTAGGAAAAACGATTCCAGAGTTGATTTCGGGCGTCCTATCAAAGTGACCCGTGATCCAAGGACTTCCATTCTGCGTGTCAATGCAGACGCCTAACGAGTAGCACTGATTTTGGATCAATTTAAGCTATCTTTAGACCGTCTGTAGATAGCTGAACTGTTTTATTACATTTTGTGAATACGTGTATTCATTTTAATTTTCTTTCTTTATTCTTTGTTGTACACAAATGATTTACACAAAAAAGTTATGATAGTCATGTACAAAGGCAAGCTTAATCCTAGGTAGAGTTTTCCAACAAAATTTAGATGATAGGAGAGCTTCTTTCTTTGTAAATTTAGTGCCTTAAAAGTTTTAGACTTTTGATGCTTACTGTACAAAGTACTTACTCATGAGGATATCTTCTCGATGCGGATGTGTTGATGATTTTACATGTTTTAGCTTTATCTAACAGTTTGGTGCGCATAACTTACAGATTGTAAATGTATTTCTTGTGTATTTTGGACTCAACTGAATACTACAGTTTACATAACTGTTTCGATTATGTATCTTTGAAATACACTTACCCCCTCATAAAACAGTTTTTGTAGCGCTGCACTGTAGCGTGAATTATTTTCTATTGGATGATAAGTGACTTATGAAAGCATTTATTGATGATACAAATATTTTGAGTTAAGACCTTATTGGATCTCAACTATAAATCTTTACATAGAATAAGAGGTATAATTCTGATATAGAGAAGGGGAAGAATCCCTTCACACGCTCACTGCCAACCTAAACTCTGAGTTCTGTCAAAAATACACACAGTAGTATATAAATCAAGGAATTTGAATACTAGTACATATTAATAAAGTAATAATATTGACAGACATTCCACACAGCAATATCCAGCCCCAAACTCAGCACAGTTTGTAATATGGAAACCAGTTACATAGTTAATGTAATCCTAGATACTTTTTTTTATAATTTAATTATAATGCCTAGGTACCTGTCGTGAAAAACCACTCTATTCAGTAGGTACCTACAAGATAACACCTATAAAGACCACTAAAACCACTAAAATCAAATTTTATTTAGATTATAACGTTGATAGTGTAAAAAAATATGCCAAAGAAAGTGTAAGTGTAAGTGAAAACGTAAAAAATGCATCTAATACCCGATATCTCGTGCGAGATAACCTACGAGAAGAAAGGCCAGGAGGGGCAGAATGGACTGGAGCTGGGGTTCCAGGACTTGCCAAAGGTCCAGGTCCAAGAATCCCGGAATGTTCAGGTCTCGGAGGAGGCTGAGATGCTGTATTATGAGCTAATGAGCGCAATGGAGGAAGAGGAAATGGTAAGATCGCACAGATTTATTCTTAGAGACTAAACATATTTACATAGGTACTGGAATGAAACTTCAAATAGGTATTTGAAGTTTCATTCAAGTGAGTTATACGAATGAAAATACTTTTTTTTTTATTCAGACCTAAAGATATTATACATAATATGTGAAAATAATAAATAAATATAAATAAATATTGGTGGACTTTCCACACAGCACTATCTAGCCCCAAACTAAGCTTATGCTTGTAATATGGGAACCAGATAGCTGATATACTACTTATATACTTTTTTTTTGTAAATACATACTTATAATATTATATAACACCCAGACAGAGAACAAACATCTATGTTCATCACACAAATGATTGTTCACGGTGGGAATCGAACCCACGACCTACGGCGCAGAAGGCAGAGCTACTACCAACTGAGCTACGTAGGCTGTCAAATAAATATATCGGGTTTGACGTTTAATGTATAATTTTCGTTACAATAAATTATTTCGTTTATTATCTTTCTCTTTAAATAACTATCTAAGTGTAAATTATAGACACTACAACAAATACAAACAATAAGATTAACTGTAACTGTAAAAAATATTATCTGTATCGAAGTTTGACCTAATTCGAGTCAGTCTACTTAGCAGATGTTTTCTGTTTGTTTACAAGTAAACCACATCTGACTGGGAACTCTCGGTGGAAATGCATTATAACAGTTAGTTGGTATTCTAACAGGGGCGATGGGCTTACTAATTACTGCTAAATGTAGGTATATGCCAAGTGTTATGTTTGGACATACCTACCTATTCCTTCGACATTATCATAGAGTTCGTACGTAAGTACGGATGCTAGCTACAAAGATAATTTTTTTTACAAAGAAACACAAATTACCTAAGCAGGTTAACCCACCGGGGGTTCCGAAAGCTTAATCACTAATCGGCTGTCAACACATTTGCTATCTCTTTCTAATTTGATGTCAAAGCTGAAATAGCAAGTGACTCGACAGCCGATTAGTGTTGATCGAGCTTTAAGAAACCGGGAGTGTGTCTACCTAAATGAATAACTATAAAATTAATAACCATATCATAATAATATTGTCAACAGAAATAAGTTAGGAATGAAAAATTTAGTCAATACAAAAACTATTAGATAATCAAATTAAAATAATAAGATTCTTAAATGTCATCTACCATACAAAGCATGAAGCAATGAGTGAAAATGATCCGAGGGGATACCATGGCTGGGATTCAAAGTCGTGAAGCTGTTTCAGTTTCATTTTTAATTTACCACGGTGTTTGTCATCAATTTCATGTGGCATTTTAACGACTTATTTATAAAATTGATGGTATAACAGGTTCGCAAACCGCTAATAACCATACAGGGTCATCGACACCAAATTTTGCATCCTTCAACGAATTCGTTCAACGAATACCAAGTAACCTACTGGTAATTTTATGAAGTAATAATACCTACAAAATTTTGTATCACAGAATACACAGATAAGTATACTTATAAAATAACTAGTACCGCCCTGCGGATTCACCCGCGTAGCTTTAAATCCCGGTATTCCCTCGGGATAGAAAGTAGCCTATGTTTTATTCCAGACTATAATATATCTCTCTGCCGATTTTCACCAAGATCCGTTCTGCCGTTCTGAAGCTATAGAGTAACAAACATCTATCCTATCCATCCATCCGTCCATCCATCCATCCATACTTACAAACTTTCGGATTTATAATATTAGTAGGATGCCGTAGGTGCATCAGACTTAATAGGAAAAAAGTGTCAAAATATTATGAAAACGTCCAGTCACTATTATTATAATATATAAAACATACACTGTCTTTAACTTCGGCAGGTTGGTATATTCGGTACTATTTTTACTCATTTAATTATTTCAATTACAAACTATAGGTACCGACTAAACCGCGCGACTAACTGGCTAAGATCATTAGCACTTTGATTTGCAGACAGATAAAAAAAATGCCCCTAATTATATTCATTAGCCCTCTTAAATCAGCTCCCAGCTGCTTGTACCGTAAGTACTTAAGGGCCCGGCGACAGCGGTTCGCAGTTTCGAGGTGCGATTGGCTATTATTTAATTTTATTTCATTTCGGGGAGGTTGTTTGAAAGAATAACTATCCAGTGACACGCATAAATACTGTTCGAATACAAATAATACAATAATATAAGGGAAATGTGCTTGAGTCAGAAATCATTTTGGTATTAGGTGACAGCCTACGTAGCTCTGCCTGCTGCGCCGTAGGTCGTGGGTTCGATTCCCACCGTTAACAAACATTTGTGTGATGAACATAAATGTTTGTTCTCTGTCTGGGTGTTATACATATAATATTATGTATAATTATAAGTATGTATTTACAAAAAAAAAGTATTATAAGTAGTATATCAGCTATCTGGTTCCCATATTACAAGCATAAGCTTAGTTTGGGGCTAGATAGTGCTCTGTGGAAAGTCCACCTATATTTATATCCCTATATTTATTTATTTACGTAAGGCCAAACATACTAATAATCGCATAAACATACTGCGAGCCGCTGTCGCCGGGCCCTTAACCTGTTTTGCAAAGAACAAACTGTAAGGACTGATCTACCAAGCTCTTTAATGTAGTTGTTATTTTTTATTTGCTTATGGCATGACATCAATGTCAATACATTATTTGGATTTACCTCTGACATTTCTCTGCTCAGTGTTGCCATCTATGATGCCATAGAAGCAATTCTTATTTTATTTAATATTCTGTTTACGTTCAATTCATGTTTTTTTAATAATTGGGTCTAGGGCGCGTTCATAACAAAAGACATTTAACATTTCTACTTAATTTTAATTGTGAGTAGAATGCCCCTAATGTTGAAATAAAGAATCATCGCGATGTTCCCTGAGGTTACTTAAAATTCAATTGATGAATTATGTACGAAACAAATCTATTCTATTAGATAATGAACCTACAGGAATGTCAAAACGTGTCAGCATTTCAATTTTAGAACGCTAAGCAATGACGTGAGTCACGACACGGCAGGCATAGTACACAGCTGTGTGATGTGTGTTCGAAATTCAAATTTGACGTTTCGCAAGCGCTGACACTAACAAATTGCGACGCTATGTCAGCTTTTTTCAAGTCTTAAAACTATTCGACCAATTATTTATTGTCAATTAAAATTAATTAATTGACAGGGTCTTCCAACTTATGGTGAGAAATGATCGTTTGTTGAAATATACATAGATGTGTTTTGTTGTCTTTGTTACAAAATTGTTTATTTTATGTACCTGTAAATTTATTGTACGTAACATTTGGACTGAAAAATATAGGTAGGTTGATTGTATCTAAATAAAGAAGAATTTATTTGTTCTTGATATGAAAAAAAAAATGTATGAATACTAGCATCTAAGTAGGTAACTATTTTTAAAAGTTTCTGTAAGTTCTTCCATGTAGAATAGTGGTATTTTAGGTAGACATACTTATCCACTAGGTTTGATCATTTAAAAGCAATATACCTAACATTCTCAGTGCTCTACCTGTAGAGCAACAGACAATCAAGTATCGATCGCCGATAGCGCCCCCGCAGAGCCTGCATTTACATGAGAATGACTATGAATAACAGAAAATAAACAAAAAATAAATAATAAATAAAAATAGAATAACTACTTTTATTCGTACATTTCCTAAATTAAAAAAAAAATTGCGAATGTTGGTAAGTAGAGTTACAAAAGATGAAAGCTTTTGTCGGGTCAATAATTATTGTTTTAGTTTAGACAAAAGAGTCGGTTTACGAAATATATCTATCTCGAATGAACAGTTTGTGCAATAATGACGCAAGTTGAAATAAAACTCACTACGCAATATTTTATTCTCTAATGGCACGCGCTTTGCATGAACAATGAACTGGGAGAAAGAAAATATAAAACAATCTTTATCAAAAAGCTTCTGATACAGCAATATTAAACAAACCTGCACCTGCGATGGGCACAAGAAGTAGTGAAAACAGTGTGTAAATACGGACCACTCATTTCTCTGCAAACAAGAGTGAACTAAAAAACCTGACCTAACCGATATTTTTTTGGTTTCGGTCTTTTGTTCTTAAATTCTTTATGAAAAAGATACACAAAAACATACAGAATCGTGGTTACAGAGAACAGTATAAAGACCGCAGCTGTTTTCTTTCAGCCAACCTTTGAGCCAAAGTGGGGGGTTAAAATATAAAACGAAATGATTACTTAGTTATGAAATACAAATATTATTATGTCTTAGAGTATATCTCGACATACTAAGAAATACATCTTTGTGTTCTGTATTGTTTAAATAAATACCACGGACTATCGAACTTAAGCCGGCTAAGTTAAAGTTAACGCTGTGGTTGGAGCTCGTTGAAGCTCAATTTATCTCGCAACGAATCACTATTGAAACAATACAAGCTTGTCGACGACAAGACAAGGCACTGCCAATTTATCCTACTTTCTCCAATAACATTGTATCTGACAATACCAATAAAATAACAGTAAAATGTTCTCTAATACGCGAATCCGCCGGCCGCGTCATAAACGGACATGACCCGGGCAACTAGACTGGGAGTGAGTTGGTTCTTTCTTACGTCATACTTTACTGTCAAACACTACATTTACTTGCAGAACAACAGTCGCGAGGGGTTATTTCCTGCTTGTTTCCCGTGAGTTCTGAAACCTTGATTTCTGAGAATTTATCTAGGTACCCTACCTAATTCATCTTGTTCGCGCCATCACGTATTGCAATGTACCATCGTGAGACGTAAGCGAAGATGTCAAAAAGTATTGGTTCTAACTTCAAAACAATAAACCATTTTGAGCCGTTTTACCTCAATTCGAGAAAGTTAGTGTAGGTATCAAAATTTTGCATTAAAAGCGATCCTGTAAAATAAGTGCCGCCTCATATTTGTGATTCTAACATAAGCTTTTTGTCTTTTATACCACTAGTAGCGCCCCGCAGTTTCACCCACGTAGTTTTAAATCCCGGTATTCCCACGGGATTAAAAGTAGCCTATGTGTTATTCCAGACTATAATATATCTCTGTGCCAATTTTCACCAAGATCCGTTCAGCCGTTCTGGAGTTATAGAGTAACAAACATCCATCCATCCATCCATCCATCTATCCATCCATCCATCCATCCATACTTACAAACTTTCGCATTTATAATATTAGTAGGATGGAAACAGAAAGGAGTATTGACGTAGCAAACATATTGCTGTCTCTTGAGTACCAACATGGGTACTACCCTGGTTTCTCGGATATAACTGCCTCTTTCCGGGTTTGCACGGATGAAACAAAGGTATTTACGTGCAATATTGTTTTTGAACTAAAATCTTTATTTATTTTACTCAGGTTTTTTGTTTATTTATGATTAAGTATTCTGATCTACAAACTTCTACTTAAATCTGAGATTTATTGATAAATTAATGAACAAACGTTTTATTCTTTACTCTTTTACTGTAATTAAACAAAAAAAATATTATAGTCATGTATAACATTATGTAGAGACTTGTTAATTTCAAAAGAAAACGAAATATTTAACCTCCATAAATAAATAAAGGTCTGATAAATAAAATATCGACTTTTAATAATTATTCGTTACAAATCTAAACATATTAAAAAAATCTTGCATAGAAAATGCCATAAAAGTAGCAAGCGAAGCAAACAAACCAAGCCTATTATTATAACAATTAATTCGATTTCTGCAACATGGTCATGTTATCAGCCGAACCAGTCCCAGAGTGCTACAGAAAATAAATTAAATCTAAATTCAGGATTACTCCAATAAGGATACGGAAGCAATACCAACCAACTGGAAACGACCACTTGTAACCAGTTCTGTGCCGTTATTTCACTATCGCAGCCAGCGCTCACCGCTCACCACACCAAGTGGTGAAAAACACTGAATTAACGGTCACAGTTGTAGCTTGTTGCACTCAACAAGATAAAAATACGTTGGTGAGTTACATTGCAATGTTTTATTCATGAGGTTTAAGTGAAACGAGTTAAACAGAAGTATGTAGTACAAAAAGTCAATTTGATTTTTGGTTCAAACGTTAGTCGGAATAGGTATTGGTCAAATTTTACAATAAGATCCACCACCACCTCGGTTTCTGAACGCTCGATCAACACTAATCGGCTGTCAAGTCACTTGCTTGCACTTGCAGCTTTGATCGAGCTTTCAGAAACAACGATTAGGTTGCCGTAAGTTTAAATTTGCGCTATCAACTGAATCTGGAGCTTGACCGACCCACAGAGATCTCATTTTTTTTTTTATAAGAGCAGTAGGTAATATATAATAATTTTATCATGATTACCTATACATATAGTATTAATATAATAAATATTGTAGTAATATAATAATTCTGTTATTGCGTCTATTTTTCCTTCGATCAACAATTAACAATTTTTTTGGGTTATTGTTGATCGAAGTTTTCAAATAAATAGGACTTTTTCTATAACAAACTCATCATTCACCATAAGTATCTAATCTATCTAAATATATATAACTCAAAGGTGACTGACTGACATAGTGATCTATCAACGCACAGCCCAAACCACTGGACGGATCAGGCTGAAATTTGGCATGCAGGTAGATGTTATGACGTAGGCATCCGCTAAGAAAGGATTTTGATCAATTCTACCCCCAAGAGGATAAAATAGGAGATGAAAGTTTGTATGAGATTTTCAAAGTAAACGAGCGCGAGCAAAGCCGCGGGATCAGCTAGTTTATTACATAAGTTTAGCAAATTGAAATATTTCCAAAATAGGTTGTTGCTTTTCTAGTAAACTGAGCCAATAAAATTATAAATAGCCTATAGGTACCCTCATCAGCTGATACAAGATAAAACCCACAACTTTAGTGGCAACATTGTTCGTTTAAACGATAATGGTGTCAATAACCTTAGGGCCGTTGCACACTGGGCTCGATTTATGCGTTCGGTGTGCGTCGACCTTGAACTTATTGTTAGCGTTTGTTAAAAACTGCTTACAGTGGTGTTGCTTTGCTTCCTGTTTATTGTTTGTTAAATTTACGCCTTCACCGATGAGTTTACTTTTTAATACTTTCATTGAGTGAATGCGTTCATTTCTTTATGTTTTAACCTTTTTAAAATGATGATGGCCGATAGTGGTAAAACTAGAAAGTTTATTTACCTAAAAAGTGTAGGTAGGTAGTGTTTGATGCTATGAGTATTTCTAAAATTATGGCAACCATGAGTTTCAAAAGGTCTGAGGGAATTTAAGTGATAATTCATTGAAATGATTTGCTTGTTTCTAATAATACACACTGCGTTTTTTTTTCTTTTTAATTTATGAAGTACGTAGGTAGGTATAGGAATTTGTTAAGTTTTTTTAGGTATTTAGGCATCCACATTTCTTAGAAGAAATTCCTAATAAGAAATAAATAAGAAGAAGATGAAGACAGTCAAGGTAGCAAAAATCGTAAGAGTACCTAGGTACCAATATACTTCAGTAAGTTTGTCCAACAATCGGCGGTCTTATCGCAGGTATCTTTTTCAGACTATTCCTCACTGAAAGCCTTAGATAAATGAATGTGATCTAGAATAATTTAAACTATCAGTAATCAGTGTTATTGCTATTGTCTCTAATCGATTCAACAGTCGCATAATCAATTCGCTTTGAATATCAATCCGCTGGTAGGTACCTACGCTAATCGTTATGAAACGTTTGGCGCACGTGCTCTAGCCTCTAGTGCAGTATTGCATGATTTGTTTGGCGCCAACAACGATGCAATTACAAATGAAACCGGTCACCGGAGTCTGGCGCCGGCGCTAACCTGCTTCGTGAATGTCGCAACACGGAGCAACTTACCTAGGTACATAGAATTTTTATTTCATTCGATTCGCTCGATCGACACGATATTCTTAAATTCTAAATATAGAGTCGAACAATATTGTTTTGATAACTGAGGTCATAAGTATCGAAAACTAGTAGTTTATAGTAGGTTAAGTTAATAAGTGAAAGTTAAAAGGGATTTATCTAATTAATTTAGCAGTATTACTTTGAAACATCGTAAAGGACCAAGCCGAGAAGAACAGGCCAAACTTACAGCTTGGTAGTTCGGAAAGGTCCCTACTGTTTTTTGTATGATCCTTTTTTATATAATACGGAAGCTCCAGTTTGGTGCATAAGCCCATCGACGCAGAGCTTTATCGAGATACAATTCTGTGCCCATCGACCTTATGTTATGGAAAACATACCAAGAGCATGGTGTGAATTTGAGGGATAGAGTGAGGAACAGTGTGATTAGAGAGAAATGTGGAGTGAAAGAAGACGTAGTGATGAGGGTAGAGAAAGGTATGTTAAGATGGTTTGGGCATGTAGAGAGGATGGATGAAAGGAGATTAACAAAACAGGTGCATCAGGCGAGTGTGAATGGGACTGTTGAGAGGGGAAGACCTCGGAGGACGTATCTGGATCAGATAGCAGACGTTCTCGAGAAAGGCCAGGTCAAGAGTACCCTAAACCGACGAGAATGTATGAGGAATGTTATGAGAGTGAATGAAGCGAAAGAGGTATGTAATGATCGTAGCAAGTGGAAATCCGTGGTCTCTGCCTACCCCTATGGGATACAGGCGTGATTTTATGTATGTATGTACCAAGAGCATGGCAAAACTTTGTTACCTTAGGCGCCAGCTTTCTACTTCTTTTGTAAATGCGTCCAACAGACAACTGAGTCTGAGTAAGAACTTGCTATATGTGCATTGTCATGTACTGGCATGCTGTCAAATCGATTTTGAATGTCAAAATGCGTATTTTTCGCATGTGCGGTATAATTGGTGTAATTGAGTTTTAACTCATAAAATAACCAAACACCTATGTACTTGAACTTTTACTTCTCTACTTTCAATACTTTAAGTATACTTACAATTCTTAAAGTATAAGCAATCGTAAGTAGACTTGTTGTTTTTGATACGATAGTAACTTTAATTTATTGTAATAACGAACCAAAATTTTATATATATTTTTTATACAACACATATACTTATGTACCTAATTCTTAGAACAAAATCATTTTTATTAAAGCCGTAAAAACGCGTTTATAGACCCATTGGCCAAATCTCCGAAACTAGCACAACAAATCATAAAAGTAATCTTTCATCTAACCGAAGCCACCTTCCCTGAAGACAGAGGAATGGACCACGAGTCCCTTGACGAAGACATGTTACCCCAAAAATGGTCCTAATATCACGGTTGGATAGTTGGGGAAGCGGCACACCGAGAGCCTGCGGCCCGATTACGCTAATGTCTGGCTATCGAGATGGCTTTCAGTTTGATATTTGATTCCCATCCATCCATGGAATTTAGCATCCATCCCAAGAAATTTAGATACTAGATCCATTCATATGTTGCTATTACACTATATGAATCAAATGCTTTTGTCAGAGAGTAATTTATTCCTTGATCAAAATGTTAAACTGAAAGCCATCTCGATAGCCAGACATTACTGTAAAATTCTGAAATGTTAGTATAATTAGATCGATGACGGCAAATGGATGTAGGAATTGAAATTACTTACATAAGTATGCACCTGTTTTGGTAGATTTATTTTGGTATTTACCAAAATAGTTTAGATTTTTTAGATTATTTTTGGTATTAAATTGCAAAAGTAACTGCAGCTACGTCAATCTTCGCAAAATTATTTTACTAAATACAATCTTGTTTTCAAGATAACCAATTATTAAATAAAACTTTATTCATAAAATCAATAAGTTCAGTCGATGTTTATCTTCATTCAAAAAAATTATGAATAATCACTACATTGCTTAAAACAAAGTCGCTTTCTCTGAAGGGATGTCCCTATGTATGCTTAAATCTTTAAAACTACGCAACGAATTTTGATGCGGTTTTTTTAATAGATAGAGTGATTCAAGAGGAAGGTTTATATGTATAATACATGCATGATATAGTAGAAAAACAATGTGCACCCGTGCGAAGCAGGGGCGCGCGGGCGGGTCGCTAGTTAAGCATAATTTTAAGTTATAAAAAACAAAGAGACTTTCCTATAAGTACCAGGCAATATTTTCATTTCACAAAGCTTTAAACTTTACATTGTATTCATCCCTTTATTTCGTTTGCCACTAAATACGGGTGTTATCGTGCTGATCTAGAATCTGGCCCGGGTGTGTCATACCCGGGGAGGCAAATCCCGCACTCCCCAAAATTCCCGTCATCCGGATAAAATCTGTACAGTGCGTTTGACATTTAGAGAGCCGCTATTTCTACCCGTATTTTTATTTTGGGAGAAAGTCCTTTTACATAAAGGGTAGTTTTGAAGAACTATGCGATTACGAATACTGTAATATTACGTGACTTCTCGTGACGTGACGACCTCAGTGGCGCAGCGGGCGAGAGTCCACCTGCGACGCTAGAGGTTGCGGGTTCGATTCCCGCCTTGGTACAAATTTGTGTATGATCTGCAGAAATTTGTTCCGTTGGTCTGGGTGTTTATGTATAGTAAAAAATATCTATCTATGTAAGTAAAAATATATCAGTCATCTAGTACCCATAACACAAGCTTTGAGTAGCTTACTTTGGGGCTAGATGGTGCTGATGTGCTTATTTATTTATTTATTCTGGAAAGTCACCAGTGCCTTTGTGTTTTTGAAGCGCTATCAAAATAGTAATAGTAGAGTTTTTTTTATAATACAATAAGGGTCAGTATCCTAAATTCAACTGAATTTATAATATCCGGGTTAAGGATAACCGATTCAGTTATCGAACCGAAAGGTATCTCCGGTCCGATCTAAAACATTATCGGCACGTGTGCGCTAAGGTACGTTTCTCTATCTGAGGGTCTAGTCTGAGTTTTGTACAGGATATCTTCTTGGTCATTGCACTCTTGACAGAGTGGTCGTGGTCGTCATATCGGGGCAGTGGCTTGCTTGACGATTCTTCGCCACTCCTCTCTCACCGATGCTCTCCTGGCGCATTAGTTGAGAGGAACATCCATGGCTGCCTTAATTTGGTCCGTCCATCTCATGGGTGACCTGCCGCGTGGCCTTTTGCCTTCAAACTGCCCCTGTACCACCAGGCGCTCTATGGAGACCTCTCCACAACGCGACACGCCCCCAAAGAACGTGAGAATGCGCGACTGCACAGTGGATTATAGACGCTGCTTGATGCAGAGTTCTTGAAGTATTGGCACGGTACAGAGGATATAGCAATATAAAAAAAACGTACCAATTCATAATTGGCGAAGTAATCACGTAAAAAACATACAAAAAAAACCATACAGTCGAATGGAAGACCTCAGTCATACATTTTTGAAGTCTTAAAAATTTTGTTTGTCTCTGACTGCCGAATCTAAGATATGTAAAGTTCTCGTATGTACCTATAACAAAAACGAGTATGTTTTATTATTAGTCCAATGCACTAATGAAATAACGAACAAACACTCAAGTGAACGATTGTGGTCCATCCTCATGGGTCAATTATCGCAAACAAACAATTGAGACAATTAGATAATTGGAGGGCGAGTAGAGGTATCCAATACTTACAAGATAAAAGTATTATAAGGAAGAAAACAAGGCAAACATGGCTTTTGTGATCCATCCCTTTTTACGACAAAAATTGTATTTTATCTTTTATGGTATGTAAGAAAGCTCTGGAAAGTTTAACATCTTCTCTAAACCACTAAAGAATCGTATCCTATTAATATTATAAACGTGAATGTTTGTAAGTATGGATGGATGGATGGATTTTTGTTACTCTTTCACGCCGAAACGGCTAAACGGATCTGAATGAATCTTGGCAGAGAGATACATTATAGTCTGGAATAACACAGGCTACTTTTTATCCCGTGGAAATACCGGGATTTAAATCTGCGCGGGTGAAACCGCGGGGCGCAACTAGGATTTCCATATTTTAGTGTAGAGGTTTTTGACAAAAAAATTATATGAAACAGGTTCATTTTCTCATTTAATTTGGTTTCCTTAATTAAACATGTAAATGATGATTTTAAAGACAAACCCCCGGTTCCTGAAAGCTCGATCAACACTAATAGTCAAATCACTTGCTATCTCTATCTTATTTGAAGTTAAAGATGAATTACAAACTGTTAAAACTGTACATACCTAACCATAGGAATAAGATCTTTTTTGTACTACAGTTATACAATAAATTATTTCTGATTTCTGATTTCAATTAGCAAGTGACTTGACAGCCGATTAGTGTTGATCGAGGTCTCAGAACGCGCCTAACCCCCGGTGTTATGCGCGTACATTTTCGAAAGAAAAGAAAGAAAGAAAGAAAATACATTTATTCAACTACATAACATAATGATAGATATATACAGAAATTTAGTTACAATTTTACTTAAAATATACTACAATGAAACACAAATACATAATAAAAAATAAAAAAACTGGAGAAGTGAAATATTATAGGAAAGAAAGAATGAAACATATTTATTTATTTATTATTAAATATAAACCAATGGATTTAGGGGATAGTGGTCTGAACTTTGTCTGTATAGTTAAAAAGCCAAGACTCAGCTTTTTTGCCTAGTCTGGAGACCAGGCGCTGTTTGTAGCTGGTATTCCAAAAGTGACAGTTCCAAGTGAAGCCAATCGTCGCTGTTATGTTTTTCTTCACCGTTCGAGAGCCCTGATGTACATTTTTCGATGAGAAACATCCATTGGTTCACAACTTGTTTCGAACCTACGACTTCAGAACCACCTGAAGACGGGTTCACTTACTAGACCACCGGTGGCGGTGTTTTAAATTAGTGAGTAAATCAGAAGTTATCGCTTTGTAACCTTAATAGCTCAGTAACGTGACCAAACAACAATGTCCTTATCTGCCGTTTTATCTCACGAGCTGCGGAACCCAAATATGAATGAATCGTGACTCAAATATTTCAACCTACGGAAACCGGATCTCAGTCATGTAATTATTATTTTTTGAGTAGGTATTTAGTACCTAACACCTAAATATGAGAGTATTGGATACCACCAACCGCCATCTTATCGCTCCTATTTTTGAAGATGGAATGTGGGAGTGAGACATTATTTGGCGGTTATCAGCCTCCTAGTTATGAGAAAGGGAGCCTGGGGTTAGGCCTGCTGACTGATGGACTGATGGACGGGTCATTTTAGAATGCACCCTAATGGCAAATTGCTGAAGAAATGGTTGTATAGCTTTTAAATACTTTCTGAAAGTTGACTCGAAACTAAGTACCTAATTTATTCATCTCATCTTGAGTTCCAATAGTACCTAACTATTATGATTGAAGCTACTTTGGTGGATATGAAAGGTAGGTACTTAGGTACATGCTATGTAATGTAATGTAACTACGAGTAGGTAGGTACGTAGGTAAATGTAAGCTCACGCATAGCAAATACCTACCCACCTATGTACCTCACGTAGCGTGAATACTTACTCAACGTTTGCCGTTTCCCCGAAATGCTGATCTGATAGCAAATGCTCCCGAAATGGGGAAATATTATATTTTCTCCGGAAAAAATCGGATTTCCCCGGATTCGATGGATTGAGGCGATAAGCCACGGCGGAGACATTTTTAGGGAAATGCGTAGCTGGTAAGTAGGAAGGGGAGGTATTTTGTTTTGTTACGTGGATTTTGTCGTTTAGCTACTTGTTTAGTATCTACCTATTTAGGCGATATTTCAAGATTTGATGGCTTTGCTTTCGTTCAATGTCCAAAAGGTCTAATCATTTGAATCACAAGGAAAAATAAAAGAAAAGAATTACTTTGGTACGTCTTATCTAACTAGTTATACGACCTAAGCGTGAACTTATGATACGCCTAGGCGAATCGTTAGTTCACGCTTAGGTCGCATGCTGCCAGTTCCACGCGAACAAGCCTAGAAGAACAGGCAACAAACCTGCAGCTCGATTCCAACCACTTCCAACCTTGTTTTGAATGAACGTAGGTTGTTGTGTGTAGGGTAGGACGGATAATCATTTCCCAATCTAAATACCTAGGTAGGTATAACTTTACATAAAGTATAGTGCACGTCAAGCAAAAAGAACGCCGGAGGGAGGGGGAGCGGGTGTGACGGCGCGAGTATTTTGTATGCGCAAACACATCCCCTCCACTGTCTCCCAGCGTTCTTTTTGGTTGACGCGACCTATACCTCTTTACAAAGCTATCTTTTCTATCCACTACCTGATCCCGACAGCGGTTGCACTGTTACATAACCTGCGGCGGTGGTCAGGTAACTCGAGACGTTGCAACAAGGTTGGGACGTCACTGCGTCGGCGACGCCCTAGCAAGGTCACTGTCGTAGGCTGCGGTTTGAATAAAAATACCACCACGTAAGATATACAGGTACCATAGGTACCTTACTAGCGAGGCCAAGGTAGACCAGGCTAAACTTACCACTATTGTACAACAAATCTTAACCGCGCTGAACTTGCTTAGGTAAGCCTTTCTGTCTAAAGAAAAAACAAGAAATACGATACATTTATTTGACATACACGAATTGTGACTTTGTGACTGGGGTCTTAGTACCTAGTGGTACCGAGGAAAACGATCAGTTACGAAATTAACCATAACTGTTGTTTCCAGAGGGTCCGTTCGTTCACCACCTCACTCGACGAGCTCGCCGGCCGCGTGCAAGGCGCGGAGGCCGCCCGCTCCTCGTGGCGAGGCCCCGGAGACGCCAGGGACGCGCGGGCTCAGCTCGACGCCGTCTCCAGGGCGCGGGCGCAGCTGCCTCCGCTGAGGAGACTGGCGGACGAACTGCACAGCCAGGCGCAGGCGCTGGCGAGGGATAAGATTCAACTGCCTGATCATTTGCTGGCTAGATTGGACGACTTGAATACGAGGTAAGACACTCACAGATGATACAGCGTACAGGCACGATTTGAGATGACTAAGTCAGGACATTGATAGCTAATTAAGGTCTCCTGACACCTCAAAAAACCTAGTTGATGAACTGCACAGGCACGGTTATCGTAAGTTCTAATACCAGTTGAATCTAGCAAAGACTTGAGCGGACCGGTCAGGCTGGATCCTAACAGTGGTATCATCTTAAAACGTGACGGAAATACAATAGAGTAAAGGCATCTTAGCAGTCCTCTGTCAAGGGCTGTGCGACTGATTTAATAAAACAGCAGAAAAGTATTAAAAGCAATTTTCTCATTCCAGGGTCGGGGCTCTATGCGCGGGCGGAGAAGAGCGAGCGAGGCAGCTGGCTGGCGTAGCGAGAGACGGCGGGGCGGGCGCTGCCCAGGGCTTCCTCGCCGGATCTGTGGAGCAGCCGTGGGAAAGGGCTGTGACACCTAACAACGTTCCATACTACATCAAGTGAGTACCAACATGCTACGTTTATGTAGGATCCAAAGAATGCCTGCTTAAATTTCCAAGTGATCAAACTGTATCAGAGCATCATAAGCAGTCTGATCCATTTCAGTTAAAACACGTTAGGTTGGGATGGATGATCTGGTGGACCCTTAGATTCTGCTAACATGATGGACCGATCATCGGCCTGGTGCCTTTATGTGAATCTTAGTTACTGCATAGGTTGATCAAAAATAAAAAAAAATCTTCATTGTTTTCCAGCCATGAACTTGAAACGACCCACTGGGACCACCCGAAGATGATCGAGCTGATGAACTCTCTGGCAGACCTGAACGAGGTTCGGTTCTCAGCGTACAGGACTGCACTCAAACTGCGGACAGTTCAGAAGGAATTATGCAGTAAGTTGTTATCTTTTTTTTCAAGCCAGCTGTGATGTAATTGAAGGATCTATTCTATCTATCTGGAGACAGGCCATCTGCGCCTGCAGAACCCCCACCTGGTTGATTACGATCTTCAAGAATGAAGTAGGCAACTACCGACCATGAAGAGAAAATCATTACTATGAATCTTGAAGATTTCTGCTAGAAGATTATGGATATTAATGTGTTGTTCTTCTATTCCCAGTGCACATGCTGCAATTGCCCGCCGCGCTTGAAGCGTTCGACTCGCACGGTCTGCGCGCGCAGAACGACCGCCTCATCGACATCCCCGATATGATCACTGTCCTCACGTCTCTGTATGAGGTAAGTAGTCCATCTTCTAATCCACTTCTTAGAAGTCCATACCATTAAACCATAGCTAGCCAAAGACGCGAGCTATTAAAGATCTAAGTTTTGATTTTTATCATAACCAAAACAAAAAGTGGACCTTTGCTAAGTACAATATAATTATGTATGTATCAGTAGTCAACAGTAGTTTTTCTAGACTTTCTCAAGGATCTAAAATTGCTAGTGGTCATAGATTACCGTTCTGTGAACTCCTTAGTTTCAAGAAACTTCAGAGTTTCTTGAATGAAGAGAGAGTACATTATAACGATGATCGTTCAGGTGATAGCCGCCGAGAACCCCAGCCTCGTGAACGTGCCGCTGTGCCTGGACCTGTCCATCAACTGGTTGCTGAACGTGTACGACAGCCAGCGCACCGGCCAGATCCGCGTGCTGAGCTTCAAGGTCGGCCTGGTGCTGCTGTGCAAGGGACATCTGGAGGAGAAGTATAGGTGAGCAAATATTATTTAAGTGGCCTCTGTAGTCTGTTTTCTATGACTGAACCGTACATAAATTGTAGCAGTTGTTCTCTTCAGGATGTTATCCCATACACAATCGTTTCATTATGATGGTTTTCCATTTGAGTTCGTTATATTAAAAGGAAATTTGTCTATTTTCTCTTCGCAGGTACCTATTCAGACTGATAGCGGATCCATCGTGCAGAGCAGACCAAAGAAAGCTAGGACTGTTGCTCCATGACTGCATTCAGGTATGGCTTTTTTCAAGTATCCACTGTGTCTCAATGCTTTTAAATTCAACGCTCTGCTTCTAGACTGGAAGATATGTTTAAATCCTGTCTTCGTCTTTTAGGTTCCAAGACAGCTAGGAGAGGTTGCAGCGTTCGGAGGGTCCAACATAGAGCCTTCCGTAAGGAGTTGCTTCGAACAGGCGTCTGCCGCTACCAAGGAAGGCAACAAAGGAGGCACTCTGGATAGGAAGTCTATCGGTAAGTCACAATAAAACTACACATTCCACGGGTAAAAAAATAAGCATTGACTTGTGCGACTCTGTGTCGTATAGTGTAGATCTGGATTATGCCGTTTGACTCAAAACTAAAAGAGAAACGATGGCTACCGCCTACCAAGGTAAAATTCGCAGAAAAGGATTTGAACAAGAAAGCCTGCTGCTGCATTCGCACTCAAAGGCATAGAGTCAACTCAAAGGTAGTCTATAGAACTATAGTACATATCTACACCACAAACATTAACAAACTTAATCTTCAATTATGCACACACACAAAGCATACCTTAACACGATACTCCTAAAAACGATAGAAATCCACTCCAAGTTGTAAAAATTCAGATGAAAATTTTTATCTGACTTTTCAGATAAAGACAACAAAGAAAAAGAAGAAGTCAAAGAGAAGACTCTAGAACGAGACGCGGACGGCCAGCTCCAGTATATCGAGGCGTTCCACTTCCTCCAGTGGCTGCAGAAGGAGCCGCAGTCCATGGTGTGGCTCCCGGTGCTGCACCGGCTCGCAGCTGCCGAAACTGCCAAGCACCAGGCGAAGTGCAACATCTGCAAGGAATATCCTATCATCGGGTTCAGGTACCTTTTACCATTTCCTACATAGGGACTCTGAGATCTGGAAAATAACAAGAAACTATGCCATAGTTTGAATGATTTCCTACAAAAATAGGGTACAATCAATTCACTTGATTTTTTTCAGTAGGTAAACTAGACCTAAGTACTGTAAATCTCTAACCTAAATATAAGTACCAATTTGTAAACCACTTCACCGTTTTTTTTTTGCTGTAATAAATATTTTTTCATTTTCATTTTCATTTTTGTTTTCAGATACCGTTGCCTGAAGTGCTTTAATTTCGACATGTGTCAGAAGTGCTTCTTCAGCGGCCGCAAAGCTAAGAACCATAAGCTGACGCATCCCATGCAAGAATACTGTACTGCTGTAAGTATTATCACAATTTCCCACAATCAATAAAATTTCGGGAGGAAAGAAGACGTACCTACCTATCAAATCATGTAGTCCGTTTCAATCATGCACACAGAACCTTTTTATTTTTTGTACAAGTACTAATAAAATAGGTACACTAAAATAAAGCAAATGTTGCAGTCTGTTCATCTGCGGGTTTCTATTGAACTTTTCACCATACTAGGTTTACTTTTCAAAAGACTCAGGGATGCCTTAACCTCTGACTGACCATATTTTCTAGAAATAACTAATACGAACTAACATAAAGGTTCTTACTGACCTAATCCGTTTCATTTTCAGACGACTTCAGGCGAAGATGTGCGTGATTTCACTCGCGCTTTGCGTAACAAGTTCAAATCAGCGAGATACTTCAAGAAGCATCCACGAGTCGGCTACCTGCCTGTTCAGACGGTTCTTGAAGGTATACCATCTTTTTTCACTAAGGAAAATTAGTGTTACATTTGGTACAATTACATTAGATCAATACTTTCAAGTCCCTGTCTTTAGAAACCTAGAATCATAAAAGCTTCAATCTTTTTAGCGTCATATCCACCGCAAAATTACACGGTCGTCTCAAGTCTTGCACGAAATCCCTCAAGTCATCACTGACAACACCACTACCCATTCCATTATCGGATTAAGCTTTTTGTTTGAGACTAATACCTGTTCTGGTATTCCAGGAGATGCCTTGGAGTCCCCGGCTCCCTCCCCGCAGCACGGCGGCGGAGCCCTCGGCGCCGGCGAGGACATGCACTCGCGCCTCGAGCTGTACGCTTCTCGCCTGGCGCAGGTGGAACTCGGAGCTGCTCCTGGAGACACTCCTGATAGCGATGAAGAGCATCAGCTCATAGCTGCGTACTGCCAGTCGTTGAACGGGAATGGCGGCGAAGAGCCACCCAGGTCTCCCGTCCAGGTGGTGTCGATCATCCATCGCGAGCAGAGACATGAGTTGGAAGCTATGATCAGGTAAGATCATAGCTATAGATGTTTCATCCTGTTTTTTTGTTCAGAACTTTATCTATGTGGGTATATACCATTGTACTTTTCGTTTTCAGTTTGTTTTTTCGTTGTAGGTATCCTTAAGTTTTTTTTTTTTTTTATACAACTAGCTGATGGAACAAGCAGATGGCTTTATTGTGTGCAATAAAGTATTTTCTATCTATCTTTCTATCTATATAAGTGGTAATTATTTTTTCATCTCCACGCATACAAGCACCTTAATTTCATGAGGCCACTTCATCCAACGGTTGTCTGGTTGAGATCGCTATTTAGTTAATATAAATAAATATAAATAAATAAATATAAATATTGCTGGACAATCTACACAGCACCATCTAGCCCCAAAGTAAGCTACTCAAAGCTTGTGTTATGGGTATTAGATGACTGATATATTTAATACATTTTATGCTTACATAGATAGATATTTTTTATTATATACATAAACACCCAGACCAACGGAACAAATTTCTGCAGATCGTACACAAATTTGTTCCGAGGCGGGAATCGAACCCGCAACCTCTTGCGTCGCAGGCGGACTCTCGCCCGCTGCGCCACTGAGGTCGTCAAAACCTCCCATTGTACTTTAAGCACTTTGAGTTGGTTTTTTGTATTTTCTATATTCCATCCATCTATTTTAGACCAAAAAGATCTTGTTTTTCGTAGAAAATTTGTCAGGATACCTAACGAAAACTCCTAATACATCTCGAATCATCCGATGTCTTAGTTTGTTCCTCACCTGACTACGATGTTATTCCAGAGAGCTGGAGGAGGAGAACGCGAGCCTGCAGGCCGAGTACGAGCGCCTGAAGGCCAGGTCCACGCCCGGCTCCACGCCCGAGGACCAGCTCGGGGGCGACAACCGGAGCGCACCCGTCGATCAGGTATGCAGTACAAGCAAGCTGAGGCTTCAGTAACAAGAGAAGCGGGCGCGATGCGGGAGCGACAAACGTGAACAAATTTGCCCGCGTTGTGGTCGCATAGGTGTGCATAGCGCCATAGAAGGTATGGGTAGCGTCCGATAACGCTCCTACTTCGCAGTCGCTTTGGTCGCGTAGGTGTGGTCGATCCTTAAAAACTGAATATGCGGATTGAATTTTGCGACGACCCGAGTTTCAGGTAGGTAATGGTGGATGGAAAAGTAGGTCAGAGGTACGAAAAGAGACAGGTTAAGATGGATGGATTGTGATGAATGATTGTTTTGTGAATGATGGTTAGATAGGTTGAGTATTGAGGTGACAGATGATGGGTGATGAAAGGAAAAGGACATGTATATACCTAGAACATCACTACATAGTATAAACAAAGTAGCTTTCTCTGTCCTTATGTCCCTTTGTATGCTTAAATCTTTAAAACTACGCAACGAATTTTGATGCGGTTTTTTTAATAGATAGAGTGGTTCAAGAGGAAGGTTTTCATATGTATAATACATGCATGATATGTGCACCCGTGCGAAGCAGGGGCGCGCGGGCGGTTCGCTAGTTATATCATAAAGGTAGGAAGATGACAATCTTGTTGTAGTGTCAATAGTTCTAACGAAACGTGGTGAAAGGAACAAAAGAAGCTCTTTTGAAGCACTTGACGCATCTTCTTAGATCACCACAATGGAAAAACCTAACAATGACTCAAAGAGCAAAAAACCTGCTCTGACAATAATATAAATAAATAAATAATGCTGGACAATCCACACAGCACTATCTATCCCCAAAGTAAGCTAGTCAAAGCTTGTGTTATGGGTACTAGATAACTGATATATTTAATACATTATACTTACATAGATAGATATTTTTTATTTACATTATACATATCATATCTTCTTAGTTCAGGCTCTACGACATGCAGTTTCCCTCGCGATGTTGTCGATGACAATGACTGCGTTAACCGTGATGGTGTGTTCCCAGGACATGATGGCGGAGGCGCGGCTGCTGCGCCAGCACAAGGGGCGGCTGGAGGCGCGCATGCAGATCCTGGAGGAGCACAACCGTCAGCTGGAGGCGCAGCTGCAGCGCCTGCGCAGGCTGCTTGATGAGGTCACCACTCCCACATGCTAGGGAACCAAGTCCAACTTAAGGCGTTGACAACACCTAATTTACCTCTCGCTCGCACGATTCGACATTTTAAAAGATATAAAATCACTAAACGCAATTATGAAAAATCGCAAACAACCATTTTGTGTGCAATCACATTCCACACAGTTCGGTAAAAAATTCATTTTGATCGATACAAGTTTTGTTAGTCAAAAGTTTGCTTATGTACCTACGAAAACTAGAAAAGCAAACTTTTAAGTAGAAAAACATGTATCGATCAAAATTAAATTTTTACTAAACTGTTCGCGATGTGATTTTAACCAGAATGCTTGCTAGCGATTTTTCGAAAATGGGAGTAGTGATTTTATATCTTTCAACAAGTCAAAACGTGCGAGCGAGAGTCACATTAGCTCTTGTCTTCACCTTAAAACTAACCTCTAAGTCTCCACAAACAGGAGCCAATATGAAGCTCAGCGTCCAATATGAATGAGGGCCTTACACAAAACCATGTTCTGCTAGGACCGACGCATTGCTAATTAAATTAAATTATTAAATAATTAAAATAATTATTAAATATTAAATAATATTAATTATTAAATTAAATTTAATTATTATTTATGTAGGCTCCCCTCCATCCAAACTGTAAGAGATCGCTTTATAGCGACAAGCATTGTACATTTATCTGTACCTAGTTGTTATTATTTCAAGAGGTTGCAGGTTCGATTCCCGCCTCGGAACAAATTTGTGTACGATCTGCAGAAATTTGTTCCGTAGGTCTGGGTGTTTATGGCCTGGCCTATATATATAATAAAAAATATCTATCTATGTATGTATATAATGTATTAAATATATCAGTCATCTAGTACCCATAACACAAGCTTTGAGTAGCTTACTTTGGGGCTAGATGGTGCTGTGTGGATTGTCCAGCATTATTTATTTATTTTATTTATTATTAAGTGTTTACTATTTTGTAAGGCCCTTAATCATAATGGTCGCTGAGCGCGCCATTGGCTTCTACGTCTGTTGCTGTCTCTTTTCTTTGACATGAAAGTGACAGTGACAAGAACAGAGCTCTATAAAATGGCAGGGATTATGAATAAGGGTTGTTTTGTAAGGTGTACAATAAATCATTGATGACAATGATGAATTGCTAATTGCTAGAATGATCTAGCATTCCTAACTGACATTAACCCCCCCTCCCCCGCAGCCGGGCGCGGGGTCGCCGCCGGGCCGCACCGGCACGCTGCAGACTCGCTCCGTAACCGCGTCGCAGCTCGCCACCGACTCGCCCGCTAAGATGCACAACGGACTGTACCATGATGCACAAACCAGTAAGTTTACTCATTCGAACCTAGTTTCATAATAAAACGTTCACGGTAAACATTTGTTTAGCAACAAAGTTAAATCAACCGGTTGCGGAGTTGCTGCCAGCAATATGACGCTATCAACTGATAGCGTCCAATGCAGCAAATTCTATGTTGACAAGCTCTCGCCCGAGCAACAAATGTTTACCATGAATTCGGGGCTCGCTTCTGGAAGGTACTGCAGTTTCGACTCATAGGTATGGTATAGTGCGCGTCACGCAAAAAGAACGCCGAAGTAGAGGGAAGGGGTGTGATGGCGCGAGTATTTTGTATGCACTAACACATCCCCTCCACTGTTTCCAGCGTTCTTTTTGTTTGACGCGCATTATAGAAAAGACGATTTCTAATTCAAAAATTAATTAGACGATACGTGTGAACAAGATATTTTACCAAGAATATTTTTTTAAGTAATTAATCACACTGATTAAAATTCCTCATGAACTTCTTGGTGTGGTTTTTATGAAACACATTTGAATGTATGAAACTAGCTCAAAGGCGTGATAGATTACTAGGTAGGTCTTCAAAGATCGTTAGAAAGGGTTCAAAGGGGTTAGACCACGCATAATAGAGATCAGTGGGTTAGACAGACTAAGTACCTACGAAGACTTAACGATAACGTAATTATAAATATAAAGATGGCGGCGGGCGCTGGGGCCCGGGAGCGGAGCGGGACGCGGAGAGGCCGCCCCCGCCCCCGCACAGCGTCCACAGTCTTATGCACTGCGCAGGTCAGCGGTGTGACAAACAGCTTTATTTCCAGTACCATAGAGTTCACTTTGTGTTGCAGTTTTATCCGTGCACCGATGATTTTATGCTTAACCAGTTGGAGTAGCTTCAGTTTTATTTTCAGATGTTTTGGCTACTTTAAGGTGTACAGTTTTGGTTTCGATGATTTGTAGTGTTCGTTTTTTGCATGGTTGTTTGATGTGTCAAATTAATTAACTGATATCTGGTTTTTCTTTTACTGCATACCTTAACAGGACGTATACCTTGAGGTAATAATATAAGCATATTAATTATCCCACTAATATTATAAATGCGAAAGTTTGTAAGTATGGATGGATGGATGTTTGTTACTCTATAACTCCAGAACGGCTGAACGGATCTTATTAAAAATTGGCAGAGAGATATATTATAATCTGGAATAACACATAGGCTACTTTTTATCCCGTGGGAATACCGGGATCTAAAACTACGCGGGTGAAACCGCGGGGCGCTACTAGTATATAATATAGTTATTTTCATCATCAGTCAGTCCATTGCATTTTATCTCTATTGTGAAATTCTCATCTATAACTCACTGATAGACATTTAAATAAGGATGACTGATGTCTGAATCTCACGTGCATCAATCTTTCGCAGATGACTTAGGCCGTGCAGTGGAGGAGTTGGTATCAGTGATGACGGAAGACCCGCCAGCACAAGCCACGTCTCCGCCGCAGTACACCAACGGGAAGCCACCCAACAACGAATAGTCGGATCTAGCCTTCATACAACGCGCATGGTGCTATCCACAACAACTTTACAAAGATTTTCGATTTGGCAACACTGTTTTACCAAAGAGTTTTATGCTGCAATGGTATGCTTCAGGACTTGTTTGTTGAAGAAGCGATGACATATCATTATACATATTTTAATGACCATATCGGACTACAAACTTCGCTTCTTTGATAGACCAGAAATATGTAAATAAGATGTAAACTAATTTTCGACTCATCACTAACCAATCCTGCACATTTCTGCCTTAGTACGAAAGCTAACATTCCAGAGCATCTTCTAACACGGCTTCGGTTTGGGGAGAAAGACAAGTAGCACGGAATATGTCTGTCAGCAAGAGATTGTTTATACTGTCTTTACTGCTATTGAGAGATACCTACTTTGTAGAAGCCTGAAAGGAACCAGCTACCAGAACTATTGGAATTACATCGTAGTTTTAGTTCGATGTAGCTGTTGTTAAAAAGAAGCGATAGACGTATGCAACGCTTATTGTATAAATAAGGGCATGCCATTGTTGCAGTACGCATCGTGATCGAGTCGATTTTCTACCACTTAGTTTCCTTTTTGCGATGGTAACACCATTTTTAAGATTTCTACTATTTTCTCCCCCTTCAACCAGTGTTGCCAGAGCGAGCGTTCCAACGAAAAAGACACGTTTTAACGAGCATTTATGTATTATAAATCGTACCATATATAATTCGATATAAAAAATATAATTATTTAAGTACATATCTAATTAGTACAATCTTCATTCTATCATATCACTAGTTCTTGTATAATTCCATATCATTTTGCTGTAATATTAACTGGCACGTGTATAAAATATCACGAGAAATAGACGAGGCGACGCGAGTCGCTGATCGTTGCAGTTGATAGTACCATTTTTTTAAGTGACAGCTTTTCTAGGGCCATTTTTTCTTAATCTACCAAAAGCTACCATTTTATTTGACAAATATTGAGAAAGTTTTCAGTAGGTATATGACTGAGCAGTTTCAAAAACGGTAGTTTTTAATGATGGCCACATAATACTACAGTTGGCAGCTTTAAACCACAATTTATAGCTTTAAACTGATGGTGACAATTTTGTAAACCGACAACACACTGGGGTGGCCTATGTATAGTGGAAAACTTATCTAGATAGGCATATCCACGCAATGTATGCCGAAATTGGCTGTAGTCTAAATGGATTTGTTAAACAGTTTGCGTAGTATGTAGTTCGTAGACGAAAATTGATAATCAAAGCATATTATTAAACGTACGTAATGTACTTATATCGTGCATTTTCAATGAGAATAGAGCAGTCTGGTTACCAATTCGTCTTGCCCTCTCTGTCTAACTTTATTTAAAGGTATGGGAGGGTTATTGAAATGGCGGCTGGAAGGTGCTATTCTTATTTTAAACGCATTTAATTCGTGTTATCGACAATGTATCGTTAGAGGAAAATAATCGAAGCTTCTACGCAGTTAGCGTCTCTCTTCCGAGAACTCTTCTTAGAACTATAAAAATGTATCCAACTTTTTCACTATTACAAGGCAACATACGTTTGTACTATTGAAGGGAGTGACGATTTTTGTCACTCTGATATTTCGAATGTTAAGATGCCTACCTTTTTAGATAAGATTTTATTAAAAGAGATGACTTTTATACGATCGTTAAGTAAACCTGTTATTAACTTACATTAAGAACTTATGACTTAACCTTCTTGGTGGTTTTATTTCTTTACACTGTCATTTTGGTTACTGGCAATATTTTAATTGTTACTTTTTTCTTTTTAATTCGGCTAATATAGAGGTTAGGTTATATAAGTGAAAAGCACAATTTACCTACTTTATTATAAAAACTAATATATTGTTAATCATATTATTTTGTTTATTGCATTAGTATGTAGTATTTCTGTTTCTAAATTTGATTATATTTTAACATTGGCAACTTTGTAACATCTGTATAACTTCAGCATTTATTTGTAAATTTTACTGTGTTTTATAATGTTTTAGAAGTTAAATCCAAATAAACATTCAGCATAGTACTCCCTTGTTTTATTCCTTATCAACCCTATACAATTAAATAGTAATTGTATTACTTTAGACTCCTACAAAAATAAAAACGGATATTCAAGGTTGCCTGGAAGAGATCGTTCTCAGCGATAAGGTCACCCATTGTTTTACCTTAAATGTATGCTTTTTCTCTGTACTATGTTTCTGTGTGGTGAGCAAAAAGAGTTATGTATCTATCTATCTATCTATCAATTTTTTTATCTAATGGATAGGGCTGCTGTGTAGTGTGTATGTATGCTGATTATGTAATTCCACACTTAGTACCTGTGTCAAATGTTCATAGAAACAACCATGAATCAATTAATAATAACTTTATTCAAACATATTAAACTAAATGAAACTTAATAAGCTAACGCTACTTAAATCAGTTCATAGTCAAAACTAAAACTTGCACCGAGGTGGGATTTAAATATATCAACAAATAAGTTCTTTTTCCTAATCATGTAGCATTGAATTTACTAAAATAAATGCAAACTTGGCAATAGCATTGTACAATTGAAATGCTCTTCTTATAGAATGTTTGAACTTTTAGAGAGAATTCTCAAAAACAAGTTTTTTTTTTTATACAACCAGCTGATGGAACAAGCAGATGGCCCACCTGATGTTAAGTGGTAACTATCGCCAATAACAAAGCATAGCCTCGCAAGTCACGCTCGATAGGAAAGTGCCTTACGATGCCCTGCTCTGCGTCCATCAACTTGAGGCATACAGATGTTAGGCCATTACAACAACAAGTAATTAATTGGCAGCAAAGTACTTATCTGTTCTATTTCAACTTGGCAATGTTACATTTCATATACCTAAGTAATTAATTTTATTATCATTAAGTCAAATATTACTCGTTCATTTTCCTACATTATTTACAAATTCACATATTTTACACTTTTTTCTGTTGCAATTACTGTTAGAACCTTATGATGGTATTTTTAAATTAGGAACTAAATTTTGGAAGATTTCTAAATTTTAAACACCTAAACCCCTTTAAGCTCTTTCTTTGTGTTTAGTAAGTAATCTGAAAGCTCGTAGGCATACTAAAATACTAAAAACAGCTCCAAGTCATTAAAAACAAAATATTAGTAGGTACCTCAATGTCATACTTTCACTGCCGCATTAGTATTAGTATCCAATCCGTTAACTGGTGTCTGGTTGTCGGTCCTTGGTCTCCGGAACAGAAGGACATGAGGCTCAGGGTTGTGCACCATGAAGTGCAGCCAGCCGGGGCTCTGCTGGACCCCCAGGTTCCTCCATTCTGTCTCCGTCATGAGGTGTGACTTTGGCACAAGACGAGCAATGTCTTGTGGTAGAATTACATGCCTGGAAATATCAGAATTGAAAGTCTATTACAATCTTTGCTAGCTCTCCATTCAAAATTGGTTAACTCATTTGATAAATAATGTGAAAAAATAATTTCTGAAGATGTTATTGTGGAAAAAGCTCTTGAAATACTGGCATACCATGGAGTTTGACTCAGGATTGCGTTTAGCAGTCCAACAAAATCAAGCTCTTTCATTACTTACCTACCTATTTAAAATTTCCAATCATAAGAGATAATAATAATTGAGTACCTAGGTAAATAATGTTTAGCCTTCACAAAATAGCCATACTAAATCTGATTAGATAAACATTGCTGTAATCATTCTAATAATACCTTGCTAGAAAGCAGGATTTTATAAGTATTGCAAAATTTTAAGCTATTAGAATTTTAGAGCATGGCAGTGATACCTTCTCAAAAATAACTATTTCAGACTGAATAATTATAGTCTACAAATTGCAGTCTTGGTGTAAATTACCTACTTTCAAGGAATGATTACCATCATATCTAATTAGATAAAACGAATTAGAACTACCGGGGTAAAACGGGGTGGATAGAATTCCAGGGGTGAATGAAAATAAAACAAAAAAAGCAATTATTAACAAACATTTTCAGGTAAAAACACCAAATTCTACATATGTAGCATTTGGTGTTTTTATTTGAAAACGTTGCGTATTCAAATGTTTGCTAATAATTGCTTTTTTTGTTTCATTTTCATTCACCCCTGGAATTCTATCCACCCCGTTTTACGGTATATGCTTACCGATATTCGTAGACGTCATCGGTGTATCTTTCAGAGTATTGGATCTGGTCCACAGGCATTTTTTTACCAAATTAATAAACAAAACGTGCCAGCAAAATATCGGTTTATAAATAAACCACCGGCACCGGCCTGAAGTTTTATTTCTGCCTGCCGCACGCTCGAAATTATGTGAGTGAGAAAATAAATGAGAGATTCGAAACTAAATGCAAATCCGAAGTGAGTGTAGTGTAGAAGAAATCAATTTATTAAAATTGACTGAATTTGACTGGTTTTGAATTAGATTGATCGAATTACTTGACGTTCCTAAGCCTAACGTACCTACACAGAATGTGACATTTGACAGTGACAGCATAATTTGCTTATGTTTTATTTTTTATTTTTTTTTCGTTTCCTGTCATCTAACGGAGCAACATAGCATTTTCATTTTAATTGTTTTTCTAGTGTTATTTTGAGTTGTGTTGTGTAATTTTGGTGGTATTTTAACCAACATTACTTGTGGTCTTAGTACAAAGTGTAAGCATTTGGAATGAAAGTGTATTATGTGATATCGTGATTTGACCGAAAATGTTTCAATTGTTTGAAGAAACCGCCACCATTTTCTTCAAAACAATTGACTGACTCGACTTTGGACTGAAGTGACTAGAACAACTACAAAGAGTATAATCTCTGAATCACTTGACATTGGCAAGATTGTCTATGACAGGAGCCATAAAAAGAGGAAAGAAAGAAGAAAAGGTTTTCTTGTATTCAAATTCTTTGAGGTTTATATTGCTATGTCATCAACTCATCAAACATGCAAAGTTGATTGTTGATATGATATCAAAATAATTTATTTTAAATAAAAGTTGATCATTGATAAGTATGAATTTGAATTACTAGCCTCAACATCCTTTACCATCAGCCCCCACGCCACCACCCACCATAGCACGATCATAACTTCATTCTTCATAACTAACCATGGGTAACTCACTCAAAAATCATGATCTGCAGCGCATCAGCTCATTTATAGTCTCGAGCTGGAGCTGAACCGCGGCTCAGACAGCTCAAAATTGCAGGGAAACTTCAAAAACTTCAAACAAGCACGAAGATATGACTTTGGCTAGAATTAACCTTTGACCTCATTATCCATCATTTGAGGGGTAATTGAAAGTCACACTGACCTTACCAGTCTTTGTAAAATAAAGAATTTTATTTTGAACCACTCAACATCAGGTGGGCCATCTGTATGTGTCATATTTTTAGTAGGCATGGTCAATTTTACTAAATTCAAACAACTATCCTATCCTAGCTAATTTACTTAGTTATAAATGCGAAAGATGTTCATATTTTGTGACTAAACCTTGTAATAGATAGGGAATAATTATAAATAAATAAAATAAAAAGCCTGTTTATTCCAAAATAAGTTGTTGGTACATGTGTGTTTTAAGTTTTCACTTTTGTATATAGGTAGAGTAGATATACTACTAATTATAAATAATAAATTCCAGTTTATTTTGTTCTAACAAATTATGTTAGTTAAGTTACCTAGCATGCAAACCTACTAACTTTTTAAGAAGACTTTCGTGGGAGTTTCCGAAGTTAGAGTAGAATGATAACTACAAAATAAATTTAGACATAAATATACCTAATTTCTTATGTCTACTTTTTTTATTAAATAGGTATCATATTTTACTATTGTTTAGCGTTCCTAAACGGGAAAAATCCTTCAAAAATAATGATAGCAAATCATGGCTACCTAACGCGTGAGTGAAGCCACCGGTAGCCTAAGAAATCCTCAACTTTATAAAAAGAACCTTATTCACCAACTGATGCAACAGAAAATCTTGATGCAAACTATTTACCGCCGTACCCACCCAACAACAAAACATGCTTTTCTAAAATGAACCGTATTACTTACAAATCATTCCTACTCCACCATCTAGCGCAGATATTACTTCAAATGATTCAACCGACAAATTGTCCGTATGCGTATTAAACCACTCAATTACACAAAACGTATAAGTAACTCAAACGGTTCAAGGTTCTGTTTTACAATGAAACCACTCTCTGAACCGTTTGAGTTGTGTTCATCATTTTGTGTTTTGAGCTGGTACAGCTCAACCACTCTTGAGTGGAAAAATTTCTGCATTGCAAATTAGACCTTATTTCTTAGTTATAAGAGTTTAAATTTTTTTAGCAAAAAAAATGATGCGAATGGCTTTTTTCTGAAATAGACCCTATTTGTACTGGGTTAATATGTATATTAGACTGGCATGTCCTAATAAAATGAGTCAGACCTGGTTTTTGAGCCGCTGCGAATGGGGTAGAGCTGATAATGAAGCACACACGACGGTGTGACGTGCTGCATATGCATGCGTCTCACTCATACTACCCACGGTTATTCATAACCTCAGAGGCGCAGCGGGCGAGAGTCCGCCTGCGACGCAGAGGTTCCAAAGAAGTGTAAGCAGTGTGGGTTTTTTGGGACAGATCGGACCATTCTACGACCGACCGAACCAACGACTAGGTTTAGGTACTTGATCGCCTGATAAACCTGAGATTGTGGGCAACAACATTGAAGGCATTGCTAAAATCTATGAGAACCAGCACCGTCACACGAGATTCATCCTTATTTACTCGAATGTCCTTTGTAACATTGACGAGTGCTGACGATGTGCTGTGTCCCTTTCAAAACCAGATTGGAATGGGTTAAAAGGATGATTCGACAGGAAGTCAGCACACTGAGCGTAGTTATTATGTACGACTGATAAAATTTTGAAAACTAAGTAAACATAGGTAATTAACAAAAATAAAAGAATTCGCCGCACGCCAGTGTCGTAGGCATTTCGAGACGTCAATAAAAAAAACATAGGTAGGTACATGTCCGGTCTGAATCTCATTGTTGGATAGGTAGGTAGGTACCTACCAACTTAGCTAGGGAGGTACCCTAGGTACCTACTTACATAATATACCTATTCAATCAGTGCTCCCCTCGCAGAATATAGGCAGGTAGGTAAGTAGAACATAGCAATTCAATGAGGTCCCTCTAGGTGTTTTCGACATTGCATAAAGTGTCCATGTTGTACCGAGTTCGAGGACAATTTCCGAATTAAACTTGTCTGGGAACCAGATAAGGAAATGACCAAAGGTATAAAATAGGAATTGGGTAATATAATTTATTTAGATCCATAATTTAAAATTAACACTGGTCTGGGTGTTTTCTATGTATAATAGGTATAGTACCTAGTTCGCGTCACACAAAAAGAACGCCGAAAGGAGGGGAGGGGAGTGTGATATCGCGAGTGTTATTTGTATGCGCAAAGCAAACATATCCCCTCCACTGATTTCCAGCGTTCTTTTTGGGTTGACGCGCACTATACTTGAACGTTAGTAGGTAGGTACCTACTTAGAGGTGCTTCCTAAGAATTCCTAAGAATTTCAGTGTTGGTTACCCAACACTGAAATTCTCGTGTTGAAACCTATTTACCTTCCAGCAACCTAGGTACTATGGTACCTTCTTATCCCACGATACCTAGGTACCTATAAGAATCAGAATCATAGTCATTTATTGATTAAGATTAGGTAAACACTTAACAATAATATTGCTTTTATTTATTTATTTATTTGTCTTGGAATCAACAGCATTTATAAATAACATTTGTGAAATTTATACTATACTTACTGCCAATTATAGATTCCTACTCTGTACACAAAAAACTTATATGTCTAATCGCTAAAGGCGAATATGAACAAAACATTTTATAAAACAAAAACAAAAGAAAACAAAAGCTATGCATAGTAAAACTTTGACTTGTCAGGCTTTAACAAAACTATTAAAAATATTATAGGTACTGTATGTATGCTTACGTTACGTTGTATAAGTTTACTTTACTAATACATAAAAACAACGAGCACAGCGATGAAGCAGAATCATAGTCACAGCACAGCATGGCTACACGAAGATTCAATAACAGTGCATCCGCTAATCACCTGGCGAGTCTCGCAGTCCGCTGTCGAGAGCCTGTGCAGCATGACCGAGATCACACTGGAGTTGCTGCAGCAGCTGCTGAAGGAAGACTATCCAGATGTTACGATACAGCATTACGAGGTACCTACATAACCAAAATACTACCTGCTGCCTTTTTATGGAATCACTAGTTGCACCCCACGGTTTCACACGCGCAGATTAAATCCCGGTATTCCCACGGGATAAAAAGTAGCCTTTGTGCTAGTCCAGACTATAATCTATCTCTCTGCCAAGTTTCATCCAGAACCATTCTGCCCTTTCGGCGTGAAAGAGTAACAAACATCCATCCATCCATCCATACTTACAATCTTTCACGTTTTCACTAGGAAGGAAAAAAGTGGCTGTAAATTTTTTTTTATATTTTTTTATGAAATATTGATGACCTTAGGAATAATTTTGTAGCTCTCCGAAGGGGAATCCGTTTAATGGATGTTATAGTTTGCCCGTCTCACCAATTACATCCTACCACTTAAAAAACTCGATAACATTTCGTAATTTAAGGGAGCACCAGGATCCAAACGCGGTGACAACTACACATCAATGGTCTACCGAGTGACTTTAAAGGGGATTCGAAAACTGGTGACAACTCACGATGGCTCAGAAACCGACACCAAAGAAAAATCTGACGTCAAAGAAGAATTATTAGTTTCAATAGAAGGAAATAGCTCTAGCGATCTGCATGAGAAAGTCGAACGATGGGAGGGCTCTCTCATCTACAAACGTCTGCCAGAAAGCATCGTCAGACGAGAAGCCTTCAAAAGCGACGAGCTATTCCGAAATGAAGTGGCTTTTTACACCAAAATCTGGCCAGAATTGTCGAGATTTCAGTCAAAATGGAATGTTAAATACCCTTTCAAATCGATACCCAAATGCTATCTAGCAAGGAATGACTGTGTGGTTCTGAAGGATCTAAAACAGTATGGGTTCGTGATGCCAGATCGGAGGCAAGGTCTGACGATTGAAGAGTGTTACACGGTGATGACGCAACTGTCTCGCTTCCACGCCTTGTCTCTCGCCATGAAGTGCCATGACCCTGAAGCGTTCTTCAACCTGTTGAATGAAGAAAATGGTATCACAGAAGGTTGGTCCGGCATCTGTTAACCGTTATAAGGCCTCATCATCCGATATTTAGAGTACATTTCTTACCATTTTCAGTTTTCTTCGTGGAAGAAAACGTAGACTACTACCGCAGTTACTACAATGAAGCCATTCAGAACGCGCTAGCCATGGTCGAAGAGGAACTCCAAAACTCTCCCTCGAAGGATCATTATTTAGAAAAGGTATCCTAGCCAAAATATGTGCTGAACTTCCACAGCTACCTAATGTATAACAAGATAATTAATATTAATTTCTTAGTTTAAGCATTTCTGCTCTGAAGACACGTTCTTCAAGACCATGGTGGATGTGGTTAAGCCACGGGAGCCACTAGCGCTGATCTGTCATGGTGACTGCTGGACTAACAATTTCTTGTTCCGATACAAGAATGGTGACATTGCTGAGGTGAGTCATTCCGAGCCCCTGTTCATCATCACACACGTTCTTTAAGTTCTCAAGTCCCCAAGAGTTCCAAGACACACACTTCGTTACATACCTTGGCTTAGATTTTCTTACCTTTCATTTAGAGTAGTAGGTAGTTGCTAACTGACAATTTTCACAAAATATGGCTAATTGAACACCAAAATTTGCATTTTGGTACAGTAGGTAGTAAAGCTCATGGCCAATACTGTTTTTAAAATGAGTCCTACGTTTATTTTGATGGCCGTTCCTGTTTCCTGACTAGATGTCCATAGTAGACTATCAGCTGGTCCGCTACGCGTCGCCTGCTTTGGACCTGGTGTACGTCCTCTACCTGTGCCTGGACCGCGCGCAGAGGAGCCAGCACCAGGAGTCACTCCTGGACTTGTATGTGGACGAGCTGCACGCCAGCCTTCTGCAGATGAGCGAGCCAGGATCTGTGTTCTACGGCAGCTTGGAGAAAGATCAGCTACGTAACCTGTGAGTCTTAAAAGCCCTTGAAGAAGTTCACTAGACCTTTTAAATTAGGAACAAAAATCAATGTGGAACTGACCGATGTTGATTATCGGATGTTTACACAGTGTCTTTATTCTGTATTACAATAAATAAAGGTTGAACTATGTATTTGCTAACGAATATCATTCACTTAATCATAAGTACTTAAATACGAAGTTTGTAGTTCATAGTTAATAGTTTATTTAATAATAACGGATAATAGTTACATGTCAATACAAAAGCTTAGTACCTAAATAATGCTAGGTAAAGTAACAATTACAAAATTCTGAAATGATTTAAATATATAAATTAAATAACATTCCAAATAATAAGTTTAAGTGAATATACCAGCTTGATTATAATAGAAATATAGAATTTTCCACCAAAGTCACTGTTATATATCTTTTAAGTTTATTGTATTCTTCAGAAAATGTCTTAAACCTGAATATAAATATGTAAGATGTTTTAAGTATCCAAAAAGTCTCTTTTGACCTCATGTTGCTTCCAGTGTGCTCGAGGAGTTCAAGTGCTGCTCCCACTTCGGGCTCGGAATATCGCTGGATATGTATCCCATAATGAACTGCGATAGCGACGAGGCACCCAATCTGTACCAATCTGAGGTAAGAAGGCGATGCCAGTGTTCCGGCATCGTCACACAGTGAATCTTCCTATGTGGTTTCTTCTACCTACTTTTAATACCGTAAACTCTTTATGTTCATGCTCAGGCAAAGACTAATGAAGAGAAAGGCTAATGCAGGTACATCTCGCTGTCACATTTCAAAATTTTGAAAGATATGATGAACACGTTATTGAAAAATCGCAATCAACCAATTTGTGTGCATTGCACAGTTTGGTCAATATTTCATTTTTCACTGCGGTTGCTCAAAAAGACCGTCGTAATAGCGGACCAGAGCGGGCGTAAAATTGCATTTTCCCACAGTAAAGTTCGTATACCTCCATACACAGAGACATTATACTCAAACATAAACAAGTAAAACAAAAGCAATATTTTTCGAAAGAAACGTGCGAGCGAGAGTTACCTGAAGTGCTGATGTAGGCATCAGCACATGTCACCGCTTTATGCGCTTTTTGCTTTAATCGCTGACTGATCTTGTTTCCAGGACCAAGATACCAGCGTAGTAGAACATGCGACTCAGCCAGTGTGGACCACCAATGCCGCTTGCAGGAGGAAGATGACCGATCTGGTAGAAGAGTTAGTGGATGCTGGCCTTTTATAAATCATCTTGGTTTCAAAACTCCGCTGTTGTGACTGGTTGCACATAAGTAGAGATTCTAGCTGTAAGAAATAGTGATGTGTCGTCATTACTGGTTACCATCGATAAAATTATGTATTCCTAGCGAATTTATTTGTACCTTGCAGTAATATACTAGCTTATGTGTATTAATAATAAATAAATAAATATTGGTGGACTTTTCACACAGCACTATCTAGCCCCAAACTAAGCTTATGCTTGTAATATGGGAACCAGATAGCTGATATACTACTTATAATACTTTTTTTTTGTAAATACATACTTATAATATTATATAACACCCAGACAGAGAACAAACATTTATGTTCATCACACAAATGTTTGTTCACGGTGGGAATCGAACCCACGACCTACGGCGCAGAAGGCAGAGCTACTACCAACTGAGCTACGTAGGCTGGCGTATTGTGTGGTATATTGACCTTAAGAGTAGTAGTTTCACAAGATAATAATTGCACATAGTTTTCCTAGCAAGTTTCTTTTAAAAATTACTAAATAAAACACTTTTTCAAGTTTGTATAATTTTATGTATTTTAGTAAATAAACACGGACAATAAGACATTGGTGTTAAATCATAATAAAAGTTATTTATTTATGAGCGCTTGATTTATTTTGTGACATCAGTTTACTTATCAAGATCTATGTACGTACATAATTATTTTGTAGGTATTCTCCTGCCATCCTACGCATGTAAAAAATTTCAGATCATAATGAACTATTTCTTTCAAATAAAATAAAGATATTAAACTTAATATGTATTTGATTATTTCTAAAGAAATACTTACTAATAAACTTAAAATAACCGTTTATATTTGAATAAAAAATGACTTCAATGTTAATTGGGTTTGAATACGGGACTCTTAATTCAGAAGTTCTAAATAAATACTATATTTTACTATATTATTTATAATCGTTTTCGAGTGCATAAATAATTAATTTAACGTTATTCATGCAATAGCAAGTCGTTTAAATGTCAATAAAAATAAACCATAGTCATGGTTCCAATCAATACCGACAGTCGAAATTATTCGCATACCCCAAAGCGGTATTTCTTTTGTGCCTATTCCCATCGAATAGGCATCGTAAGAAATGCAGGGTACTATTCATTTAATTTTTTATTATTAGTGCAAACATAATCAATTTATATGAATATTTTTTTTATATTAAAAATAAAATATCTAGATTTTAGAACCCCGAACAAACCCATAACTTTCTAAAAACACTTGGTAATTTCCATACCTATTATAAATACCCGTACTAAGTCGTGGCACATTAATCAAATAATACGTATTAAAACAACAAAAAATTATAATTAATAAATTACGTACGGGTTTTTATAACTATTTTTATTAAAGTAGACAGATCTAAATAATAAAATAATCAGTCATTGAAAGCTTCAGATTTTCTTTGAGATTCTAGCGCCTGCAATACAATCTGAAGTTTCCAATAATGTTTCAGTACAATTAAATTGTTAATATTTATAAATACTAAAAACTGGGATTTGATCAAACACTGATCCATACCTAATTACACATATTTTAATGAATAAGTGTTTTTATGAAAAATTATCATCGACAAATCGCTACTCTATTGCATAACCATCAAAATTAATAGTTACTATCGATTTGTTTCTTAAAGTTTTATTTAACACTGGCCCTTAATACTTGTTGCGTTGTGGTGGGACCTCCCCTTCCCTTTGAAGCTTGGGTGGGTCTCATGAACCCCGAGGTTCCTTTTTGGGCTACTCCTGTCTTCAAAGGAGGCCTAGCGGCACCAACTGAGCTTCCACTTGAAGAAGATCTGGATGCTGGCATTCTGACCACAGGCTTTGGAACAGGTTTTGGAGCTGGTTTTTGTGGGGCCGGAGCTTTGCGAACTGTGGCTACTGATGCAGAACTGTTCAATGAGCTTCTGGAGCTACGGAGCGAAGCCCTAGAAGTCGACCTTTCAACGCGTAAAGAGTTGGCCCGCTTCGGAACGACAGAGCGTTTTGGGTCGAATGGCGTCCGCGGAGGCGTTCGCGTTTCTTTGGTAGATACTTTTTTTGGGACTACTGGGGACTTGACTGACTTGGGAATTGGTGAGTCACATTCTACATTACATCCGGAAGATGCACCTTGGGACGCACTTTCAGAGTTGAGACTCTGCGTCTCTTCAAATCCTTCGTCGTTGAGTTCGTGCTCACTTTTGACTTTTGGGATTTTTGGGGACGTTGTTCTCTCTGGAAGCTTTTCAGCTTTTTGCCCAGTCCCAGTTGACCTCCTATAAGCGTTTTTAGACCAGACTCCTGTTGGGTTCTCGGTAGGAGATTTAAGTTCTCTAATAGCTTTCTGCACATCTTCCTGGTTGATTGAAGTCTGCCGCCTCATTCTTAAATAAGGCCTAGGCTCTTTGGTGGTCTTGTCTGTGCTTTGGTTCTTGAGTCTAGCCTGCCAGGTTTTTAGCCTATTCTCCTTTTCATCCTTTATGATTGCTGGTTTTGGTTGTTCTACTGGGATTTCTACGGGGTATGATGCCTGGACTTCTAGTTTGGATGGTCTTATGACTTGAGTCTCCGCAACGATTTCGACTGGTTCTAGTTTTTTCTCATCTTCTGGTGAACTTGAATCCGTGTTTCTCTTATACCTTCTAGTTCTTCTTGCTGCGGAAAATCGATCGAATTGGCCATCACCCAATATTTCTTGGCATAAGTCTTTCATTTCTGCGGTAGCTTTATCGTTATTTCTTACTGGGAATGAGGGTTGAAGTCGTCTGCAGGGCTCTCTTTCAGGTGGAGGGTTGAAGAGTTTTCTCTGAGCCGGTGGTGTTTCAATGTTATCAGAATCAATCTCAGCTCTATCTGGTCTTTGAGATTTGACACCTTTATCGGTGGTGATGTGGATATCAGGCAGTTTTCGTTTGTCCTCTTCTGTGATTGAGACGAGTGGAACTGGGGTCTCGATTTGCTGTCGTGACCGTTGCCTTCGGAGCCGAAGTCTCATCTCTTCGTTTTCTTCAGTCTTCCTCCACGGGACTCTGGTGTCTTTCTTTGGCTGGACATCTGGAAATAAAAAAAGTAAAGATGTTGCCAGATTTTAATGCTTGTTTCTGAAGTGCATCATGTGAATTAATTAATTAAAAACTGGTATTCTTTGTTGTTGTGTTGGTTACCTTCAACTGCCTCGATGGTCCTGACAACAGTGCTATCAGGCAGCACGGCAGGTCTCCACTCAGCTCTGCCCTCCGCCAGCGGCTCCAGGGTTGTACTACGTTCACTCTCTGTGGAAAAGGTGGATGGACGGTATAGACAGTTTGAATGATATAAGTAGGTATGTTCATAAATCTTACGGATGCTTTCAAAATAATGTTAAGAATAGTTCTAACAATATATCATTATCTAAAGAACAATAACTAAAAACAAAGAAAAGAAAAGAAATGACGAGCGGCGGGATCACGACAGTGTTTCCCACTGAAACAGATGTATTACCGGAATCGTTTTCCAAGGATCGCCGGTTAGCCTGCAGCCGTCTCGCTTTCTCTCGCAGTTCTGCGTCTCGCTTCTCTTCCTGACTGTTCGCTCGTAGCCATGACTCGATTTTCTGCCGCCATTCCCTGATAAAAGAAGTTAGGAGGAAATGTTATTTCAAAAAATAAGGTAGGTAGGTACCACTCAAAAATTAGATATTTTTTTTACCAAGCATATTTTGTAAGCACGCATTAAGGGTCCGGCGACAGCGGCTCGCAATTTCGAAGTGCGATTGGCTATTATGTATTTCATTTTATTTCATTTCGGGGAGGTTGTTTGAAAGAATAACTCTAAACTGACACGCATAATAATACAATAATACATAACGCATAATAATACTGTTCGAACACAAATAATACAATAATATAAGGGAAATGTGCTTGAGTCAGAAATCATTTTGGTATTAGGTAAACGTAAGACCAAACATACTGATACCAAAATGATTTCTGATTCGGGCATGTTTCCCTTATATTATTGTATTATTTGTGTTCGAACAGTATTTATGCGTGTCACTTTAGAGTTATTCTTTCAAACAACCTCCCCAAAATGAAATAATAGCCAATCGCACCTTGAAATTGCGAGCCGCTGTCGCCGGAGTCTTAAATTGGTACAAATCACAAGAAGATAATACCTATACCTAATGAGATGAACATCAGGTGTTGTTCCAGGATTCCAGGATGGTACCAGTAGTAGAAAATACATACTTTGGCTTGGCAGTGGGGTCCAGCGGGTCAGGCGGCGGGGTGTGCGGCGCGGCGGGCGCGGGGCAGGACGCGGGGGCAGGCGAGGGGGAGGGCGGTGCGCGGGGCGAGGGGGCACGCTCGCGCTCCGGCAGCTCGAGCCGAGCGCGCGACGAGCCGCGACGCGACCACGACCGATCTGATAACAAACACTGTTAGTTTACCTGATCTGATGATGGAGTCTGGAATAATGTTTTTAATAACAAACAGTAGCACTTAGTAGTAAGGAAAATTATCTGACAACCATTTTTAGAATAGTTTACATTTACTATGGTTACACATGGTTGTTTTTAAATCTTTGCTATACCGTTTGGCCTAACAAAAGCTCCATTTGGAATAGTCTTTAGTTCTTTACTTTATTTCCAGCGCTGCCGTCCGATTTTTAAAAGGCCGCTAAGTGACAAAGCCTAAATTTTCGCTACAAGCAAAAACGTGGGAAATGTTGTTTTCTAGACTTTTTGAAGACTTAGAATTTTTATTGAAATGCCAAAATGTTTTGTATTTTATAAGCTTTATTTGTATCTATCGCATTAGAACACAAGATAATCTTGTAATTTTTTATTTAACATTTTGTGTTTTAGATAAGGATTTAAATTTCAAAATGTGACTATCTGCAAAACTTAAACACGGTTAGCTAAAGTATAGTCGCCTTATAGTGTTGTATTTTATTAAAAACGCACAGTGGTTTGAAGAATAGTCACAGTTATCACCAATTTCGTAACTTAAAGACCGTTATGTGACTTAGCCTTTTTTTTGAATTGCATGTGTTATGGAATCATATAAACATTACTTTTTAAAACAACGTTTGAGGCCCTTAACTGCCTATTTACCATTTTGAAACCCTAAAGTTCATAATTTTTCTCGACTTAAACACAGTCTCGGGACAAACATTTTGTGCTAACGGTTTTTTAGAGTAGGCAAAACTGTCTAAATATTATTAACATATTATGAATTTAACAGCTAACCATAACTTTTTCCTATATTATTTATGTATTGACATGAGGAAATAATGGAAATATACAAAATGAAACCTTTTAAGCTGCGCAAACTTAATTTTTTAATAGGAACCATGTAATTAAATGTAGTTGAAGTTAAAAACTAATAATAGGCTAAAATAAATAAATTGCACTTCTAAAATAAACACAAAAATTAACTTCAAAATCACATATTTCAATTACTAAAATCTAACAATAGGCTAAAAAAAATAAATGGCACTTCTAAAATAAACACAAAAATTAACTTCGAAAATCACATATTTAAATTACTCAACTCTAATAATAGGCTAAAAAAAATAAATGGCACTTCTAAAATAAACTCAAAAATTAACTTCAATAATCTCATACTTATTTGAATGACTAAAATCTAATAATAGGCTTAAAAAAATAAACGACACTTCTAAAATAAACACAAAAATTAACTTCTAAAATCACATATTTAAATTAATACTTATAATAGGCTTACTGTTAATGCCTATGGCATAACACTTAGTGAACAAGTTTGGCATGCAAAATCAGTACAAATATTCTTTGCTCTTTCCACGAAAAAGCCTAATATGATTTGTTAATTTCTTCACGCGCATCTGATTTAAACTTAGCCGAACTTATCTTATCTGTCTTATCTTTTTATGCATTTTTCATCACACCCTGTCTTCACGTTATAGCTCAATAACTTTTTTTGCTTCTGTTTTAACTTTTTTTCTCGTGAGCTGATTCGATTTTCATTGGTATAGAGTTGGTTACCGTTGTAATAATAGCAGGTGCATCAGGGGAAAGAACAGCTTCCGGCTGTATTGTGTTGTTTTCTTGGCGAGGTTCGATTAAGTTTGTGGATGGTTTATGACGGGATCTTTTGTTGCATGGCTGGTCATCATCATCGGATGAAGACTCACTCGGGGAATAATTTTTATCTTTTACCGAATCATCGGACGAAAAATCTGCTGTTGGTGAATTGATAACCGGTGTTGGGGACAAAACATCATGGTTATCATTTGACAAAAAGGCGAATCACAGTTTTCCGTGAGGCTACAGGATGGCGGTAGCATAGTTTCCTTACAGATCAAAGACATTTCTTCAATATTTATTAATAAGTGAATCAGCACCAATAGTTGCAATCAGCTCAGAAAAATTTAGCCCATAGTTACCTATATGAAGTTTTCGTTTCATCAAATGTTCGGAAAACAGGCAGCGTCATAGAATATTCTGCTGCATTTATTGCCTCTACCAGTTTCTCCGGAGTTGAATATTTTGGGATGTTGATAAGTTTTTTATTGCATACTTCGGTTGAGTTGGTGAGTTGATGAGGCGGTGGTGCCTGGTTTCCTTTGTTGTGGGGAAGGCAGGGTTGAGATCCCGATAGATTGCATTTTTCTAGCATAGAACGGATTCTTGAATTTTGAAACCTAGATATAAAATCAAACATTTTAAACTATTATGGCTATAACGAGAACAAAAAACGAAATGTAATTTTTCTAAAGAGTTCCAATTATAATTATTTCACACAAAAGATATTTGTAAAACAGAAGCATAATTAAATTTAAATAAATATCTTTATCTTTACCTCGCTTTCGAGTTCATTTTTGGCGGGAATCCGCGCCAACGCGCCGCACGTCCTGCTTTTACAGCGCGTCCATGTTGCAACTAACCGGGGTGCGGGGCGCACAGAAACGCACGGTATATAGACGCTATTTAGCGTTGAAGTGTCGCTTAGCGGTTTTTTACTGTAGTTATTGCTAACATGCATTCTTATATTTTCATGACTTAAAAACAGTCACTGTCTTTTAGAGTTGTTTTTGTTTCAGTTTCACGTTAACTGACCAATGACTAGCCGACTAAGTTTGCCTAGCGGCTTTTAAGTTTGGTACGAGTATAAAAACTGCCTTTAAGACGTTGCAATACGTAGCCGGAACTGGCAGGTTATAAAAGTCTAAAACACTTGTAAAGCCTAGTAACGGTCAAATAGAATCGTAAAGGCACGTAGCTGTTTTCTAACTTGTCAAGCAGATGGAATACAAGTTTGAAATACAACGTTAGATACGTTTTGCCTTATTTTAATGATGTAAAATGAGTTAACCGTGTTTTAGAATTGAAAAAGTCCAAAACAGATGTAGATAGCGGTGTACGTGGTCTCCAAATCTCAGTACTTATAAATGATAGAAAAATATGACCCGGACTGGTTTATAGAGAAAAACATGCGCTGTCTCACAGTGCATAAAACTCAAAAATGATCAAATGTCACTTAGCGGTCTTTTAGAAATCGGACGGCAGAGCGTTGATCTGAGTAATCTACTATCTGAATAAAATAAAACTGCTAACTGATGCTTACGTTACTCAAAAATGGAGTGGCACTAAATTTCATAGCATTGTTCATACAATTAAAGATAAAGAAAACTTGCTCCTCACCCAAGCTCCCCCATGCACTCCGCTCCCGCAGATCGTTGGCAGCCGGCGAGGAGTGCCTCAGGAATTCTAGCAGACCCTCTTCATCTCCCTCGCCTGGACTTGCACGGCTGCGGCGCCGTAAGCTGCCCGTTGGTGTTACATCTGGAAAAAAAAATCAAATTATAGCTAGAGCTACCCATTAGGTTTGAAATGATAATACCGATAAGCCTGGTCCACTGTCCTTCGGAAGAGTTTAAATGGAGTTCTGGAGGAGTAATTCAACTGCACATCCACAGTCGGATATACTAAAAGCTTGTTCTCAGGAGAAGGCTTCCCTAGGTCTTGCTGATGCTGATTTGCACTTCGGTGTCGGAATTTTAACTAGTAATGGGATGATTGTATGGTTTATGGGCTCACCAGGAGACGGAGAGGGGTCATGAGGCCGTCGCAAAGATCGACGACCGAGGCCATTCCTGATGTCCAGCAGAAGAGATTCCATCAGAGATTCACATTCTGACACTGGAGTACTGCACATACTGCTGCCACCTGGAACAATACGATCTAATGCTATGAGTTCTTTCTCGAATACTGCCAGTCAATGGCCAATAAAACGCTTTTTTTTAAACTAGGTAAACTTGCAGGGTAGATAGATGCTAGTAGATTGGTACTAATAACTGTAATTGACTGAGGAAATGTTTATAATCATTCACCAGTTCTTCTTCGGTCAGAAAATAGGATATTTCATTTACTCAAAATCTTGAGTGTCTTCACGATAAGCCCCACTCAGCAGAAAAAATAACTGAGTAGACTGTATAAAGTACTCCAGATAGTCCCTGTCAGTATAGGTTAGGTACGTACCAGTCTTGATCTTGCAGGCCGCGAGGTCCCGCGCGCGTCTCCTGGCGGCGGCTTGCTCCTCGTTGGCGCGCCGGCGTTCGTTATCGCTCACTGCTGAACGGAACTTTGTGCAGAACAGGACGAAGGTCTGGAAAATTAAGTTCATTTGTAATACAGACCATTTTAGCAAACCTTCACATAGAATAGAGGAAAGGCTTAATTAACCCTAACAAGAGGTCTGTGGAACTGTCTGAGTCATGGGATTTCCTCTCTAAATTATTTCATCCGATTTAGAGTGCTAATAGGTTCTAATGTTCACAGATTGTACCTTGAAGCACTCCTCGAGTTTGAAAGACACGGGATCTTCACAGAAGAACTCCGCGAGATGTTTCCGAATGCTCTCCACCTCCTCCATGTCCTTGTTCAGAGCGGACACTTCCTGTTCTGCCACCTGAAGGAAGTCTCCCATCTGGTCTTTGATGTCTGCCGGCGTGTTAGGCAGTTGAGTCTCTCGCTTCAGTCCTCGTATCCTGAGCTCCAGGGTCTTGATCTCGTTGGTGAGCTGTTCCACGGATGCTTTGGCTGCTTCCTCCAGCACGCGCGTGTCGTCAGCGAAGTGCGTTAGCTCCTTGTTTTTTCGTTCTGCTTGCTGTTAAGGAGAATAAGTGTGAAAAAAATATTTTTCAATAGTAGTTAGAGTTGTAAATATTTTAAAGTTTTCAGTCTACCGTGACTGGAAATAGCTTACTTAATTTTTTTTGGGAATAAATTAAAACATTTAAAGTACACTTACCATAGCGACGTAGTGCATGAGATTCATCCCTGGTTTGTTCGCTCGGATATCGGGCAGCTTTTGGAGAGAAGACAGCTTCACGCCCGCGGCTCCACCCGCGTAACCGCCGGCGTTTAGGAAGTTGCCAGCTATAAGGGCAATGTATAACACTTCCTGCAAACGGTGAAACTGGGTTTAGACTAAAGGTGTCTACACACCAAAAGCCGCCGGTTCGCCGGCTTGCAGCAGGTTTGGTGTGGATGCCCAATAACAAAAAAAACATACAAAACAAGCCATATACAGAAAAGCCGGCGGGCCGGCGGGTCCGGTGTGTAGACACCTTAATATACTTGATGTAGCATTTTTTTTATCAATTACACAAAATAATGATATTACACTACGAACACCCATTCTAAATTTTAAATCTCTTAAGTCCAGCTTAGCATCAATAAGCCACAAATATTTAAATATGTAAAAATCTATGTACCTACCTACCTAAGTACCACTTTTATACATCTACTTACCACAAATAGTACGGTTTAACGTGATGATTTTAACACAGGGGCTTTTTACATACGCCTTTATCTGGATTCTGTAGGTTTAATTTGGAAGCCCAGCACCTATTGGTATAAGTATTGTTAGCCTAGCGGTCTTTAGTTGTCTAATATACCTGCAAAGCCCGTGAAGACATCAGATCATCGCCCGCCACCAGGATGGAGTTGATGGCACTCTCCAGGTATCCGGCTGTTGAGGGCCACTCCTCTTTCAGCAGCATCAGCTCAATACGCAGTTTGTAGCTGGAGATAAAATTAAGAGTCACAGAAGTCGTTTTATATTGTTATAGTTAGCTTAAAAAATGTAAATCCATTATTGGCTTTCAGCTACATTCATTATGTTGTAAAGATATGTTGTAAAGATATGTTCATTATGTTGTAGGCTATCTAGATTTAATGTTCAATCATTAGAAATTCGACGTATTTACTTTGATTTAATTTATCTTTACAAAATTATACACTTTTTAATTGATTCCCCTCAGTTGCTATCGGTGATATCGCTCAATATCAAATTTAGAGCACGTAACTCCCTCAAAGCCAATCTTTTTGCTTTACAAACTTATAAAAATAATATTTCATATTATAATCCTTTAACTAGAATGGCTCGCCAATATAATGATTTGGCAAAAAATAATGTCGAACTTGACATATTTGTTCCCAAATTGAGACACTATATTATTATCCTTAGAAGCATCCTTTATGTAAACAACGTTAATTGCTTGCGATAGGTGTCTTACACTTATAGTTGAACTGTAGTTGGACAGGTAATGACTCTGTTGTTGACCAGTGGTTGGTGCCTGTGGCTATATACATACCTGATACCTATACCATATGGGTATATCGGTTGGGTGTGCAGATGTACTCGTAGGTGTGGGCTACTGGTCTACAACAAAGATGTAGATAATAGTGATAATATTCACTATGTTTGTGTTTTTAGGTAGGTTAAGCTGTTGTGTATGCATGTAAAAATCGTTTTTGTTTCAAAACAATTAAAGAATTGTTTTGCTTTTGAAACCTAATGTCACTCACTATTTTTCTGTTTATTTTTTGTTTTTAAATTGTTTTTAGCTATATCTAAAATTAACTAATAATGTTCACCTAACTCGTTACGTACATAAATGTAATTTTCGGCTGTATGCACATATATTTACGATACAATCCAGATCAGTTGTAATATTTTAGTTTTAGTTTTTTCTTGGTTGTAATGTGTTTTGTGCGTTTAAATAAATAAATAAAAAATAAAAAAAGATCTGTGGATTTTGTTCAATAAATAAAATAAAATAAGTTGCTTCGCTGTATTTGCAACGGAGCATCTTCTAAGCAAAGCATTTGCTTTGCCTTGTCAAATGCAAAAATTGGCGAACAGACAGCTGATACTTTCAGAAGAATCTATAACAAGGCACACACAGAGAAAGGTATGTATCATTATCATCATCAGCCTAATAGACGCCCTCTTCTGGGCATAGGTATGTAATATAGATAAATAGTAGTGATGAGGGAAATTTTCAAATTCCTTTAAAAAATTCAAATTCCAAGTTAACTCACTTGGACAGCTGGATAAGCTGTAGCAGGAACTTCTCAGCATTCCCCAGCTTGCTGACATCTCCAGAGAATGCTTTCAGCATCTCGCACTCATCTACTTCTGGCAGTATCTTCAGCAGACCACGCAGCTTCTCCGCGCCGATGTCGTCGTGAGAACCTTCGCGAATCATCTGGATTATGTCGTCGTTTGAACTGAAACACAAAGTTTCACCGGTTTTTAGTAGTACGTTTAAAGTAGGCACAGTCTTCGAGGTAGACCTGGATGTATTTAGTATTTACCTTCGGAACTGCTTCAAGAAGATATTGACATTCAAGCTCCTCTTTCCATCCAAGAGTGTGATTTCCGAGGACTCCTTTCTCGGTTTCCGCTCCCCAGAGCTGTCGCAGATAGGACTGCGGCCCAAGCGGGGTGAGGATCCCGCTGAACCAGTCGGTTGAATCTATAAATTCAGAATCATTTTCAAAATGTACAGTTGTAGCTTTTAAAAGCCTGGCTAGTTCGGCCTACATGGATAGTTTTGATAGACTTGATACTGATTTGGCTAGTTGAAAGCAATGACTTGCAACCCATCATGTAGGAACTGAATGAAAACAGCCAGGCTAAACTCCTATGATTGGATGTGTCCGTCTATTCCTCTCCCGTCCTGAACCTGTGATAAACCTGTCTGTTCTATAGATGCCTAAAGAGTTGTATAATTCTTGCATTAAGTCTAAGAAGGTCTGAAAAGTATGACAAAAACGAGGGTTACCTGCTGACAGAACAGTCCTTCAATCTCCGTCCAGTCCAGTTCCGTCTTCGGGGAGTGTTTGTGACTGGATGCCACGAGCGACCAGATGTTCTTCTGTCCTATTACCTGAAAAAAAATTAAAATTGCATTATTCTGTGATCTCTAAAGCCAGCAAAATCCACGGCAATATCAACTAGCAGAAAGGTACAAGCTTCTTTGAAATTATATCGTTTTTTGTGAAATGTGAATAGTTTATCGTAGGGCATGTTCATATTGTGCATGATTTGCACACACGATTTCAATGATGTTGATCGTTTGGTAGTGTTTTTTTTTAATGATAGATGGTTTACATCAGGTGGGCCATCTCTTTGTTTCACCTACAAGTACCTAATAAAATAAACGAGTAAGATATAAGATAACTTACTTTATTATTAGGAATTTTATTCCAATTGATAGTCTTCATCTTCGTCTTCGGTATGGGGGTCTCCTGCTGCGGCAGCTTGAGTTCAACGACCGGAGCCGGTGGGGGCGTCGGGGTGGAGTGGAACACGGGAGGGGGTGGCGGTGGCCCGGGAGGGGGAGGTGGAGAGAATAGCGGGGGAGGGGGAGGTATGCACGGAGGAGGTGGCGGGGGCACACCTGGAATAAAACACAAGCTTTAATAACAAGAGTACCAAGAGTAGAACACTTTGTGAAGGGTTCGTCCGGGGAAGTATTATTTTTTCTTAGCAGAAAAAGGCAGGTGTTAATAGCGCGCTGCTGTGTTTCGGTTTGAAAGAGTGATTACAAATGCGTGCAATGCAGAGTAGAGCAGCTTTTTTTTTTTTTTTTATACAACTAGCTGATGGAACAAGCAGATGGCCCACCTGATGTTAAGTGGTAACCATCACCTATAAACAAAACATTGCCCCGTAGGTCACGCACAATAGGAACGTGCCCTACGATGCACTGCCCTGCGTCCATCAACTTGAGGCATACAGATGTTAAGCCTCATGTGCCTGTAATTACACCGGCGACCACTCTTCAAACCGAAACACAGCGTTGCTGCTTGGCGGCAGAAAAAGGCGTGGTGGTAGTACTTCCCCGGACGAGCCCTTCACAAAGAGCTCTACTACTCTTAAATCATCACGTCACGTTCCTATTTAGTGTGACTTGCGAGGTTACCACTTAAAATCAGGTGGGCCATCTGCATGCACCACCAGCAAGTAGTATTATAAAAATATCTCCGTAAAAGACTTAAAGCTCGCATTTTAATGAGATTCCAACTGCTTGACCCTCGTGGTAAGCTGGGTGTTCCAGCTCTGGCGTAGAATGCCCAGGGTAATACTCACATGGAGGCGGCGCCGGTGGTGGAGGAGGTGGAGGAGACAGGGCTCGCTGGAGACTCTGCTTGCGACCCCCTGACATGTCTCTGTGCTGGCAGGTGCAGCCCATCTTGGCCTGAAATAACACCACATAAATCAGAGCAGGTAAACGAACTATCGACAATACCATGACGAAACTGTAGACTGCTGAATGCATAAGGTGATACAAGGTGACTTTATTGTTTTTCCATGCAAACAATAATGCAGTCAGTCCCCTTGTTGTGCTGGTATACCGTCTGGTATACCAGTAATACGTCTGTATTCAAAATTAAAACGGTTTTTATTCAGTTAAATTCTAAGAACCACTATGATACTTGAAGTTTGAAAGAAACAAAGAAAATATATTTGTTTGACAAACACACAAAATACAGAACGGACAGCTACTACAGTACAGACAAACAAACAGAATAGGTACCTACCCTAACCTCCTAATGAATCGTATCACAATAAAAAAACATGAATAAAATAATAATAACATAGGAACTGATTGGCATCCTGCCTGACACAGCGGCGTGAAGCGGCCAATCAAAGCGGAGATGGCGAGACGAGCTCGAAGTATCTTCTCCTAACGGACATAGCCCAGGATCGCGATGTGCGGAAGGAATGGGGGAAGGCCTTTGCCCAGCTGTGGGACCTGGAGGGCTCAAAATAACAATGAAAGGACGTTGTTACCTGCACGCTCGGCGCCCGCAGCAGCTTGGCAGCATCCTCGCGGGACTCCAGCAGCGTGGCGCGGTGCACCAGCGTCTCCGCGGTGTCCCAGGCGATGTCGCTCACCGGCTCCTTGGGGTCGATGCGGAGCAGGTGCTGCAGGATGCTCAGGAACGGGATCTCTTGGGGAGTGTCGGACACCTGGAATCAAATCATCGAATTTAAACATCAAATGAAAACGTTGAGACGAGGTGCATTTCCGCAATGAGAATGAGTATCTTATTCTTTTTCTCTTGACATTTGTCTCCAAAGCTTGCTGATAGAACAATCAGATGGCACACCTGATTTTAATTGGTAAATTGATAATTACAAATTAACATGTGTTGAGGTGTGCCATAGCATAGCCAAAGCAATGCTTTGTTAATATAACAAATGATAGAAAATTCTAAGTCCAAAATAATTTACGTGAATAAAAGTCACGTTAAATCTTCAAAACCAGTCATTTTCCTGCGTAGTCTGAAACCAGCAGCCCGATACGTTAATGTCTGACATTTGATTCCCATCCATCCCATAAGTTTCTATTACACTATGGGAATCAAATGTCAAACTGAAATCCATCTCGATAGCCAGATATTAGCGTAATCGGGCCGCAGACCTGTGATCCTATTCTCTTCGATATTTGCCTCCAAAACTAGTCTAGGACTGGCACTTCTCATATCTGAGCGACACAGGACACAAATCCCGACACAGGGTCAACAGGGAGTATGCTATGCTGAGCTAATAGACTTAGCTGAAGCCCTCACCTGTTTAAGGATGGCGTAGAAGACGTCGAGATGCAGGTTGAGATTGATGCCCCCTGGACCCTGCGCTTCGTCGCTCTCGCGCTGCTCCTCGAACACGTCCAGCTGGACCCCCAGGTCGGGGTTATTCGCAGCCTCATGTCTGGAACAAGCACGCTCAAAATCATAAATCATCGTAGGTCGTGGGTTCAATCACCACCGAGAACAAACATTTATGTGATGAACTTATGTAATCCATAAATAAATAAATAATGCTGGACAATCCACACAGCACCATCTAGCCCCAAAGTAAGCTACTCAAAGCTTGTGTTATGGGTACTAGATGACTACATTATATACTTACATAGATAGATATTTTTTATTATACATACACCCAGACCAACGGAACAAATTTCTGCAGATCGTACAGAAATTTGTTCCGAGGCGGGAATCGAACTCGCAACCTCTTGCGTCGCAGGCGGACTCTCGCCCGCTACGCCACTGAGGTCGTCAATTAACTACTTAAACTTAATGAGATCAGAAAAACGGAACAAATGTGTTGTTTTACTCGTGTGAAGCCGGGTGAGTCAACTATTCTTTAAATTATAGTTTTAAAACGCTCGCTTATCATGAAACCTTCCGACCAGCCACGTACCGTCTCGGCTGGCGGTGCGCAGGCGCATCCAACCAATCCAAATAAGGCAATCCGACCCTGCGTGAATAATCTTAAACAAACGACGGACATATCATTTTAAGAGTAATAGAGCTCTTTGTGTGTCTCGTCCGGGGAAGTACTACCACCACGTCTTTTTCTGCCGCCAAGCAGCAACGCTGTGTTTCGGTTTGTAGAGTGTGGTCGCCGGTGTAATTACAGGTGCATTCAAGTTTATGGACATGGCAGTGCATTGTAGGGCACGTTTCTATCGTGCGTGACTCGTCACGGAAACGGCTTTGTTATAGGCGATGGTTACCACTTAACATCAGGTGGGCCATCTGCTTGTTCCATCAGCCAGTTGTATAAAAAAAGTTCTATAAAAAGAGGTATTAGAATAAAAAGTATTAGAATAAAAATTGAAGTAACGATACAAGACAATCGGTATCTTTACAGCGAGTAAATAACGAGTTGGACCAAAACTTGAACTACTCACAAAAAACAGGTTTTAAGCGTAATCCATGGATTAGTTTTATGATCCACTCTAGAATAGATTGATAACATTTATGAGTAGGTACTTTATGTAAGTTGAATGGCAAAACCCATTCACTTTTTGTTATTGCTTAAGCGCCCCTAGTTAAGTGGCGATAGATTTGCATGAATCTGCTATGTTAGAACTACCGAGCAAGCATTCAAGTGTTCAGCCCACCTGATGGAATGCGGTTACCGTAACCTATGGACGCTTGCAATAGCTACTAACCCTTATAAATATCTTCTTTTTTATTAATGACTAAATGTGCTCTGAGGTTCCAGGCTATAATCTATCTCAGTGCCAAATTTCATCTAGATCCATTCAGCCGTTCTGGTTGAGTAACAAACATCCATACATCATACATACATCCAAACATTCAAATTTATGATATTAGTGTGATTCTGCTACGAACTCAACTTTTTATATTTTACTTATTTAAAATTTTTTGGGTAGTTTTTTGCTGCGATTTTTTGCATAACTTACCTACATCCAATGACATTATTCTTCAAAAATATTGAAATATCGAGCAAGTAGTTTTTGACCTGTCACGTATGGAATACTAACTACTGCAAAATGTGGGTATGTGCCAAATGTTATGTTTGGACGTACCTCTGACTAACCCCCTTTAGACATACTCAAAGAGTCTTGAGTACTTGGTACTGAGAGATCTGAAGGGATATCTACCGTGCCTGGGGATCAAAGTCGTGAAGCTGTTTCAGTTTTTTAGTTTTTGACGGTGTCTGCGTCTTTATGTGTTCATTCACAGATACATAATCTGTGTGTCCAACGGCAGTGCTCTCATTCGGTGAGTACTGGCTAGGTAGATTAAATACTAAATTCCGTTAAAATAATCTGATTTGCGATTCGGTAGGTATTTTTTGTGTAAGTAAGTCGTTATTAAGATTACCATGACAAACCTCGAGCAAAAACTCGTCGACATATTATTATAAAAACTATCGGTAGTTAGGGTTGCCACCTAATAATAAAATATATAATGCTGGACAATCCACACAGCACCATCTAGCCCCAAAGTAAGCTACTCAAAGCTTGTGTTATGGGTACTAGATGACTGATATATTTAATACATTATATACTTACATAGATAGATATTTTTTATTATACATAAACACCCAGACCAACGGATAAAATTTCTGCAGATCGTACACAAGTTTGTTCCGAGACGGGTCTCGAACCCGCAACCTCTTGCGTCGCAGGCGGACTCTCGCCCGCTGCACCACTGAGGTCGTCACAATAGGCGTGATGTAATAAAATAATAAGGTAGTAAGTACATCATAAGGAATCAATTAACTGCATTGCCAATCAGCGTGACAATCCAGTCAGTGTCTTGGATACGCTTCCAATCGGCAATGATTGGGATCAGTCGAGCTATCACTAGATAGTTCACAACGGTCTACATATAAACTGTTCTATATATAGATAGCTAAACTGTTTCATGTGTATTTTATAATTGCATTAATTGTAAGCTTCTTTCAATAAACAATAATACTATTACTTGTATAACTTACTTATTGACTACTCAATAAAACCTCAATCCACCATGTTTCAGAGCTCAAAGACGCGATTTTATTAGATTCGATAGACGTGGTCTATCGAATCTAAAGTAAAATAATGGCTCATTTTGATTTTAGCCTAACACTATGCTAGATTAAATTTATTATGTTTTCGACAACCCTATAGATCTGTAAAAACTAAACAATATAAATTCAAAATGACTCCGATTTTGGTAAAAATACGATTTGTGGTTTCGATTCTTGTCGATGAATTATTAACGTGAACATTTAAGTTTTTTAATAATGTTTAGTTTTAAAATACTTACCTACTCGTACTAATGCAACTTGTTACGGCTATGTCATATTATGGCCAGCTAAAGGCTTGTTTAAGTTGTGAAACTTTAGTTAGGTGAAAATGGACTACAGAAATAAATATTGTTCGCAGAACCATTGTACACAAACTGCTAGCACCGGATCCGGTATATTGGTACCGGACCCGTTAACTGTCAAATAATGCAGAATTCGCCGGATTACCGGATCCTTTATTCCGGATTGCAATCCCTAATCGTAGAGCTTTCTCTACGATTCCGTAGCAGCGCTACGAATGCTACAAAATGTATTTCTTTGACTCAATACATTATTGCTACACAACATGGTTTTTGTACAACCATAGTTGTTACGTGTTAGTTAGTATCACATGGACCCTGTATAAGCATAAGGTATTATTCGACAGGTATTTTGTACGTATAGCGTATTTTAAAACTGAAACAGCTCCACGACTTTGATCCCCAGGCACGGTAGATATCCCCTCAGATCTCTTAGTACGAAGTACTAACTCAAGATTCTTTGAGGACGTGGGGATAGTCAGAGGTACGTGCAAACACATTTGGCACATACCCACATTTTGCAGTAGTTAGCATTCCATACGTGACAGCTGTTGCATGGATAATGTGTGTGTGTCTCCAGCTTCCTCATATTGAAAATGTAATTTCTATAAATGCCAATATTTAAAGCATAATTAGTGCACTCATAGATTTGAATCATAATTTAGCTGCCAAATAAACAACGATGCTATAAGCTTATAATAGTGTGTAAGCTGGAGTAACATGTCTCCAGCTGCCTCAGTCAGTGTGGGCAAACGGCTAATGATAGAGATATATAGTAAACGCAAGGATTTAGTACCTATTTAGTGCACCTGGTACCAAAAATTTCAGGTCTGTAGCTAGGAAACTCTTCGAGTTATAAGACTTTATCAACGTGTAAGCTGGAGTAACGATACGTGAAAAAGCATATGCTCGTTCTCTGGAATGGCTGGAGCTAGCAGGTTGCTTTAAGTCTCCAGATTTAGTACCAAACGAATTAGCGAGGTACCAAATATTTGAAGTGTTTCTGTTCAAAACTCTATGAGTTACAAGCTTTTCCAGCTTTTTTTGTTTGTCCAACTTGCACATGTTGGATCTCAGCAACCACAATAGGTACAGACTCGGTTGATGTCTCTGAACCGAGCTATGAATTAGTGCACTCGGTACCAAAAATTTGGAATCTCTAGGACAAGCAGTTCTGTTGTAATCAGCAAAATAACTAATATTATGATGAGTTTTTGGTACCGAGTGCACTAATTCATAGCTCGGTTCAGAGACATCAACCGAGTCTGTACCTATTGTGGTTGCTGAGATCCAACATGTGCAAGTTGGACAAACAAAAAAAGCTGGAAAAGCTTGTAACTCATAGAGTTTTGAACAGAAACACTTCAAATATTTGGTACCTCGCTAATTCGTTTGGTACTAAATCTGGAGACTTAAAGCAACCTGCTAGCTCCAGCCATTCCAGAGAACGAGCATATGCTTTTTCACGTACCGTTACTCCAGCTTACACGTTAATGAAGTCTTATAACTCGAAGAGTTTCTTAGCTACAGACCTGAAATTTTTGGTACCAGGTGCACTAAATAGGTACTAAATCCTTGCGTTTACTATATATCTCTATCATTAGCCGTTTGCCCACACTGACTGAGGCAGCTGGAGACATGTTACTCCAGCTTACACACTATTATAAGCTTATAGCATCGTTGTTTATTTGGCAGCTAAATTATGATTCAAATCTATGAGTGCACTAATTATGCTTTAAATATTGGCATTTATAGAAATTACATTTTCAATATGAGGAAGCTGGAGACACACACACATGGATATCGCCGCTGTTAGAATATTAACTAGTGTAGCTGATTAAAAAATAAAGACAATTGATAAATCTTTTCGTCTCACAGACCTTATTATAAACAAAAGATGCGAACAAAAAAAAATATTATTAACAAAAAATGCAAGTATATAATAAAACTCTCATTTACCACCCACACTGAACACTTGAATGACGAATAGACAAAAAACCAATTAACTAAAACAATTACCTCTGTGTTTGTCCTTACCCGATCGTTAATTAGAAAATGACAAAGTTTTAATGTTCTTACCTGAGGTTGTTGAGGGTAGGCAGAAGACCAAGTCCTGTAAACAAATAAGTATATTATGTCAATTTTACAATATTTTTGCGCCTAGCAGTCGTACAAAATTCGTGTTCGACATAACGGTATGCATTTCGCTGACGAAACTAACATATAAATATTTGTATACACAATTTTTATTTATTTTTAACTAGCAATTCGCCCGCGCGCCCCTGCTTCGTACGTGTGCACATATTATGCATGTATTATACATATAAACCTTCCTCTTGAATCACTCATCTATTAAAAAAAACGCATTAAAATCCGTTGCTTAGTTTTAAAGATTTAAGCATACATAGGGACATGGGGATATAGGGACAGAGAAAGTGACTTTGTTTTATACTATGAGTGAGTAGTGATAGTGATTTTGTGTTGTGATGTGCATCTGCACTACGGACGTCCCTCTGCCAACTCTTTCTAACTGTCTACTTTTTTAATGGTTTGCTTGTATAAAACTCACCAATAAACTCATTCCGCACGCGGATCCTGTCCGGCAGACGAGGAGCTGAGATGATGAGACAGTTGACGAACGCCAGCAGAGCCGTCTTGTAGTCCGTGGTGGCTGCATCCTTCAGCTCTTCCACCACCACGTTCAGGCGGTAACGCTCGTTCTTCAAGCTCTGGAATATGAATACAATCAGATAACTTATTATACCTATGCAAAATGTTACATTATTTTAGATACAGGCATTTCATAATTTTTGTTCGAAGTGTGTGGTTGCCGTATGCCTCAAGTTGATGGACGCAGGGCAGTGCATCAGGGCACGTTACTATTTTGCGTTAGTTACGAGGCAAATCTGGTGAGCCATCAGCCACCACACTGCTCAATTCACCGCCAACCAAACCGCTCAAGAAGAGCATTCGTTCTCTTCTCTTCTCTTCAAAACGAAACAACGAAACAGAGCAACGCTGCTTGGCGGCAGAAAAAGGCATGGTGGTAGTACAAAGAGCTACTACTCTTAGGTTATTCTGACTGAGGACAGTCCTTTGAACACCGCTCGCGTAAAAAAAAGATTATGCTGATGAGGATGTTTATGGCCTGGTTTACTCCTTTTGAACAGGTTTTCTGAACTCAACCTGTCAATACCTTGCTATTTATTTGACCATTGACTTTGGTGCGACCGTTGAACTGGTTTACGAAATGTTCTTTTTGAATTTTAATTAGTTTTAATCATATATAATTTATGATCTTTATTGAAGTGTTAATTTAATTCTGATTACTGGATAATATGCCATAGTATTTTATAATAAATACGTCCATTATTACTTATAACATTAGGACAAGCTTGGAGTCCTGTCTTTACATTAAGGCTACTCCTGCATAGATGATAGCGACAAGGAAGGAATTGCCAAGCGTGGGGACTGTAGAAAATCTTCCCAATTATTATTAAATATATGGGGAGGTTTATGTCCAGTTAATCCAGTAGTAGACTTAAGGATATGATGATCCTGATGATTATAAAAAGTGGTTCATCCATGACCACATTAACGGGTTGTCTGCGCCGTATTCCGCAGTGTCACGGTGTCTCCCAGGCGCTCTTGGAAGCGTTTGTAGACACACCTTTCGGCCAAACCTCTGCACCCATCGAAAGAGGAACAGGCACTAACCAAGCTCACATTTTGATGAGATGCCAACGACCAACTGGCCAACTGATCGGTCTATCTCTTGATGGCTAGATCTTCGGTTTCAGGTACTCCATGACTTGCTCGATAAGAAGAAGGAGAGAACTGCACGTACCTTATAGCGGTCAAGAGTATCTACTGCTCGCGCGTACCCATCAGCGTTGTAGACGCACAGCGCTGACAGTAGCTCGAACACCTGCAGAACAGAACAACAAATCAGTGATTGAAAACATCGGAAAAGCTGGTAATCCTCGACACTTATTCGACAGTATCAGAGGACTGTTCTGATACATCTTGCACAAAACTTATGGCTTCTTCGAGCAGTTTTTTTACCAAATTTTTATTCACTCATAAAAAGACTCGTCAGTCTTTTTATGAGGATCTATATTTACCAACTAGGTAACGCAAAATCTCATTAATCGTATTTCAAATAGTTCATCCTGGAATAGAATGGGTGTGCTTAGGTCCAGGAGTTTTTCATCATCCTGAAAGACTATATGCCAATATAACATAGTCATATTTACAATATTGCGTGTTTCAAATATGACTGCAGTCATTATTTTGCAATTCTGTTCGAAATATCCACCAGTTTCAATTAAGCAGTAATTTTGTCACAAAACAGTCGTTATAAAATGTCATGGATTATTCATGACACAGTTGTTGACCAGGTCAATTGTTTAATCTATAGGTCACGAAATAAACCAACAGCTTTAAGTACTTTTATGTGGTGAAATTGGGTTGATTTAAATCTAAATTCGTGTGGTTTTGCGACAGGAGAGGTTTATGCGATAAAAATTGGAAGTACCTCGGTCTATGTACCACTCGGAGATCCATGAGTTGGATTTTGGTACTAAAAAGATCCGAAGGAATCTACCATCCTGGAGATAAAAGTAGTAAAGCTGCTTCTTCTTAATTACTACTTACCTATGATCCTTGAATCAAAATAAGTCAGTCTAGTGACGATATTTTAACCTTCCCAAGCCCTCTGATATGACTTCAAGATTAGTGTCATCAGAGGTTGTTTAAAGGTAATGTTATGCGTTCTACGAAGACAAGAGCTAATAGTCCCTCTCGCACGGATGTTTCGACATGGTGAAAGATATTTGTTTTTTTACCTACTGAACTATGAAAACAGGACAACCTTCACAACTCAGTTGGTAGTAGCTCTGCTTTCTACGCCGAGGGCCGTGGGTTCGATCCCCACCGAGAACAAACATTTATGTAATGAACGTAGACATTTGTTCTCAGTCTGGGTGATGTTTGATATTATAAGTATGTATTTATAAAAAAAGTATATATAATTAGTATACCCTATATGGTTCACATATCACAAGATATGGCTTAGGTTAGGGCTGTGTGTAGTGTCCACCAATATTGATTTATTTTATTTAAGACACAACATGGTTGATTGTGATTTTTCCAAAAGGCTTTGAGTGATTTTATATCTTTCAACATTAGCTCCCGACTGTCATCTAGAGTTGTGGGTTGTGGGGTTACCTGTTTCTTGACCGGCTTGGCGGGCGAGGTGAGAGCTGCCGCCAGCTTCCCTGCGTACTCCGCATGCTCCACTATGTAGTCCAGCCCCACCCGGCTCTCCATGCCGACTCTGGAACAAAACAAGGATATTAGATTCAACTTTTATTTGGAAAATTTCATATGTGACAGGTTGCAAGCCTATCGCCGAAACCATAGCACGTACGTCTCAGATATAAATGCCACTTGATTCGTCAGCCATCCAAATGATTGTTACACGTTTCTTAGATAGAAATAAACCGGCAAACCACGTCACGAGCGCTTCAGAACTAAATATAATCCTCTGCAGTAAAGAGACAAAACCTAGAATTATTAAGAATTTATTTCACTTGCTACATAATTTGCCATTTAAAAAACGCCAAAATAAAACCAAAGATGAAGACAACAGAGCTCATTTTAGATTACAAACAGTTCTCAGTGCCTGTTGCAGCACAAGAGAAAGCGCCCTATGACCCGCGCGGTTCAGAAAGGCCCTTTATGTCGTTACCTTTTGTGAAGTTAGTGCTTTGCAAATACCTAGTGCTTAGTGCCTGGAGCATCAGTCAGGTATGGATGAAAGTGGACTAGCTGTTATGACACTGTGCTCAGAGAATTGGAAAAAAATGTAAAAATGTATCAGCTATTGGTTCCCATTGCACAAGCTTTGTTATCTATGCTGCAAGACATGCTGAAGGAACAAGCTGATGGCCAGGCATTACCTCACAAGTCGCGACGAACTGGCGGTAGATTCACCCAGTAATGACGTTTCAGAGTGATCCCTGTGATTGCACTGAATAAAGACAGTTTTGATTTTGAGTCACACATAATAGGAACGTGCACTGCTCTTCGCGGGTTGGCTATAGCAATCCTTGTACCTGAGTTGAGGGTTGGGGATAGGGGGGATGCAAGTGGGGGTAGATGGCAAGTCTTCCCCTTGAGTCTTTTTTTCTAGGAAATGAAAAAAATAATTTAATTTTTCAGGTAAGTTACTAGTTAGGTTAGGGGTTTTTTTTTATATGAAGAAAATTGGTAGTAATATTTATTCTCTATGACAAAAAGACTCAAGGGAAGGAATTCTCATTAGGTTAGGGTTTTTTTATTTTTAAGTGAAGAAATTTGAAGAAAATGTTTTTTCATTTCCTAGAAAAAAGAACTATAGGGAAAGACTTGCCATCTACCCCACATGCATCCCCCTTATCCCCAACCCTCAACTCAGGTACCAGGGTAGCTATAGTTTACCCCTCTTCGCCTATCAAGTGTCAAAATTGTAAAATTGCTGTTTCAGTTTGAAGGGTATTACTGGTAACAGCAATACCCTTCAAACTGAAACAGCAATGCTGCTTGGCAGCAGAAATAAGCAATGTGGTAGTAGGTACTTTTCTACCCCAAGCCGCTCTCCAAGAGTTCTAAGTGTTTCAGATAATAGACCCGTCATCTTTCTCCATCTTTTGCTGTTGCTACCACACCTACACATCGCTTATATGTCCTTTAGCGTCATTTGTCATTGTCTTTGTTAAGTTGATCTTTGTGTACCTCTGACAACCCCTTAGACATCTTTCATTTTACCGAAAGATAAAAGCCAAGGAAAGTCTATAAAATAAAAATAAACCCGTAATAACTATTGACATGACAGCAATTTTCTTTAATTTACCACCGATGCAATAACGCCATAGTTCCGCAGTCGGCTGAGGAATGCTACGAGTTGTCAATGTCACGCGTAAGGGCATCAGTGGTCCCGACGACCTGACCAAATCAGGCAGAACCTCGTCGGAAGGTCGGGGAGTGTGTGATTAAGGCTTAGGGTTCCGTACAATGTGTAACATGTATGTAAACGGACTTCATCATTTTCTTGTGTTTTTTTTATACAACTAGCTGATGGAACAATCAGATGGCTCACCTGATGTTAAGTGGTAACCATCATCTATAACAAAGCATTGCCTCGTAAGTCATGCATGATAGAAACGTGACTACGATGCGCCGCCTTGCGTCCATCAACTTGAGGCATACAGATGTTAGATAGATAGATAGATAGATAACGCATTTATTTGCCCAACTGATACACACAAATAAGAGAAATAACAAACAAAATAAGAATAAACTAACAAAGTAAATTATAAAATAAACAAACTTTTTGAACACAAACTTAATAACTTATTCTATTGAAAACTAAATATTAACTTATTGTATTGAAAAACATTGACTGATATACCTATCGATTCGTGTGTGTTGCAGCTAGGCAAAGAGGCAATAGCTCAGCGCATAGAATTGCTCGAGAGCAAAACACTGATTTTCAGCCATTACCTTCTGAGGCAACAAGTTGAACGAGCTGCCATACAATTGAAAAATATTTAAAAATAAACTGTTTTTAAGAGAGTTCAGAATATTAGTGTACCTACCTATGTAATGTGGTGTGAGATTGTCTATGCATCTTTCTGATTTTCTAAATGTTTGTGTTAAGCCTCATGTGCCTGTAATTACACCGGCGACCACTCTTCAAACCAAAACCACTCTCCAAAGCAGCGCTGCTGCTCGGCGGCAGAAAAAAGCGTGGTGGTAGTACTTCCCCGGGCGAGCCACACACAAAGAGCTCCACTACTCATACTCGTCTGTGTTGTTTATAACGAGTCACTCTTCGGCTCTGGGTACCTCTTCTCAAAACATCCATACGTATACGTATTCGTAGAAGTTCAGAGAAGCAACAAGCATCATTAAATCAACAAACGCAGGTGTCGATTGACATGCAGCGCGCAAACTGATGCGATTCATCTTAACTGATAGCTTTCCGAGAAGAGCTCGAGATTAGCGACTGCATAAACAGATTGAATTATCATGAATGCATGGTCTGAGGAATCGCTTAGCTGTTAAATAATAATTAAATACATTTGCATTTACTGTAGAAGATGTTTACAGACCACCTCTATTTATCGGGACGCTTAGTGCTCCGTCAGGAAATGTTATTAGAGGAAGTTTCAGAACAGGCAAAAATGCAGGTCAAGAAGCGTCAATATGCTCTCTTTGTGAACACTGCAATAACAATATAGATATTAGATTACAAACAATATAAAGAAAAGGATAACAATATAAGGAAAAGTAATGTAAATAAGAATGCTTCAAGAGATGGTGGTACGGGCCGTACTTTCAACATAATTCTGTAACTCGTTTTCGTATTACAGTAATGAACAGTAACTACACCAAATAACTCGTAAGCAATTAGCTACAATAAATCAGCTGTCCGACGGTGAGGCGCATACTTCGCGTCGATACCGACAATGTACAGACAGACAGACAATCTCTCGTTGTATACAACTGGTAGCTTTTAGGCCGGTTCAGGTAGAATGCGTGGGTTGCTGGCATGCTGAGGCAGGTTGTGGTTTGGCCTAAGTGGTGAGTTTAAAACGATTTTAAATTAACCCTTAATTAACTTCGTGAAATTTACTAACGTAATTAACTTGTATGAGTCAGTGGGACTCATATATTTTCTAAGCGTGATATTCTCAAATAAAACAAATTTTTTTTCATTTTTTTTTTATTATTCATATTAAATATTTATTAAGGCACTAGGAAAAAGTATCAAAACTGGACAGACTTCAGAGATCCTCTTAAAAATTAAAGAAACTAATTTTATCAGTCTCAAAAAACAAAGGTATTTTAAAACCTCTACAAAACTATGAAATATTCGTAACTTATATATGTTTTTATGTTTTTGCACTCTCAAAGATATACAAATTAATAATAATAAAACAAAAATGTATGCTCCAATACAAAAAAATAAAAGGTGCAATGGGTTTTGGCACTGCTTACAGGCAACGTCGGCATACCTTTTTCGAGCAGGTCAAACATATTGGTTTCAGACATTTGGTGCATAGATATGCAGTCTTTGTTCTTTTTTTGTAGTGGCACATATAGCAGTATTTTCTTTCATTCCTAGGTAGCTTGTCTTCAGTTTCAGGGTGGTTCGCATCTTCAGGAATGTCTTTTTTCAATATAGATGATACAATATAGATTTTCAATATATGAACCAAGCAGCGAACTTTGCGTGGCAGGCGAGTATTGTGCAGACGTGTCATCAGATTGGCTTCGTTTAAATTTTCAGAAATTCTTTTCAGAAAATTCATTCTTGTCAGTTTTGGCACGTCACTTTGAACGAATTTATCTTGTTCTGGATTCATTCTGCAAACCTAAAAAGATATATGTTATAAGCATATAAAAAATATAATTTATATCAATAATGACGACAAATAAGCAACATTCGAAAATTTAAACAAATAAAAAAATATATAGCACAATTCACTTGTATGAGTCCTTGGGACTCACTCGACGCAATAACTCACCAAATACGCAGTGCCAGCACACGTCCTCTCGCCTCCGCGTAGCCCGCGACACTGCAGGAAGGTACTGAGACGGGGGGGAATCTAGCCGCTCAAATGTTACAATTATGGAAGTTTGAAATTTTGATGTGAGTCCCAGGGACTCAGGAAGTTAATTAAGGGTTAACCTTGATATTAGGGACGGTGAGGATATAAATAAACATTGATGGCCATTTTTCAGAAGTGCCATCAGAATACCAATACCAGACGACCACCAGAATACCAATGTATTTTTTTCTGAGTTAATAAATATTTTTTCTTTCTTTCTTCCTTTTTTTCTTTCTTTCAGAATCATTTATTGACAAAGATTAAACTAATCCTACTATCCTATCCTAATAGTAATATCATAAACGCGGAAGTTTGTAAGTATGGATGGATGTTTGTTACTCTTTCACGCCGGAACGGCTGAACGGATCTCTGAAACTTGGTAGAGAGATAGATTATAGTCTGGAATAACACATAGGCTACTTTTCATCCCTTGGGAATACCGGGATTTAAATCTGTCGGGTAAAACCGCGGGGCGCAACTAGAATTAAATAATCTTAATGCTAGGTGAGTCTAGGTGCCAGGTTCATGGACCAAGCCGAGAAAAACAGGTAACACACTTGGTTATTTGTATGTTCCTTGTTACAAATTTTTTTCGGTTTAACTTTTTTTATCACTTAGTATAAAACAAAGTCGCTTTCTCTGTCCCTATATCCCTGTGTATGCTTAAATCTTTAAAATTACGCCACGGATTTTGATGCGGTTTTTTTAAATAGATAGAATGATTCAAGAGAAAGGTTTATATGTATAATACATGCATGATATAGTAGTAAAACTATGTGCACCCGTGCGAAGCAGGGGCGCGTGGGCGGGTCGCTAGTTTCTCATAGGTAAATTTACTTACATGAGAAATTCACAAAATATAGACTTTGTCCGGCAGTATCGTGAAACTTGGAGGCTGTCAGGGCAGCATAGCTGGCTAGGCATTATGTTAATGTTGAGTTATAAGGACACGGGAACTAGAGGTGGCGTGGCGGAAATTTCTGAAATTCTTTGGCCATTTTGCAATTCTGCAGGCGGACAGACTTTTGGCGAAACTTAGGATATAAATAGATAGATAGATAGAAAATACTTTATTGCACACAACAGATATAACAAGAAACAAGCTTAAAACTACAGAGTACAATGTGCGGTCTTATCGCTAAATAGCGATCTCTACCAGACAACCTCTAGATGGAATGGACTTATGAGATTTAGAAGGGGTGTTTGTGTGCGTGAAGATAAAAAGAAAAAAAAGGATTAAATCAAGTATGAGCTAATGGCCAAACTATGATAATTGGTTTATAACAAGGTTTCTGGCAGTTATGTGGGTAGTTTTTTCAATCTGTATATTTATCTGATTACCTAATGTGTTTTGATTCGTTCGTAATGGTGTTGGACCCTTGGAGAGCGGATTGACTTCCACAACCTCTAGTGGGACCTTTTTATTTATTTATTTATTTAAGGAAGACCAACAGCTTATCAAAAACTTAAATTCTAATTAATATAGGTTATCAGAGAAGCCAATTAGCGGTCCTCACGTATGGTTACAGAATAGATGAGATGAGAAACAAATGCGCAAACAAACATAACGGACTTAAGTACGTACCTACTTATAAGGATATAGAAATCTGTGACTTTTTTTCTCTTCGTGTTTATATCTAAATTATTGCCAACTTTACTTTATTAAGTTAATAACATTAAAGTTTAGCAAGCTAAATTATACCTAATACCTATGCATGCTCGCTTACCTACCTATCACTTATTTATTTAAAGAAGTCACTGCTCAGCAGCCGCCGCGCCGAGCTCACACTCGTGCAAAACAAATCGATTGTCTCTAATCTAATAAATCTATTTTGCTTGCCTATAGGCCCCTATAAGGCCTCTTTAAGGCTCATGTGAGGGCTAACGTGCCCTCCGAATGGGTTTAAAGCAAGGGTATATTTACTTTATTTTTATAAGGGTATATTTTTTTTATTTATTCCTGATAAAAATACAAAGTTTTCCTCTTTATAATATTAGTGAAGATTCCTTTATAAAGGATGCATTGTAGCCCCTTATAGGTTTAATCCGACCTTTCAAAAAGTTTTAAAGAAAAATGAAGAGATTCGTCTTAGTTTCAAAATTCTTGGTTCCGGATTCATTGCTCTCCAGTGTAAATAAATAGGTAGTACTTATTAAATAAAAAATGGGTAGCATAAAAACATTTTTTTATTCAGTTACAAACTTTTTTCTATCAGTAACTCAATCTGTATCAGTATCTACCCACAAGATGGCACTTACAAGCGTATCGTGTGTCTCGGTCAATGCACGGAAGTGACTTGTAGAGGCAAAATCTTGGCCTGCAGGGTTCATTGAACTAAATAAGAGTAGTAGAGCTCTTTGTGAAGGGCTCGTCCGGGGAAGTACTACCACCACGCCATTTTCTGCCGCCAAGCAGCAGCGCTGTGTTTCGGTTTGAAGAGTGTGGTCGCCGGTGTAATTACAGGCACATGAGGCTTAACATCAGTATGCCTCAAGTTGATGGACGCTGGGCAGTGCATCGTAGGGCACGTTCCTATTGTGCGTGACCTACGGGGCAATGTTTTGTTTATAGGTGATGGTTACCACTTAACATCAGGTGGACCATCTGCTTGTTCCATCAGCTAGTAGTATAAAAAAAATAATAATAATAATAATAAATATTGGTGGTCTTTCCATACACCACTATCTAGCCCCAAACTTAGCCAAAGCTATATGGAAACTGTTAAATACTTTATACATAATTCAGTAGACAGTGCAGTGATACACAGCACATAATAACTGCACATAACAGAACAACAAAAACATCCGAGTGATTTACAATGGGTGGTGCTATCGCTAAAGAGATCTATTCCAGACAACCTTGGGTGCGATGGACTCAGTAAACACACACGTGAAAAAGCACATCACCGTTGCTATATTAAAAACAGTTATTAACATCATTTGATATTTACAATGTTCTTTACAAATTCCTTTGGATTAAGAGTCCCGTTTATTTTTTCTCATAAAAATCCATTAGTGCACGACTGGAGTCGAACCCAGCGTGCAGAATAAACTCAAACCAAAAATTATTAAACTTAATGATTTTATAATGTTCCAAAAGTTATCCTCCTTAAGTGTAGTAAGCACTATAAAACTAATAAAAAATTCTTAAACGTAATTTAATTTCGCACATAAATTCCTTTCGCCACACTGTTTCGCAAGAACTAAAAAAGAAGAAGAAGAATAGAATGCGTACAGCAGTGACCACAGCCTGTCAATCCGATTATAAATGTAGACATGTTGCATAACAGACCGGTCTTTTCAAGGTCTCTGTCGATGCGCGTGCGCAGGCCATACCAACACGCTTTTATTTATTATGTGCAGAAGCTTAACAATAGCGACTGCTCAGCTTGTAATAGTTGTAGCTTCTGTGGCGTAGTCGATGAACGGATGCAAGTGTCGGTTCAATTACCGCGCGCGGAAAATGTTTCTTTTAGTTTATTCAAAGGCGAGTAATAACACTAATATTTTTAAGCTACTTCAGTAGATGGCTTTGTTAAGCAACCGAGCAAAGCTCACCTATATTTGTTATAATAGTTATGAACCTCCTTTTCAATTTAATGACCATGCATCGATGACGCACGGCTAATCCCTTATTTGGCGGGTGACCAACGTGACCATCATGTGACAGTCACACCATAACGACATTACAACAACCTATTGTTTTATGTGTCTATTTGTTAGGGCTGTGATATTTTTCAATCAACAAAAAAATAGCAATTCTTTTATATTAGTACCTAGTAGCAATTATTGCTTCATCGTATTTCATGAAATTTAGTAAAGGAGTTTTGAGCGATAAAACGATGTATGTATGTTATGATGTTTTCAAGCCATGAAAAACATAGGTAATCTTAACATCCATTAGTAACAATACTATTTTTTAAATTGGGAGCAACTGATGTTTCTTGGCTAAAAGCAAACCTCGATAACTCGGTGGTAGATGGATATGACGGCGCTACTATCAAAATTAGCCTCTGCTGAAACAGTCCTTATTTTTTTCTGATATACCTAGTTACAAAATAGTGGTGTATTATATATCGTTAATATTTATACCCACTGCCCGCACAAAGCGCTTTGCTTTCACTTTTATAATGCGGACTGACAAAGAGTGGAACTCCTTGCCGGCGTCTGTTTTTCCAGATGCCTATAATTTGGATATCTTTAAGAGACGAGTAAATAGGTATCTTCTAGGTAAGCGTGCTACACCGTAGACCGCATCGTCACTTACCATCAGGTGAGATAGCGGTCAAACGTTTTACCTATAAAATGTAAAAAAAAAAAAAAAATTTAATGAAAGATTTCATCCTATCTTTAGGTCATGAAAAGCATGTTGATCAACAAACTGTAAACCATTAGTAATAAATAAGTAAACAAATGGCAAGGTGGTAGCCCTTTACCACACAGGATGTGGTCACTTGCTTCTTTTCGATCGAACTGCGTTCGAATCGAATCGCTTCAACCTTCATTATGCGAACCGCTAAGGAATGGAACTCGTTACCGTCGTCTGTCTTTCCTGACCATTATAACATGAGTCTCTTCAAGGCAAGAGTGAATAGGTGTCTTCTAGACCGTTCTGCTCCACCGTAGGCTACATCGTCGCTTAACATCAGGTGAGATTGTAGTCAAAGGACGGTCTATTCAGTTAAAAAAAAAAAAAAAAAAAAACTGCATTGTGATTTGTGATGGTCGTAGGCCCTTCAGGTCATGGTTACCTACCTACCATCCGGAAGCTTGGCGTGTGCCAGTAACCTTTGTATTATGTACAACCAGTAGCGCCCCGCGGTTTTAAAGTTTAAAATCCCGGTATTCCCACGGCATAAAAAGTTGCCTATGTGTTATTCCTGACTGTAATCAACCTATCTGCAAAGTTTCATCCAGATCCGTTTAGCCGTTCCGACGTGGAAGAGTAACAAACATCCATCCATCCATCCATCCATACTTACAAACTTTCGCATTTATAATATTAGTAAGATGACAGTACCCCCAAACGGTGAAGGAAAACATCGTGAGGAAACCGGCATGTCGTAGAACCTAAAAACGACTATAACAGTGTCAAGTGCTCGAAAGGAGCCTCTTTTAAGGCGCTCGTTCCTTTCCCCACACTGTTTTGAAAGAAACTAGTGACAGGACACGAGAAAGAGAGAGAGAGTAAACACCTTTACGACAGCTCGTCTGATAAGCCTTACGTGATCAAAGAATCTGCAGTTAGTACTTCGTACTAAAAGATCTGAGGGGATATCTACCGTGCCGTGGGATCAAAGTCTTGAAGCTGTTTCAAAATTTCAAATTAAATTTGATTACTAACTTCACCTGAGGAACCTGAAGCAGATATCCCTTTATTCTTAGAAAATTGTAACATAAAGTCATTTTATTTATTTATTATTGGATTTTATGACGACCTCAGTGGTACAGCGGGCGAGCGTCCGCCTGCGACGCAAGAGGTTGCGGGTTCGATTCCCACCTCGGAATAATTCTGCTGAAATTTGTTCCTGGTCTGGGTGTTGTCTATGTATAACAATAAAATATCTTTAATAAATGAATAAATACGTTTATTTTAATATTTATCACGACAATACGTATTTAACCCTAGAATGCCGCTCCAATTACCCCGAGCATATGGTCAAAACAAACATCCATAATAGTGTAGTCATTCAGAAACAACTAGGAAGCATGCCCATATAAGCACATAGGCATATAAGGTGGTATATAAACGCTTTGTGTTTAACCTTGGGGTAACTTAATCAAGAGTAATGTGGCGTAAAAATACCATTTATTAAGTAAAAGGTTGCAATTTTTTTGTACTACTAAACACAGCTCCTAATCTCAGTTGGTAGTAGCTCTGGTTTCACGGTGGGCCGTGGGTTCGATCCCGCACAAACATTTGTGTAAGGAACGTAGAGGTTTATTCTCTCTCTGGGTGTTTTAATATCAGCCTTGACAGCTTAGTTGGTAGTAGCTCTGCCTTCTGCGCCGTAGGCCGTGGGTTCGATTCCTTCCAAGAACAAACATTTGTGTGATGAACAAATGTTTTTTTCTCTATCTAGGTCTTTTAAAATATTCAATGTATGTATTGTTTGTCTCAATGACCTGTAATATGTAGTGTAAAAGAAACAAATAAAATATAGAGCCCGATAGAGAAAAACAAAAAAAAATGGATTCGAACTAGCATTTGCTTTAAACGCGATGATCATCTTTCGGTATAATCTAATTGTGATAGTGATAGTCCTCATAATACAACTAAGTTAATGCTTATGAAATCTGAGGGGATATCTACCGTGCCTGGGTAATAAAGCTGCTCATAACTTTAGCTGCTTTTCTATAGGTAGTACTTAGCTAAAAAAGTTCTCGATAATTACGAAAATTTAAACCCATACTCTGTAACTAATGGTAATGACTATTAAATTATAATTATTGTTTATTATGAGCACCGGTGGTCTAGTGGGAGTGACCCCGCCTTCCGATCGTAAGGTCGCAGGTTCGAATCCGGTCGTGCAACAATGGATTTTTCTATCGAAAAATTTATGTGCGCAATGCCAGTGCTCTTAAACGGTGAAGGAAAACATCGTGAGGAAACCAGTTAGTATTCTAACAGCGGCGATGGGCTTGCAACCTGTCACGTATGGAATACTAACTACTGCAAAATGTGGGTATGTGCCAAATGTAATGTTTGGACGTACCTCTGACTACCCCCCTTAGACATCCTCAAAGAATCTTGAATTATAGTACCTACTTGGTACTGGGAAATCTGAAGGGATATCTACCGTACCTGGGGATCAAAGTCGTGAAGCTGTTGCTGTTTTTTGTTATTATGATTACATAGAAAAAACTACTAGACCGCATCATCATCATCATCACCAGCCCACAGAAGTCCACTGCTGGACATAGGCCTCCCCTATCCGCTTCCAGGAAGAACGAGTAGACCGCATACTTACATTTATTTACCGCAACACCACATTAGGATATCTGCAACAAAATATTATCAATTATAACTTTTTATCAGCATTGCCATTCAGCGTGGCAATGCAGCCAGTATCTTGGGTACGCTTCCGACTGGCACTGATTTGGATCAGTTGAGCTATCTATAGATCGTTTGCAACGGTCTGCAGATAGCTCAACTGTTTCATATGTATTTTGTATATTTTGTACATTTTGTAAATAATTGTAACTATTAGTTGTAATTTTCTTTGTCAGTAAAGATACTTTTTATTAGTTTAGTTTATTAGTTAGCTTTAGTGCGGTGACAATAGGATTAAGTGAGGTTAAATATAATTATGTAAAACAGTCATATCAAGAGCATAGTATGTGTTGGAATTGGTACCCATATTTACATTTCTTCGAGAATCAAATCAAAAAATCTAAATGTATTTATTTTTCCTTTACAAAGTGTAGTGTGTAATATCAAATTTAGAGCACGTAACTCCCTCAAAGCCAATCTTTTTGCTTTACAAACTTATAAAAATAATATTTCATATTATAATCCTTTAACTAGAATGGCTCGCCAATATAATGATTTGGCAATAGTTATTTGTTATACAAGAGTGCAAAGTTGCTTTTTAACCGCGTGTTCAATTTTGATGACCGAGCAAGCGAAGGATTCTAAAATTTAATCACGAGCGCAGCGAGTGATTCAAAATTAGAATCCTGAGCGTTAGCGAGGGAATCAAAAGAGCACGAGGTGAAAAATCTTTGCACTCGAGTGCAACACGTAACTTTTCATTCCACCTCAGCGAGGAAATGACTAAATACAAAAAAAAAGTTTACAATCACATGTTGGCGTCAAACAAACTTCCTCGTCGCTAGAATCACTCATTTTAGTTTTTTCACTTGTTTTCAAGTTTCTAGTTTTTAATATAAGGCTTAACAATGACGTGAAAAAATGCCGCGTAAAGAACCGCGTACAAAGCAAATTGAAAAACAGAACACCAAGAAGGTTCCGAGTCTAAGTTTTTAACAAATTAAAAAAAAGTTGTATGATATATTCGGCACCATAGAGGTAGCAGTAAATAGGTTTAATGTTTTTTTTATTCACAAACTTAGTGCACACGATGTTCTAAATTCAATTTACTTTATCCTCTAGAGAATAAAAATGGCTTTTGCACTCAGATATTGAAGAGCAAAAATACTCTTTCCGAGATGGTGGGATGAAAAAAATAATGTCGAACTTGACATATTTGTTCCCAAATTGAGACACTATATTATTGTGTGCATGTCTCCAGCTTCCTCATATTGAAAATGTAATTTCTATAAATGCCAATATTTAAAGCATAATTAGTGCACTCATAGATTTGAATCATAATTTAGCTGCCAAATAAACAACGATGCTATAAGCTTATAATAGTGTGTAAGCTGGAGTAACATGTCTCCAGCTGCCTCAGTCAGTGTGGGCAAACGGCTAATGATAGAGATATATAGTAAACGCAAGGATTTAGTACCTATTTAGTTCACCTGGTACCAAAAATTTCAGGTCTGTAGCTAGGAAACTCTTCGAGTTATAAGACTTCATCAACGTGTAAGCTGGAGTAACGATACGTGAAAAAGCATATGCTCGTTCTCTGGAATGGCTGGAGCTAGCAGGTTGCTTTAAGTCTCCAGATTTAGTACCAAACGAATTAGCGAGGTACCAAATATTTGAAGTGTTTCTGTTCAAAACTCTATGAGTTACAAGCTTTTCCATATTTTTTTGTTTATCCAGCTTGCACATGTTGGATCTCAGCAACCACAATAGGTACAGACTCGGTTGATGTCTCTGAACCGAGCTATGAATTAGTGCACTGGGTACCAAAAATTTGGAATCTCTAGGACAAGCAGTTCTGTTGTAATCAGCAAAATAACATTTTACCGCCAAAAATTCAAAGCATTTCGACGCGACCATAAAAATGATGCGTTGCCGCTCTGAAGGTGATATTACGCTCTGCGGATTTGAACGTATTTTATCCGCGATAAGAGTCTTTTTTGTATGCACTCAGTCCTTTAAATTTCTGAAGGCATAATTATTATACCCTTCTCTTTCCGATGTGCGTTGAAGAGCGGGGCGTTGTGTGTTGCCATATCTAATTAAATAGTTTGGTATGGTTTGACATTTTATATTTTTTTTTGATAAAATATACCAATTATATTGCAGAATTTGCAGGCAAGGCAGGGAGCGAGCAGCACGTCCGTCCGTCCGTATTTTGACAGCCAATCTAATCTTGCTAGTGTCATGTCAAGTGAATCGTCATCAGACCTAAGTCAAGTCATTCGAATTTGAGAGGTTAAAATATACCAATTAAACATATTGCAGAATTTGCAGGCAAGGCAGGGAGCGAGCAGCATGTCCGTCCGTCCGTATTTTGACAGTTTGACAGCCAATCTTATCTTGCTAGTGTCATGTCAAGTGAATCGTCATCAGACCTAAGTCAAGTCATTCAAATTTGAGAGGTTTTCGATTTGCAAAAACGAATCCTTCCTACCTATATAAACCAGTATTATGGTAGGTAGCAGTTAAATAAATAATTAGGTAAATTTAGATTTACGTAGGTACCTAATCATTTATTAGTTTTACTACTTAACTTCTCCTATGGGTACTGTGATAGGTGTTAAAGAACTGGCGCTTTGAGTAGGTACCTATGTAGATACAGATACAACTCCGTTATTTTAACACTGCCAAAAAGGTAAAAAAAGGGGCTACCTACCAGTAAAAATGCACCTCTTGTATCTATGTATGTTTCTTCCGCATCGATTTGGATATCCGCATCGCACCAATAATGCGGATGTTCATACGGATGTGACAAAAACAAAAAATAAAATAGACGCAATCAGTGACAGGCGCGTAGTATCACCTTCAGAGCGGCAACGCATCATTATTATGGTCGCGTCGAAATGCTTTGAATTTTTGTTATTTTGCTGATTACAACAGAACTGCTTGTCCTAGAGATTCCAAATTTTTGGTACCCAGTGCACTAATTCATAGCTCGGTTCAGAGACATCAACCGAGTCTGTACCTATTTTGGTTGCTGAGATCCAACATGTGCAAGCTGGACAAACAAAAAAATATGGAAAAGCTTGTAACTCATAGAGTTTTGAACAGAAACACTTCAAATATTTGGTACCTCGCTAATTCGTTTGGTACTAAATCTGGAGACTTAAAGCAACCTGCTAGCTCCAGCCATTCCAGAGAACGAGCATATGCTTTTTCACGTATCGTTACTCCAGCTTACACGTTGATCAAGTCTTATAACTCGAAGAGTTTCCTAGCTACAGACCTGAAATTTTTGGTACCAGGTGTACTAAATAGGTACTAAATCCTTGCGTTTACTATATATCTCTATCATTAGCCGTTTGCCCACACTGACTGAGGCAGCTGGAGACATGTTACTCCAGCTTACACACTATTATAAGCTTATAGCATCGTTGTTTATTTGGCAGCTAAATTATGATTCAAATCTATGAGTGTACTAATTATGCTTTAAATATTGGCATTTATAGAAATTACATTTTCAATATGAGGAAGCTGGAGACATGCACACTATATTATTATCCTTAGAAGCATCCTTTATGTAAACAACGTTAATTGCTTGCGATAGGTGTCTTACACTTAGGTATAGTTGAATTGTAGTTGGACAGGTAATGACTCTGTTGTTGACCAGTGGTTGGTGCCTGTGGCTATATACATACCTGATACCTATACCATATGGGTATATCGGTTGGGTGTGCAGATGTACTCGTAGGTGTGGGCTACTGGTCTACAACAAAGATGTAGATAATAGTGATAATATTCACTATGTTTGTGTTTTTAGGTAGGTTAATCTGTTGTGTATGCATGTAAAAAATCGTTTTTGTTTCAAAACAATTAAAGAATTGTTTTGCTTTTGAAACCTAATGTCATTCACTATTTTTCTGTTTATTTTTTGTTTTTAAATTGTTTTTAGCTATCTCTAAAATTAACTAATAATGTTCACCTAACTCGTTACGTACAATAAATGTTATTTTCGGCTGTATGCACATATATTTACGATACAATCCAGATCAGTTGTAATATTTTAGTTTTAGTTTTTTCTTGGTTGTAATGTGTTTTGTGCGTTTAAATAAATAAATAAAAATAAATAAAGTGTACAGCACATAAGGACTTTTAGTAGGTAGGTACCTATATATAGGCACGAGATACCTATATATAGGTATTTCAGTACCCACTTTGCACGGAACTGGAGCTTGAGAGAGGTTTTAAAAAAAACCTGTACTAAGAATCTCCAATATAATACAAATTCAAATTCAAAATTCAAATTCATTTATTTTACTAAAGTGTTTAAACATTAATAATTTTGCCATTGGTCCCCGCACTAGGACAAGCCTGTAATCGCCAATATAATACAAATAAACCGTTGGTAAGTAATCACAAAGTTATTTATACTATTTACTTACAAATAACCGACGTTTTAAAAGCCTTTTCACATGCAAAGCGCACGTGAGAGTCGTAAGGGGCTTCGGTACTTCAGTTTTTACCGTTTTTGGTCTTAGCATCGCGACGCGACGCGACGATGTAAAGTATGTGCCTGTAATTTAACAACCAGTTGTAGTAGGCCTTTCACATCTTGACTGATCTTTTATATGTCAGTCTTTCGGCCAATCAGACACAAAGATATAATTAGTTATACGCATACCACTCACATACATATTTGCATACAGTCTCCCCCACATTCACACATCAACATCACACACTTCATAATAATACACAACACACCCATACACAAAGACACTAACTGAACCCCTACTTTATATACACATGGGTGGGTTCTCTTGTGCTCCCTGGCTCTTAAGAGACTCGTGAAATCAGGAGAACTCACTCACACACACATAGGTTAATCATTTGGTAATTTATATTTATTTATCTATTTAATACTGTGAGTTCATAAAATTTAAAATTCCTGTTTTATTATTTATTGTCATTTTCTAAATTTTTCAACTGCTGCAGTGGCACTGCTTTTCATAGGGTTGAGTGACGGACCGGAGGCGCCGGCAGAATAACAGCGCTGACCCGTTTTCGGACGGTGAAGCATAATGCTGAGCCGCGACCTTTTTTGCTGCTGTAGCACACAACATTGTTATTAGGTATTGGTTTATGTTTAATACTTAGCGTCTGTATCATGTTATTTTTTTTTTTGTTTTTATCTAGCCATATTTAAATAATGCTTGTTAATGTTATTATTATTTGTAAAAAACTCTTACCTATATGTCTAATTTTTGTTCTCTTCTGATATGTATGATACCTGTTTTCTATTAATTCCAAGCCTAATTATACATATGTTGTGTGTTCTTTGTGGCAAATAAATAAATGTCTATGTCTATGTCTATGTCTATGTCTATGTCTATGTCTATGTCTATGTCTATGTCTATGTCTATGTCTATGTCTATGTCTATGTCTATGTCTATGTCTATGTCTATGTCTATGTCTATGTCTATGTCTATGTCTATGTCTATGTCTATGTCTATGTCTATGTCTATGTCTACGTCTATGTCTATGTCTATGTCTATGTCTATGTCTATGTCTATGTCTATGTCTATGTCTATGTCTATGTCTATGTCTATGTCTATGTCTATGTCTATGTCTAATTTCAGGCAACCACACTTTGAACCAAAAGGCAGCGACGCTGCTTGACTGCAGAAAAACGCGTGGTGGTGTATTTCTCCGGACGAGCCCTTCATAAAGAGCCTGCTTCAAAATGTATGAAATCTAACATATAAAATGAATTTCTGTTCGTAGTCTCGCTAAATCTCGAGAACGGCTGATCCGATTTGGCTTATTTTGGCCTTGAATTATTTGTTTAACCCTAGACACCTAACCTTCGCATATAACCCTTTAAACCTAACCATACGTCGATTCGACGAGCAATTTTTAGCCCTTATTAATTTATCTAATTATAAATATTTCGTTATTTTTATTACTTAAATACATAAACCAAGTATTAATTTAGCAATATTTCTGTTGTGTACTCGTCGATTCGACGAAGGTTAGGTGTCTAGGGTTAAAAGGTGAATAAATGTGAAAATGCTCGGAATTAAATAAAAACAAAAAACTACGCGGGGGAAACCGCGGGGTACAGCTAGTCTAAAATAAAAATCCAAAGGAATAAAGCCATTTTGTCAGAAAAACTTCTTAATTATTGACAGATCTGCACATCTATAACAGCTGTTCACGACAGCCGCGTGCATGGTATAAGGCTCAGTTTCCTCCACTAACATAGCGGCACGTACTTACGCAGAAGTCGACTAAAGGCGGCGCCATACTGGGCGCGGGTGGGAATCCGGTGAAATGCGCACGCGCATACCTGCACATGCCCTAACCTATTAGAATGTACCTAGAAATCCTCCTATTACAGCGACATAAGCGATGAGGCATAAGGATTTTTAGCCTCATGTGCCTGTAATTACTACTCCGGCAACCACACTCTTCAAACCGAAACACAGCAACGCTGCTTGGCGGCAGAGAAGGCGCGGTGGTAATTCTTCCCCGGACGTACGGATTTAGTTAGATAGGATACTGGCGTTAGATTCATCTAGATAGAACTGAAAACCGTTTTGATTCAGAATATTATTTTCTGTTTTGTTGGGTCTGTATGTATCCGTCAAACTTCTTGGACAAACGACCTTGAATGAAAAAGAAACGAAAAATAGGTCTCTTTGGTGGTGCGAAGAGTGCAAACCTTTCCCCTACCACCTCGCGCGATGGCCAAGAAGTTTGACCGGTACATTGTTTTGACGAGTAAGGTATGAGGTCTACTCATCTTTGCCGAAACTGACATCAGTTGGACATCAATTAGAGTTTTACCTATAACTAGTACGTACTGAGGTCATTACCTTCCATAAACAACAGTCAATTACAAACCCAACGACTATAGGCTAGTTTGACTTCTGTGTACGCCCACTTCGATCTCGAATAAAACTGTTCTAAGTCTTAATTACTGGTGTCTACGATTCAAAATCCTTTGCTTTTCCTGCGGCAGATATTTACAAAAACAAACCTATTGCCCTCTTTAGTCCAAACTTGTGAAAAAGAAACGGTTAAAAGCTTATTAGGGGACTGGATATATGACCTTTCAAATGTTATCGGTTCAAACCAAAACAATAAGAGTCGTATTGTGTTGTTAGTATGCTAATCCTTTTATTATTTTTAACCGCCTTCAAAAAAGGAGGTTCGCAATTCATTGGTTTTTTTTGGTGTTTGATATGCGAGTACTCATGCAATTATGCATAGATTTTAATAATAGTTTCTAGTTTGGTACCTCATTATAAGATAATATGGTCCCAATAAAACTTCATCGAAATAGATTCAGCGGTTTTTGAAAAAATCAACAAAATAATACTCAGATGATGTTTTGTGGTTATTCTGCAAAAGTTTTAGGGAACATAGTGTAATTCTTATTGCTAAACGTAATAACTATTTACCGGACTTCATTACTCGTGCCAAAAAGTCTAGCTCTGTAAATTAAAGCAGCCAGGAAATAAAGCTGCAAACTGCATTTTCACGATTCAGCCACAACTGCGTGCACTACATGCCCAGGATATTTGTAAAATATGACTAAGGCCAGCCGCACGGACCGCATGTTGCAGTCGAGACCGACTGCAAGATGCGGTCGCCGCACGGCGATCTGCAGTTTCCATACGCAGTTTCCGCACGGCGACACTCGACCGCAGAGCGACTGCTCCGACCGCTCAGGAACTGCTCGAGCGGTCCGTGTATTGCGGATATTAATTTAGTATGGAAACTGCAGATCGCCGTGCGGCAACCGCATGTTTCAGTTGGTCTCGACTGCAACATGCGGTCCGTCTATGCTGATCCTTACCTAATATCTAAATGAGAGTGACATTGAGCAGACATTGGTCGGGCACGATATGCAAAGTACTGAATGCCTTGGCGTTGTGAGGTCGCCAAACAACGCCAAGGTTTGTTTCCGCTTTTTTGTGTGGTCGCACAATCTTTGTACACTAATTAGGGTAAGGTTCCTAGAGTGAGTCTACCCTAATATTCAATTGGCCCCACTAGTCGAGCTTACCACAATAACTATAACCAGAGGTTAACCACATTATCATCATGCTCTTCTCTCTCTACTCTTACTACATGTAAACGCGAAACTTTGGCAGTATGGATGGATGGATGTTTGTTACTCAATAACTCCAGAACGGCTGAACGGATCTTGGTGAAATTCGGCATAGTGATCGATTATAGTCTGGAATAGCACATAAGCTACTTTGATTTCGTCGGAATACCCGGATTTATATCTGCGCGGGTGAAACCGCGGGGTGCAGCTAGTCATACTGTAATGTAGAAGTCCACTCGCGCATTGTACCGACTAGGCCTTGGAGTATGTAATGTAAGGCAGGTATAGCACTGTTTTAGGGGTGTAATAAACTGCCTATTTATTTTCTCTAACCAACAAAATCACAATGAGTTTCACGCAGTGAATCGGAGTTCTTTTTATTAAGGCGTTGACAACACCTAATGTGCCTCTCGCTCACACGATTCTAAATTTTTTAAGATATAAAATCACTAATCCCAATTTTGAAAAATCGCAAACAACCACATTGCCCACAGTTCGGTAAAAATTTCATTTTGATTGATGCAAGTTTTCCTACTCAAAAGTTTACTTATGTACGAAAACTATAAAAGCAAAATGGTTGTTTGCTATTTTCCGAAAATGGGTTCTGTGATTTTATATCCTTCAAGTGAAAACGTGCGAGCGAGAGTCACATTAGCTCTTGTCATCACCTTAACAAGTTTCGCCTCACCTCGCTATACTCGACCAGTGCAAACCAGCTATTAGTGATTTATGAATGTATACAGATTAAAGAAAGCAAATTAAAAACTCATTGCTGATTCCGCAATCACTTGAGTGAGCGTAGTTTACGGAATAGCACTACTGTGTAGAGCTGTTAACTTCATTAATGCAAGATTCTGACACGTTCTTGACATATTCTTCTTTTTTATGAATGGCTTGTTGTGTTCGTGTTATCATAAAACCTGTTATCTACTTGATATCGTAAAACCATAAAGGCCGGGTCGTTGACCTGTGACGAAACACGGAAGTCAATTTTTAACCGACTTCAAAAACAGGAGGAATTTGTATCTCTCTTTATGTGAGAGGTTCATTTCCTTCTTGAAAAGAGGGTAGTAGTTCCAGACACATTAATTCTGAGTTTTATGAGCTTTTGGTTTTCCAAGTCAAATAGAAAGAAACATGATACATTGTCCTAGTGCGGGGACCAATGGCAAAATTATTTATGTTTAAACACTTTAGTAAATAAATTTGAATTTGAATGATAAGTTTACTTCATTTATTGTAAATAATGCATTTCAATAGGTAACATAGCAAAAGGTTATTTTTATTTTTTTATCCGGTAATGATTTTTAAGATAATAACTAAATTTTTAAGAGCTTCATCTCCAATGTAACTTTAGCTCGCATTCCTATTTCAAAAATTTGAAAATAGTCAATTCACATCCTATTATAAAAAACGCAAGTTTTAAGCCTATAACAACATGATCTTGACCTTTTCGTAGCAAAAAGAGTAGTAGAGCTCTTTGTGAAGGGCTCGTCCGGGGAAGTACTACCACCACGCCTTTTTCTGCCGCCAAGCAGCAACGCTGTGTTTCGGTTTGAAGAGTGTGGTCGCCGGTGTAATTACAGGCACATGAGGTTTAACATCTGTATGCCTCAAGTTGATGGACGCAGGGCAGTGCATCGTGGGGCACGTTCCAATTGTGCGTGACCTACGGGGCAATGTTTTGTTTATAGGTGATGGTTACCACTTAACATCAGGTGGGCCATCTGCTTGTTCCATCAGCTAGTAGTATAAAAAAAAACCCTATCGGCCACTGCAACAGCCACAAAATAAAAGAAGAAAAATCGCAATCAAAGCTTGCATTTCAGTGATTTTACATCTTTCCAACTGAAAAAGTACTTTGACGTGAGTTAACCTCTTAAGTAAGATAACCCCCTCCCCCGCCGCCCGCCGCTGCCATGTTGAAACCTTGTTAAACATTAAATAAACGGAATTAGCACACAATGCGCCCCCTACATAGAGTTTGTCACTCATTCATCATGGTTTTGCATACAATTAAATGTTTAATTTTGCATTACTATTTGCACAGCAGACTAGATCGTCTTGGCTGTAAGCGATGCATTGAAAAAACCAGCCAAGTGCGAGTAGTACAGTCAGCGTCAAAAGTGAAATTTAATAATCAGACGTTTCAACATTGAATGAACACTAGCATTTTTTAAATCCTATCAAACTTTAATAACGCTATCCCTAATCCTACTACTATTACAAACGCGAAAGTTTGTAAGTATGGATGGATGGATGGATGTTTGTTACTCTTTCACGCCAAAACGGCAGAACGGATCTGGACGAAACTTGGCAAAGAAATAGATTATAGTCTGTAATAGCACATAGGCTACTTTTTATCCCGTGGGAAACCCGGGATTTGAATCTGCGCGGGTGAAACCGTGAGGCGCAACTAGGACATACATAAACACCCAGACACAGCACAAACATCTATGCTCATCACACAAATGCTTGTTCTTGCGGTGGGAATCGAACCCACGGCCTACGGCACAGAAGGCAGAGCTACTACCACCTGAGCTGTGAAGGCTGTCAAGATGAAGAAGGCTCTGGGCCCGTACCACCATCTCTTCAAGCATTCTTATTTCAATATTACTTTTAAGTCAGTGTCCTTTTTTTTATGGCTAGGAAAAATGCGTTACGCATATTTCCCAGCGGTCCCTTTGTGCCGGGGAGTCCCAAATATCCCCCCCCCCCCCACATCATCCAAAGGGGCCGGTATACCCACTAAAAGACCCAGCGGCACTCCCGCATAGATGCATAGAGTCAGCTTTATGATCGCGTATGACCCCATCGACAGCTAACATATCTGCAATGTCTTTACTATTATGTTATTTAAAAAAAAGATTTTTTTTTATTGTTGTTTGACTTACTACACTTCTTACTTATGTATTAGTATTATTAGTTTGAAGCGTGTGTTCTTTTATGAATCTGTTTACTTTTCCTTTTTCTGTTAGATTACTTAATTGACCGAGCGAGCGAAGCGAGCGAAGCGTCTCAGTTTCCACATTGGCCAAAAATGCGTTTGTCCGGATGTCTGTCTGTCTGTCTGTTCTCCTCTACAGGTCGCATTTTTCAAGCGATCTAGACGAAACTTGGTACACAGATTATATGACTTATTAGATTTTTTTTGTTCGGGGTTTTTGATTGGAGGGGTACTTCCCCCAAAAAAAGGGCAAAAAGGGGGCTATTTGATATACTGGTTATCTCCACTAAATGAGATCCGATTTCGATTATTCTTTTTTTGTTTGAAAGGTAGTAACTATAAGTTGGTCTCATAAAAGTTTGGCGAAGATCTGATAAGGATCTTCAGCATGATGAACAGGATAGCTCATCAAACAATCGATGGTTTTCAATCAAATTTGAGAGAAACACAAAGGACCTCATTCTACACAAGATGATGCAAAAAAAAACAAAAAAATCATAAAACGGAAAATGCACTTGCACATTACATTCCTCAAATAGCTCACTTTTAGTATGCTCGCGAGGTCTACAGCTCCCAGAGCCACTAGTGTATCATGTAGCTTCAATAGTGTAGGTATTTTATTTCATTGTAACGAGGATCATACAAAAGAGAGATAGATACCAAGCCGAGTTTGTTGCCTGTTCTTCTCGGTGTTGGTCGCGTGGAACTGGCACTAGAATCACCTAGTTTTAAGACGTTTCAAGTATTTGACTTAGACTTTGAACAAAAAGTAAAGTAAGAATAAGTAAGTAAGAATTGTTTTGCTTTTGAAACCTAATGTCACTCACTATTTTTCTGTTTATTTTTTGTTTTTAAATTGTTTTTAGCTATATCTAAAATTAACTAATAATGTTCACCTAACTCGTTACGTACATAAATGTTATTTTCGGCTGTATGCACATATATTTACGATACAATCCAGATCAGTTGTAATATTTTAGTTTTAGTTTTTTCTTGGTTGTAATGTGTTTTGTGCGTTTAAATAAATAAATAAAAAGTAATATTGAAATAAGAATGCTTCAAGAGATGGTGGTACGGGCCCAGGAACCGGGAGGTTGTTGTCTAATGATGATGATGATAAATGACGTAACAATGTCACAAGTGCTCATTACCATTACATCCACGGCGCGTAATGTCATAGAAAGCAGGACAATGGGCCGCAGAGCTCGGCAGCACTTAAGGAGTGGTTGTTCTATTATAAAATGCGTCACTAGACCATAATGTGCTTAACGCAGTTTAAGCTTAAGACAAAGACACGGCAGGAACCGCGCGATTATAGACCGCGTGGCTTGTATAACCGTGCGGTTATGTCTGAGCGATTACTAACTAACACCCGAATACTCAAACGCAACTCAGATTTAAGCACGTCACATGTGACGAGTTTTTGAAAATAAATCTGAGTTGCGTTTGAGTATTCGGGTGTAACTCATATAGATAAGACCCGCGCGATTTCCATGCGATTCTATAATCGCGCGGTCCCCGCCGTATCTGAACTAGCGCTTATGTAATTTAGGACTGGGTTAGTACAGTCAGCGGCAGAATTTCAGATATTCAGTGACAACTCCGCACGTATCCAATATCATTTTGGTTGGTACAAAATGATATTTTCCGAATTTTAAATAACTCATTCAAAATGAATTATCGAAAACGTGAATGTGTACAACTTGTTTGATTGTGATTTTTAATAAGTTACTTGGTGCCTCTAAATTCCTAGAAATCCTTCTATTACAGCGACATAAGCGATAAGGCATAAGGATTTTAAGCCTCATGTGCCTGTAATTACACCGGCAATCACACTTTTCAAACCGAACCATTGCTGCTTGGCGGCAGAAAAAGGCGTGGTAGTACTTCCCCGGACGAGCCACACACAAAGAGCTCTACTACACTGACATTTCAAAATGATTTATTCTGATTGAATAATACCTTTCGATTTTTTCTTTAACACAGTCAACTAAATTAATCTAAGCCATAATGACGTAACGCTAATAATAGCTAAAGAAAATATTCAAAAACTTTTCATTTCATCCCACAAGTTGAAAGTTCTGACAAAAGCACGTGAAAGTGAGTGTTTGTTTGCAGACATTGAGACCCGATGACCTCTTCTGTTTGCTCTGTGAGGTTTTGTGGGGAAACTGTTTGTTCAAGGTCATGTAGTAAATCAATATTGTTAGAAGTAAAGTAAAAACTATTTTGCATCGATGGTTATAAGTTACTACGTGTAGAATAAAACTCTTCAGTCGCAAAGATTTGTTAGCTGTGGTTGCCTTTGGTGGATAAGCACGGGTCAGGATGTTTATTTTGTTTGTGTCTAGTATTAAGCTTTGTGTATTATTTCTTGGCGATCCTTATCACTACTCACTACATAGTATAAAACAAAGTCGCTTTCTCTGTACCTATATCCCTATGTCCCCATGTCCCTATGTATGCTTAAATCTTTATAACTTCGCAACGGATTTTGATGCGGTTTTTTTAAATAGATAGAGTGATTCAAGAGGAAGGTTTATATGTATAATACTTGCATGATATGTGCACTCGTGCGAAGCAGGGGCGCGCGGGCGGGTCACTCTTAAAAAATAAAATTAAGAGTGAAAACTTGCAATAGGGTTGACTTTCAAACCTATGTTGAGTAGCAATAATAGAAGCGCGGTATGGGCATCTCATGAAGATCAAAGAAAGTAATCTTACAAAAAGAGTGTGTTAGATGTATATTATATAGGTTCCTAACCACTTGAGAAAACACAACTCGTAGCAAAGCTACTGTGGAAGTACTACGGAACCAGATAGCTGATATTAGATATTTATTTTTATTTTATAAATACTTACATAAATTATTTATAATACTAAATCCAGACAGAGAACATAAATGCGCATCATGCAATTATTGTTCTAGTTGGGAATCGAACCTACGACCTACAGCGCAGAAGGCAGAGCCAACCAAAGCCATGAGGTCTGTCACTAATTCACTTTGTTACCTAACAGAATGCAAAATTTATGCAATTTTAACTTGCAAGTACATAATCTATACACTTTCACTTATGACAATGTCAACATCGGTAGCATACTTAACTCTAGAATAGCGTAAACTGACAGTTAGTGCACTTTAGCGAATATCACTTAACACTTTTTAACGAAGTACGAAATGCGCACTTGACGCCCACTTGCCTTGAACCGTGAGAAAGACATGATGAGTGCATTACAGACGATTAGGCAATATTTTTAATGTTTCTTAAATCGGATACCTACATTACATTAGTGTCGATTCTGTTGTTGCATTATCTTAAACTTGCGATCCGCCCGCGCGCCCCTGATTCGCACGGGTGCACATATCATGCATGTATTATACATATAAACCTTCCTCTTGAATCACTCTATGTATTAAAAAAACCGCATCAAAATCCGTTCCGTAGTTTTAAAGATTTAAGCATACATAGGGACATGGGGATATAGGGACAGAGAAAGCGACTTTGTTTTATACTATGTAGTGATAGTGACTAAGCTAATCTGACAGCTCTAAAATTATAGCCGTCCCTGTTGTTTCGGTCTTTTAGAAAGGGATGGCAATATTATTGGTGCTGTCAAATTAGGTTAAGAGAATTGGTTCCAAATATAACTGACGTAAATGGCTAAAGGAAAACTGTTAGCCAAGTTGATGGACGCACCGTGCCCTACGATGCACAGCTCGTGCATCGTAGGGCACGGTCCCATCGTGCGTAACTTACGACGCAATGCTCTTAGGTGATGGTTACCACTAAACATCAGGTGGGCTAAACAAGTTTAATGATCATGGTTCAAGTTGCCCTTATACTTAAACTCAACTTAAATTAAGCAATTTTTTACATTCTACTACTACAGGGGTTAGATGACGGTGAATAATATTTTTGTCTTACCTTGATTGTCATCAATAGACATCTGAAACAAAAAATATATTTCAATAGTACAATTAAAAAAATCCTAGTTCGTTTGCAACGGTCTTCAGATAGCAAATTTTTCCATCAGTATTTTATGCATTTAGTCAATGGATAGATAGAAAATACTTTATTACACATAACATAAGGATATGACAAAAACAAACGTAAAACTACGAAGTACAATGGGCGGTCTTATTGCTAAATAGTGATCTCTACCAGTCAATATCTTCTTTTATTCATTTAATTGGAGTCAGTAGACTTTTTTTGGGCCGTTCGTCATCTCGCGGATCTTAACTCAAACTCGCTTGAATCCGCGAGATGGCACCTTCCGTTTTTACCTATTTTTATTGGCATCAACTCGCGGGCTCATAAAAGTACAGTCATTACAAAAAAATGGTTTTTTAGTAAACCAAATTCTTGTGTTTGAAGTTTATCCAAATAATGAATGCAATGCATGTGTATTGTATCCGTCAAACTTCTTGGACAAAGACCTTGAATGAAAAAGAAACGAAAAATAGGTCTCTTTGGTGGTGCGAAGAGTGCAAACCTTTCCCCTACCACCTCGCGCGATGGCCAAGAAGTTTGACGGGTACTATACGTACCTACATAGTTACAAAATAAACATAAATTAAGTCACTAGATTTGTGTAAACAAAATGTATTTCAGTGTGGCCACAGGAAATGAGAATCAATCATATTTTTTGTGTGTCCTCTATAAGGCATGATACCAGGTCCCCATTAGCCGTGGCCTTGCCAAGCACTCACCATTGCCCAATATCCCATAGAAATTACCCATGTCCTTAAAAGGAGGTATGACATTCTTGGTACTGCAGAGGAAAAGTTAATACTCCTATTATTATAATTATAGAAGCAGGTATACCTAACCCTGATCTTTCACAGAGTTTGTACGTTCAAGGGTATTATTTTATTTTGGTTTAAAAACCTTAAATTTCCCTTCTTATACAGGGTATCCCAAAAAATAGTGTCAAGCGAAAGTCCAGAGATAGAACACCCCTCGGGGTACCCGAATCACCCCCATGTATGTTTCGCCATTTTTTATAGTTTACGAGTTATGAATTTTTTCCCGAATGTTTGAAAATATCCGACTTGAACAAAAAAAATATTGGCAAAATTAAAATTGGAGTACCTCAAGGGGTGTTCTATCTCTGGACTTTTGCTTGATACTATTTTTTTGGGACACCCTGCATGTAAATTAAAAATTTATGATGTTTGGATGTTTGTGGCTCGATCATGCCAATCGCTAACCTGATCGAGATAAAACTTAGCACAAATTATAGTTTCTAACAAGTCTAGTAGAGCTCTTTGTGATGGGCTCCTCAGAGGAAGTACTGCCACCACGCCTTTTTCTGCCGCCAAGCAGCAACGCTGTGTTTCGGTTTGGAGAGTGTGGTCGCCGGTGTAATTACAGTCACATGACGCTTAATATTTGTATACTGTATGGACGCAGGGCAGTGCATCGTAGAGCACGTTCCTATCGTGCGTGACTTACGGCAATGCTCTGTTAGTTACCACTTAACATCAGGTTTGCTTGTTCCATCAACCAGATGTATAAAAAAACGCCTCTTTATCAACATGTATTTCTAGCAATAAATTGATTTGATTTGGTAAATGTTAGCAATCACCAACTATTCGTCAGCTATACATATAAGGTGATGACAGCTGATATTAAACCATATTTTTATGTTTTCATAAGCTTTGTCCCGCGGTTTCACCCGCGTAGTTTTTAATCCCGGTATTCCCACGGGATTAAAAGTAGCCTATGTGCTATTCCATACTATAACCTATCTCTGTGCCAAATTTCATCCCGATCCGTTCAGCCGTTTTTACGTGAAGAGTAACAAACATCCATCCATCCATTCATTCATCCATCCATCCATACTACTTACAAACTTTCGCGTTTATAATATTAGTATTATAGGATTTTTCTGCAGTAACTATCACAGTATCTCTACTGTATCAGTACCACTACGATACTAGTTTGGGATTGTCAGAAGCGTACGGAGTCGCGGGTAACAGGTAGTAGTTAATATTTATGTGACCATACTAATGCCAACCCTTTGATGCCAATCAAACTGACATCATCTTACTGTCATCTAACGAAGCAACATAGCATTTTCATTTTAATTGTTTTTCTAGTGTTATTTTGAGTTGTGTTGTGTAATTTTGGTTGTATTTTAACCAACATTACTTGTGGTCTTAGCACAAAGTGTAAGCATTTGAAATGAAAGTGTATTATGTGATATCGTGATTTGACCGCAAATGTTTCAAATGTTTTGAAGAAACCCGCCACCATTTTCTTCAAAACAATTGACTGACTCGACTTTGGACTGACGTGACTAGAAACATAACTACAAAGAGATCTCTGAATCACTTGACATTGGCAAGATTGTCTATGACAGGAGCCATAAAAAGAAGAAGAAGAATGCGATTGGAAAGTATAGTCGTAATTATATGAGCGAACGTCGCAGCCTTGTGAAACAGATCTGTCATAGTAATCACTGCTTTACATTAACATAAGTACGTCCGTTCATTTATTCTCCCTGCATTTGCTTCTATTTTCCGACTGGAATTTCTAGCGTAAGATATCTCTCTTTTTAAAATATCAGGAGCTTATCTTAGACAATAATATTTTTTGTATCAATGAGTCGAGGAAAAGAGGAGTGCAAGAATTTAATAGCCTAAGTTGTATGTATTAGTAGCCAGAATGTAGTGATGTTTTATCATAGGTAGTATGGGTTATGTAGACGAATGATAGAGGAAAGTGAAGAAAGAAACCTTTTGTGCCGACCCCATTAAGCGTGAGATAAGGGCAGGAAGATGATGATGATGATGAAGTATGGGTTAAAAAAACTGTAAAGGAGAATGATTTTTTCGGTCCAAAAATATAAAAAAAATATTTAAAAGTATGACCCCAAGCCTGCCACATGGTTAGTTTGAAAGATCATCTCAAATACAATATTTTTTGTACGGAATAAGTAAATTAGTTAATATTATATTATATTCCACCCCAACTTTATGTTTTTAAGTTTAAAAAATTCTTCACATACGTTTAGCTTCTATCGTGACTGTCACGTCACCATACAGATGACACCCCAAACATTGCTACTAAAACTATGCGCATATTTTAAACGCACTCAACCATTTTCAATAGACCTGTCTAGTCCATTCCCTTAAACACAACTACAATACTATTCAGAGTTCTTACATACTGGCCCGTCTTGCCAGTGATCGAAGACCTTTGCATTTGCAGAAGGTGGTAGAAGAAGTGTTTGGCTCAGAGGATCAAAGTTTACTGGCTGTTGGGTTGTATTATGTAATGCATTTAGTAAAATCATCACGATCTTGAGAATGATGCGCTTCCTGGCATTCTGCGAGGCCTACGCTAGTTCGAATTCTTGCTTCGTTCGTTCACGAAGCAAGAATTTATCTGGATTCGAGTTAACAAGCAACTATCAATACTTACTTGGAAAGATTAATTTCGAGAAGTAGCACTAACAGTACAAATATTGTTTTTAAAAATGATAAAATTACAAGTAGGAAGGTAGGTATATCTATAGAAACAATGAAAGTCTTGAAAACACACTACTTTTAATTTATCAGGCATTTGAATATTTCAGTGATGACTATGAAATAAAAAATAAATCAGAGATATTTATTAAGTTTTGAACTCCGGTTGAACTTGCCATCAAAATGTAAGTATCGATTTTATTTTTCCGATTTCTCCAGTTTTTTTTGCGATTGCATTGATCGCAAAATCGTGTTTCGAGCAAACAAAGCCACTAAGTTTTGCTACACATGCTTGTTTTACAAATACGCAAGAATATTCAAAGGTAAGGAAACGGACAATTGGCAAAGTATTCCATTGTTAATTAACCATTTGTATGTTAATTCTAAATGAGGCTTTCTACGTGCGATTTTGTTTCCGTTGTTTGTTCCATTTACCATGTCCTTGATCTACAGAACTAATGGAACATTATATACTCCTAGTAGCGCCCTGCGGTTCTACCCGCGTAGTTTTAAATCCCGATATTCCCACGGATATAAAACCTATGTGTTAGCCAGACTTGTATCTCTGTGCCAATTTTCACCAAGATCCGTTCAGCCGTTCTGGAGTTATAGAGTAACAAACATCCATCCATACTTACAAACATTCGCATTTATAATATAAGTAAGATTAGTAGGATATGCATAAAAGGTATACGCTGCACCTTTCTATCTGAATGGGCTGAACTAGGATTTTTTTTCTTCTTGTGCAAGTCTCTGGCCATAGTATTTCGATGTATCAGCTGATTGATAAAACAGAAAACAGTATTGTGATCTTTATTATGTATGACCACATAGACAGCGAAGCTTCTGCCAAACACTATGCTTAAGGGCCCGGCGACAGCGGCTCGCAGTTTCGAGGTGCAATTGGCTATTATTTCATTTTATTTCATTTCGGGGAGGTTGTTTGAAAGAATAACTATCCAGTGACACGCCTTTATACTGTTCGAACACAATAATATAAGGGAAACATGCCCGAATCAGAAATCATCTTGGTATTAGTAGGTATGTTTGGCCTTACGTTTACCTAATACCAAAATGATTTCTGACTCAAGCACATTTCCCTTCGGTTTAAAGAGTTTATTCTCATAAGAACAGATACAGTTCACTTAAATGAGTTAAAGGTAAATAAAGTAAATTTAAGGCTAGTGGCGAAGTAGTATGCTTAACGTAAACAATTCATAAATGTTCAGACTTAAAAAATATTTTTATACATAGGTATTCAAATGTTTAAACTAATGGCGAAACAAGTATTAACCAAAAACTAATCTAAATCAATAGGGACAATTCAAGCACATTTCCCTTATATTATTGTATTATTTGTATTCGAACAGTATTTATGCGTGTCACTGGATAGTTATTCTTTCAAACAACCTCCCCGAAATGAAATAAAATAATAGCCAATCGCACCTCGAAACTGCGAGTCGCTGTCGCCGGGCCCTTAATCAATATCAATATGCAATATAAAGGCAACGAATCCACGATTGAGTGAACCTGAATCTTCTGTTATTGCGAATTTAAAATAGTGTTCTTAGAACAAATCGTGTCAGAAAAGTATAGAAAACCAAAATACATTACTCATTGCACCTATTGATAATCTTATCAGACCAATAACAATCTGAATCATTGATTAATCATTACGTTGGTAAAGACTCACGTACGCAAAAATAGGTCATTGCAATCTTAAACATACATTAGTTTTAATAATAGAATATGATTGGTACGTCTTAAGGTAGGGCAATACCAATTTTAAAACAGCACATACCGCTTCTATCATCATCATCAGCCTACAGGAGTCCACTGCTGGACATAGGCCTCCCATTCCATTTTTGTCTGTACAAAAGTAAGTTTTGTAGGCAAGTAAATAAGAAAGTATTTTTAGACATATTAATTGTGAGAACCATACCGTATGATTTTCACCATGATTCTTTCAAAGTGATTTTTTTTACCTATTTCAAAAATAATACAGCCGGTAATTACAGGCACATGAGGCTTAACATCTGTATGCCTCAAGTTGATGGACGCAGGGCAGTGCATCGTAGGGCACGTTCCCATTGTGCGTGACCTACGGGGCAATGTTTTGTTTATAGGTGATGGTTACCACTTAACATCAGGTGGGGCATTAAAAAAAAAAATATTTAGCACTATATGAAAATAATTGGTGTTATGCTATTGTATAGATTGAATCAGATAAACATTTAAGTAGGTAATATCCTAGGTAGCTACTACATAGTTTCTTATTTTATAATCCTTAATATCAGCCTACCGAAGTCCACCTTTGGACTTATGCCTCCCCTATACCTATATCCAGGAAGAACGATTTTGAGCCCTTTCCTTCCACCGACTTCCCGCAGTCAGTTGGCGGTAAACATACGCTGTCCGAATAGATGGATTAATAATCAACCAATTCTACGATCGAACATTGAAATGCCCACAAATATACAACATATATATGTTGTTATATATAACTTAATCCATCGGCTTTGTTCATACGACACTAGTAAAAAAGTGCGGTGACAAGAATCTCACTAGAATCTGCTAACGCTATATAATAACTAGAATGTATAATTTGATAAAGAAGAGATACAAAGTGGTATTTCCATTCGAATTCAAATTATAATCAATATCGATATCGCACATTCCATATTTAGGTAGATTAAAGGATTAGTTTACATAAATTACTAAATTGGTGTAACGGTAGCTCCGCAAAGATGGCCTAATGCGTAAACTAGAATCAGATTACGATCAGGTAAAACCTACTAATTATAATAATCGAGATCCTATCCTTATTTTAAGTAAATAAAGTGATTGTTAGGTTTAGGACTAGATATCATCGGCCTATTGCTAGAAGTCACTAAGCGACAAAACTAGATGTGTGGGAAAACGCAATTGAAGTTTTGATTTATGCCAATTATGTATGAAAGTATGAACAAGAAGATTTATTAAAAAATAAAAAAACCCGAGTGCCCGAACTAAAAGTATGTAGGTAGGTAAATAAGATAATGTTTTAAATTTGGTACTTTTTAATATTGAAATCCTTTCTTCAGTCTTGACGAATGATAAAAATGTAATGATCGCAGACAGTCGGAGGCTCGCGTACCTATGTCCTAGCAGTTTACTGACGCCTGTGGTTGTATAACTCATTTTGATCACTTTGGGGTTACCAGCAATTACTTTTTTTTATAATAAAACTCTTCATATCTTCGGCTTTATTGATTTTGAGGCGGTTTTTTCTAAACGATTTGTATGACCATAGATAAGGTTATTATGATATATTTTAGTATCACTCATGGCCTAGTTCGCTAAAGTGACTTAACGAATTTTGCGTTCTGGTTTTGTCTTTGAGAGTTTACTTTAAATCAAAAACTAATACATTATTTGAAAACACTCTACCATTCTCTTGATTTTGACACCCATATTGCTTTGATTGCGAAAAGTTTTTTTTTAATGTGAGAGAATATCGCTCCTCCTTTCCATCCCACGTGACTTTTAGTTTTTTTTTTATTTTAAGGACACTTGGGAAGTTGCGACGAATCTTTTGATGCTAGAATCATCAAAATCCATCCAGCCGTTTGGTTGCTACGTGGTAATAAAGGATCGGAAGAAAGGAAGGATACATATATACATGGATAGATACACGCCAAACACATAACCCTCGCGGCACTCGGTAAAAGGTGTCATATCGGCGAAACTGGAATAGCTAGAAATGAATGGGTTTTTGATTATTGTAGAATTCATTCAGGCGAGTGCGCCGGTCTATAAAGGTTGATAGTGACTTTTTGTAGTGACTTCTAACAATAAGCCGAAGATAATAATATAGTGCTTTGCGAAAATGTTCTACTTGTGTTTGTGGGACGAAATAAATATGTTTTCTTTCTTTCTTTAGGATGTAAAGCCACATTTACCTGTAACTTTTATAATAACCACTCTAGAATATATTTGGTGTCGGCATTATATTAGGTCTCGGCAGAATAACAGCGCCCAACTACTAAACTAGTGGTGAGGCATACGCTGAGTCGAGACCCTTTTGCTGCTGCAGCACACAAACACCTACATACCTACCTACTGTTATTATTATTAACTGTTTGTCATTTCTTTTTTTTTGTTTGTATGTGTATGTGTGTTTTTTTGGCAAATAAATGTCTGTCTATGTCAGATATGGGTAGATATGTGTAGATGTCTATGTTAGAGCTTTGACTGCTCTCTTCTGTCTTACAAAACACGTTGTAATCGCTCTATCAACAAAGAATGCGTCGGAAGGTCGTCCACTATCAGCTGTTATCGCAGTATTGCCCAGCGCTACGTCAGCGATAACATTAAATTTGAATTTGGAAGCGTTACCCTCATTAAGGAAAGTGTAAGATTGTAGTAGAAATTAAGGGAAGCAATTTATGAGTCAATTTAGTCCCATTTGATTTTTTTATATATTAGTCAAGTCTCTTAATAAACCATAAAGATATAGATATAGTTTTCTCTTTAGGTAGCTCTTTGAAGAGCATTATTAAAATAAAACTAAGTATATTACCAAAAATTTTTAAAGCTTAAATTCTGTAGAAGACTAGTCGGTTTAAGTATAGTTATCTGTTAATTAATTGATATGTTAAAATCAACGAATGAACTATCAAAACAATATAATTGACAATAATAAAATCGAACACAAACGTATAAAACAAAACACTCAAGATCACACAACACGTGCAGAAAATAATTCCATCTGTTCAATATAATTGGCAGCACTTAAACAATTAAGGGCCTATGATAAGGCCCTGCGGCACTCTAGTACGCCGCTGAGTCTAACAAGCTCCTTCATGCGACGTTGGACATCTGTTATCGATTTATCCACCATGTCAAACTCAATTGAAGGTAATGGTGTGTGGTTGTGCGCTAATTGTATTGCACTAGTGTTACACGTGGTAGAACGGTGTAGGTATAAACTACCCACTGTTTTAACCAAACTTGAAAGTTAGGCAAAGTAGTTTCTGTATTCGTATTGCAAGGCACTTGTAATGTAATGGCTACGGCCCAATTGATCTGAATGTATTTGGTCAAATCATGAGCGTCCTAATCCTAGGGGTCAACGCACCGCAGCCAACTACGAAACCTGGAGCAGATATTATGTATTCGAAGGTTTTATTATAATATCGGAAAGTTTTAGTTGGTTAGTTTAGAACATACGGGTACCTAGTTGTTGTTTTTATATTATTAAGTGTTTTAAATGAGCATTAATGAGAGCACCGGTGGTCTAGTGGGAGTGACCTCGCCTTCCGATCGTAAGGTCGCAGGTTCGAATCTAAAATTTATGTGCGCAATGCCAGTGCTCTTAAACGGTGAAGGAAAACATCGTGAGGAAACCAGGTAGTATTCTAACAGCGGCGATGGGCTTGCAACCTGTCACGTATGGTATACTAACTACTGCAAAATGTGGGTATGTGCCAAATGTAATATTTGGACGTACCTCTGACTACCCCCCTTAGACATCCTCAAAGAATCTTGAATTAGTACCTACTTGGTACTGGGAGATCTGAAGGGATATCTACCGTGCCTGGGGATCAAAGTCGTGAAGCTGTTTCAGTTTCAGTTTCAGTTAATTATTACAAATGGTATTCAATCTAGAGTACGTCCGGGGAAGTACTAGCTGTGTTTCGGTTTGAAGAGTGTGGTCGCCGGTGTAATTACAGGCACATGGGGCTTAACATCTGTATGCCTCAAGTTGATGGACGCAGGGCAGTGCATCGTAGGGCACGTTCCTATCGTGCGTGACTGGCGAAGCAACACTTTGTTATAGGTGATGGTTACCATTTTTCATCTGCTTGAACCAACATACTAGCTAGCTGTATAAAAAAACTGGTTTTATATTTAGCTTTGCAAAGTTCGGAGCTATATACATACTATGGCGGTGTGATGTGGAATTATCACTATTTATTAAATTGCGTCTAATAAAGTTCTTTTGTATTAATCATTGTTACAGTATAAAAATGAAGCTTAAATATTATGTTGTCAATGACTGTCTATATCTAACACAAGATATTCTTGCCGGACTATATAAGTATCAGTCGGGTCATTGTATTGAACTACCTTCTCTAATTTTCCAATATTAGCAGCTCCACGTTCACTTAACTCAATAGGATTAATTTGATACAATTCGTCATTCATTACGATCTCTATTACTCTTACAATGTTGAACTTAACTAAAATTAGACGTATACTAAAAACTTTGGAACGTACAGATGGTTCACTGACTTCACTGTACGCTTTTGTACCTACAAAGCTTCCGTAAAGTATAGGGCCCTTATTCATAATTGTCTTTGAATGCGCCAATAGCTTATCAGACCAGTAAGTCTGTTGCTGTCTCTTTTCTTTTCTTTACTTTATAATAAGACTTCACTTTCTTCAAGACGACTTCAGTGGCGCAGCGGGCGAGCGTCCGCCTGCGACGCAAGAGGTTGCGGGTTCGATTCCCGCCTCGGAACAAATTTGTGTACGATCTGCAGAAATTTGTCCCGTTGGTCTGGGTGTTTTCTATGTATAATAAAAAATATCTATCTATGTAAGTATATAAGGTATTAAATATATCAGTCATCTAGCACCCATAACACAAGCTTTGAGTAGCTTACTTTGGGGCTAGATGATGCTGTGTGGATCGTCCAGCATTATTTATTATTTATTTATTTAGACTAGTTGTTTTTAAAGGCGATGTATTAATGTTGGTATGGTTAATAGCATCGTGGCTTATCTTACGGGTCAAGCCAAGATGCTATATAGGTTGGCAGAATTAGGGTTAAGTATGTAGATTAAGTTTTGATATGCGTATTTGTTTTTTAATGTATTATTACAGGGCAGTGTAGTCCCCAGCGACAAAGCCCTTTAAATAAATTAAAAAAAAGACCTTTGTCATTCGAAGTTTTTTTTTTATGTAAATCGTATCGTCTTTCTTCCTGTATACCTGTGTATATACGAGTATAATAACGCACCGAGGAAGGTTTTACCAAAGTTTAATTTTGAAATCGAGCCATCTGTACACATACTATAATACTCTATGGTGGCTGTGTAAGGTAGCTACACTTCATAACTATATTTAGGCGGCTGCAGTGAAACACGGCACCAATTGATTACGTCTGAAGTGGCCTTAATTCTTGATGTTTGGCGAGACAATCTCATTGTGCATTATGAATTAAATCAATTGTTTATGCTCTCTCGTCATAACTTAATTTTTACTGAGACTGCTGGGGAATCAAAACTCATTTAAATGCTACCTTATGAGCCAATCATATTCGTTTTGTGAGTAATAGTCATCATCAACATCATCATCAGCCGAAGAAGTCCACTGCTGGATGCCTCCCCCATATTAATATATGGTCGCTTGGAACTGACCTAGACCTAACCTACAGTCCTAGGTACTAACCTACAGTCAGTGTCAGTATGGTCAGTGAAATAAATAAATAAATAAATAAATAATGCTGGACAATCCACACAGCACTATCTAGCCCCAAAGTAAGCTATTCAAAGCTTGTGTTATGGGTACTAGATAACTGATATATTTAATACATTATATACTTACATGGATAGATATTTTTTCAGAGAGAGAAACTTATGACTCTCATGTTTGGACTATTTTACGTTTTGATGATTTTGTATTAGGGCAGTATGGTCGCCCAGCGACAAAGCTCTTCAAAAAAAGGCTGTCTGTTTTGGTTTATCTATGGAAAAGGATCCATTAGGATTAAACCTCAAAGATAATAAATGAGATTATATGTACGTTTGGCTCTAGATACAATCTTCATGTGTATGTACCTATCTACTCAATAATTACGAATGATTTATTGTACGACGTGTGGTTTGGTATTTTAGTCTTATGTAATCGTTTTTAGGGTTCGGTGTCAGAATAGATTAAACGCTTACTTTTAGCATAATGATGATGAATAATCTTCATTCTTAACTAAATGACAGTAAAATCAAGCTTTTTTGCGTCTAGCTACTGTAAAAACGTAATAAACTTATATTCGTACCAGTTAGAAAAAATCTTTAAAAAAAAAACTGAAACAGCTTCACGACTTTGATCCCCAGGCACGGTAGATATCCCTTCAGATCTCCCAGTACCAAGTAGGTACTAATTCAAGATTCTTTGAGGATGTCTTGGGGGTAGTCAGAGGTACGTCCAAACATTACATTTGGCACATACCCACATTTTTGAAAAAAATCTTAGTTTTGCCATAATGACATGACACGATCACTAAAATGAATTTATGAGGCTAATCACGATTAAACCACCAAACAGAATTAGCGTAAACATTATCATTATCTATTATGTGAGTTACAATTGACGTTCGTTAATCAAATTAATTTAATTGCAATTAATAGTTTAATTGCGATTAATTTAATTGTAATTAATTTAATTGCAATTACTTTTTTAGTCAATTAACAAGATAAGTGACATTAATTGATTATTGCCCAACACTGATATAAGACCTACATTATTATTTTATATTATATTACTATTTCTTAAACTTAGTGTCTATTTTTAATTAGTGTAAATATAAATAAAAAAAAAAATGCTGGACAATCCACACAGCATCATCTAGCCCCAAAGTAAGCTTCAAAGCTTGTGTTATGGATACTAGATGACTGATATATTTAATACATTATATACTTACACAGATAGATATTTTTTTATTATACATAGAAAACACCCAGACCTACGGAACAAATTTCTGCAGATCATACACAAATTTGTTCCGAGGCGGGAATCGAACCCGCAACCTCTTGCGTCGCAGGCGGACTCTCGCCCGCTGCGCCACAGACGTCGTCATCAAATCGTCATCATCGTCATCAAATGGCTGTGCCGTTCTGATTAAATAAATAAATAAATTATGAAAAATAGTTCGGTAAATAAGTATTAATTTCTTTTTTATCAGGAACCCATAATTTAAATACTAAAACTTACTTAACAATTACGAAACGACCTTGAACCGTAAATCGATTAAATAAAATGTTTACTTGTGAGTACTTACGTAGTAATAGTTGATGAATATTATTAAGATTAATTGCTTTCTATCAAAATAATAATCATGCCATCTTTCATAATTTTATGAAAAATGTCTTAATTTTATTTTGAAGATTATTTGATTTTGTAGTCAGTTATAAATATAGAAAGCAATATGGACAAAGTTTTTTGTTCCAGATTACGAACTACCCACGTTATTTTCAAGTGTAAGAAAAAATACCTAATAACTGAAACTGAAACAGCTTCACGACTTTGATCCCCAGGTACGGTAGATATCCTTTCAGATCTCCCAGTACCAAGTAGGTACTAATTCAAGATTCTTTGAGGATGTCTAAGTGGGGTAGTCAGAGGTACGTCCAAACATTACATTTGGCACATACCCACATTTTGCAGTAGTTAGTATTCCATACGTGACAGGTTGCAAGCCCATCGCCGCGAAATACCTAATACATAGATTGTTAAAATATGAACATCGATTGGAAAAGATTTTATCTTGTAGTATGGCGGCTAGACTAGCCTTTAATAACATATTCAATGCCTACAAAGCGTATTCATTTGCTTATAATATAATACATAATAATGTTCTTTACAACAAAGCATTACCTTCGAATTAGGAGTGAAGTCGGGTAATAAATAACACGAATATGGCAACACTCCCACGCGCAACGGTACTCTTTCACGTGCAAGAATTAAAACCTCATTTTAAATAAACTTATTTAGAACCATAAAATCTACCTAGTACCTACTTATGTACAGGGGGTAAAAAAATTTAGAAAAATTACAAATTATGTACTTCGAAATTATTGTCAAGAAATTGCAGTGGCTTAGCTTTTGTAAAATATTAATTACTAGCGATCCGCCCGCGCGCCCCTGCTTCGCACGGGTGCACATATCATGCATGTATTATACATATAAACCTTAATTCCTCTTGAATCACTCTATTTATTAAAAAAAATCGCATCAAAATCCGTTGCGTAGTTTTAAAGATTTAAGCATACATATAGGGACGTAGGGATATAGGGACAGAGAAAGCGACTTTGTTTTATACTATATAGTGATTTGTCAATCAGGTCAGTTTTAAGAATATTTTTCAAAATGATTGTCTATGAATTAAAAGGTAATTAGTGGCTAAAACTTTTTTTTTACTTTGACAGGATTTGTTTCCAAAACCATACCTACACATACATACTACGGTCCAAAGCCAGCAATCTTTCTTGAACTGCTCTTGTCACTTAGAGAAGGATACTGACCTATATACCCACTTCTACAACTAGGTACCTATATTTCAACTTCCACAGGATACTCCACTTGTCTGGCCGTTGATCTAAGGATTTACAGCTGGGCCACAGATAATGTACAAGTTTCTACCTTTAGACCATATACTGTTTCAATAGTTTGTATGGTCAGACTGTAGATTAGGGGATAGTTAGTATGATAGTGACCAGTGGCCGGGGGTTCGTTGACCCGCTGCAGGTCATTTTTTGCGAGAGGTGCCAATAAAGTATCGCAATGTTTGTACTACATTGTGCCTATTTTTAAATAATACTACAGATACAGACTATGCAGATGATAAGATACCTAGGTATAACAATAATGTGCATTATTGTATTTTTATTTGAACAGAAAAATTATGTGATACCTATTACAATTTTCACAACCCACCATGACACCATGACCAATAAAGTTTCTGCATCTGTAATGGTGTCATTTTTCGCTAAGATTTTTGTTGTTAATATTTTGTCCCGAGGTCTTCATTTTTTTTCTAGATAAAAAAAATGATAATATATAAAATGCGTAAGTAATTATAGCTAACTCTTTCACTCTTGTATTTTCTACATAGAGCTTCAGTTATTTTGCATAAAAAAACATGCAAATCTGATCAGGCCAGTAGCTACAAAGACAGTCAAGTTGTTTGAGAAAAGAATGAAAAAAAAATAGAGAAATTTAAAAACTTCTCACGTACCTATGTAAGTCGCTACTTTTTTAAAAAGGTGTCAATGTCATGAAGTAGGTATACATACCTAATACTTGCATACTCTGTTAACGATCGGTGTAGGTAAGTCTTGCGCTAATAATGTGTGAATCGGCAAGTGAGTCAAGGTCACAACACTAGTGCTTAAGTAGGTATTCAAAAACAATGTTTGCCTGCTAAGTATTCCAAAATATTCAGTTGCGAAAGCTGAAGAAAATCGCAATGTTTTTGTGATGTTTTTTTTAATATACCTATTCTATTTTATAATATTTAAAGATAAATAACTATTCTTTCGTAAAAAACATGATTTTCAATAAAAAAACTCCAGTAATAAATTTAATCATCTAAGAATGTATGTACTGTAACTTTTTTCTATTATTGCTTATTTTTCTTTTATTTTATTGTAATCTGTTTTGTGAATTTAATAAAATCTTTTACAACCCTATACAAGTTAGAGAAAAACCTTTTTCTTCCAATTTACAAGATTCTCAGATAGTTTTCAATAAATACAACTGCTTTTAATAAAATATGGCCTTTCGTATAAAAATCTTTATGCAGAAGCACCAGATGCACTTTCTTAATTTTCTTCCTGTGAGCAACAGGATGCACTGCATGCATTTTCTTACTTTTTTTTCCTACTTTATTAATACTATTACTGCTTATAGCCACAAAGTGTAAAACAATGCCGAATAGGCAATGGGCAGCCATGTAATGAAGCACTATTATCCACTTGCATCAAGTTACATAAATCCTAATGTAGCTGATGCAGCTGCCTTAGAGGATGCGCCTTTCCCATACACTCAACCAGACAGAGATATAATAGACATAATTTTATTTGCAATAACAACCAATAACATAGCACTTATATTTAATTTAAACGTACAGAAACATCCATACGACTTCCCTATTTTTCTCTGTCGTCAAAGGCTAGAAATGGGTAAATTGGCTACACTTTGAGTAAGTTAGTACACTGACCTCAATAAATACGTAGTATCTCAAAATGTTGGTTGTATGTGGCCCCGATTTCTGAAAGCCCAAGCAACACTAATCGGGTGTCAAGTATCTTGATAACTATCTAATTTTACATAAAAGCTGAAAAAGCAAGTGACTTGACAGCCGATTACTGTTGATCGCGCTTTCAGAAAGTGGGGGTTAGTCTTTTATTTATTTTACCTGACGCCAAAAAAACAGTCTGTGGTAGGTAGTGACAGGTGGCTGGCGGGTTCGTTTCGTTCGGAAGTGTGGCGCGCGCGGCACGCAGCCGCGGGGCTATTTCCAAACGGAGCTTTTTACTTTTTTTATGGCAAACTAAACTCCACCCATGACATTTGCACTTGCATTCTGACTTTTATTACAGGTTGGCAGAGTTAGGGTTAAGTAGATTAAGGCTAAGGCCGCACTACGGTTAAACCGCTGTGGTTTTTAATCGCGTGATTTTGTGCCCCATAGACAACTAATACAAGCGGCCGCACCTGCGGTACAATTTTCTAGGGGCACAAATTCACGCGATTAAAAACCACAGCGGTTTAACCATAGTGCGGCCTTAGCCCAAGTTTTGCTAGGTGAAAGAAAGAAAGAAGAAAGAAACATTTATTTGACACACAACACACAGAGAACACAGAGAAAAAAAAACAAAACAGATATTTATTATTAACAAACAGTAAAAGTAAAGAAACAGATAAACAGAAAAATACAAAAACAGTGTTCGAGGACAGTTTAGGTGGTGTATCTTGTTTTGATGTTGTACTATAGGACAATATGGTCGCCCAGCGAAAAAGCCCTTTAAATAAAAAAAAGGAATTATAGCTGTACAAAACAAAAATTAGTTAAATTATAAAAATAACTAGTCTTTTTTCTCCTAAATATTATGATACTTCCAGACTTCCTAATCATTCTATATATCAACAAAAAAAACAACACAATCTAATTTAACAGAAAAAACCTAAGAAATACTGGTTTAAAAGCAACTAGCAAAGCCATCCGTCAGCCTGTCACCAATTTCCTAAAATTAGACAACTTGATGTATCACATAATAATAATGAAGTATTACGTAGACGATTTTGTTGTCAGCTAGTGTGGATTTTACAATGCTGGTATTTTCAGGCAAAACTCGAGTAGGCACATAAATGAAATACACGCATAATAGGTACCACAGTACTCAGTCCAAATCAACTCAAGAGTTTTTGAGGATGTCAAAGCTGACAGGTTACGTCTAGATAGCCGTAGAATATCAACTGGTTTCCTCACGATGTTTTCCTTCATTGGTTGAGAGGACTAGCATTGTGTCCATTCATTTTTCAAAAATAATAATCCATTGGTGCACTATAGTTTGGATACGACTAGACACCCCGACAAAAGGCAATGGTGTCGATTCTGTTGTTGCATTATCATAAACTCACAGTGACAGATTATGTTGAGGAAAATATTTTTAACGACTTAGAATACTTTAGCTGCTGTGTTACTTAATTCTAAAATAGATGTACCGTTCTATGTCGTCGACCCGCAGGTGATTTAGCAAGCATTCGGGAAATCCAGTTAAAGGCTAAATCTAATTATTTAAAACTATAAAATAACTAGTGGCGCCCCGCGGTTACTCCCGCGCAGATTTAAATCCCGGTATTCCCACGATATAAAAAGTAATCTATGTGTTATTCCAGACTATAATGTAGGTATCTCTCTGCCAAGTTTCATCCAGATCCGTTCAGCCGTTCCGGCCGGCGTAACGGCTGAACGGATCTGGATGAAACTTGGAGTGGAGTAACAAACATCTATCTATCCATCCATAGTAGGATATTGACTTTAGCTTTATAAGCAGTGTTGTTTTTTATGATTACGTACCTAAAGGGTAAAACGGGAACCCTATTACTAAGGCTCCGTTATCCGTCTGTCACCAGGCTGTATCTCATGAACCGTAGCCATTTTTAACCCTTTTTACACCCTCAGGGGTAAATTTTCAAAAATTCCTTCATAATTCACCTCTACGACCTGAGACCTAATGTACCTAGTCCTCAAATTTTAAGTCTATAAAACCAGGGTGTACGCTGTCCGTTATCGAAATCCATTTCGCAGGTCTGACTCGCATTTGGCCGATTTTTTTATCTTCTCTCAGCATCTACATGATTGGTCCATGTAAATAGGTATGTTCTCTATCTATTTATTGTTTTTGATCATAAATCTAAGTACAAGTAGGTAGGTAGATAATAGAGCCGACCAGTTCACCTTCACCTCGCAATTACATGATTCACACGTAAAGATACGGGTATTTAATAAGTGGCCACCGTTTTAATACGATCGCAACTGGAATGAGTAGAGTGCACGGCAGTAAAAAACCAAACATTTTAAATAATGTTTTTTTCAATTTAAAATAGCTGAAGAATTTTTGAAGAAAATTTAGAAGATATAGGTAATACGTCTGCATGTACTTAGTTATGATAAACTGCAAGAAAGTCAGGTACCAAAGTTTCGGATGATAAATCAATGGTTCAGCAAAAATCGAATTTTAATAGTAACAAGTTTTCAGTTTTCAAGTTGCTGTTGTTCTGGAATACGTAGGCATGGCATCAACGTCAATGGCTAATATTATTCATCACGCACTTTTGATTTGCCGACGATATACAGGCGGAATCTCTGGAAAATAAAGGCCCGATGCTCAAGGACCTCGTAATTCCCAAAATTATCCTGTTTGGTCTAGTTTAGTCTATAAATTATTGCCGCCCTTCAGAAAGACACGAAAGAGAGAGAAAAGGAGGAATCTCTTTATGTAGGACCGCCCGAACCGCAGTTTGCTTATTAGTATGCTTTCCAGTTATAAAACATGTGTATTAGGTTTGTAAATTCTGTGCGCGTTGCTCTAAGATCATCAACGCAACGCCATTTATCAATTATTGTAAGAATTTACCACATAAAAATATAGCTACATACCTACTTACTATATAATAACTATACTCTTTGGTCCCATTATTTTGTTTCACATCGCAGGGAATTTTGACGTAGATGACACACTAGTTTTAAATGTCGTCAGTTGTTTCCATTTTTTCATAAAAAATATGGGGTTTTGTTCAAAAGGGGATTCAAAGGGTTTCTGGAGCGCTTTTAGTGCCCGAAAATCGGTTCAGATTTTTTCATAGTCAAGGATCCAAATTCTTAAGAAGGTCGAAAGTTCCTCAAGAGCAAAGGAAGCTTGGTCGGCACCCGTGGTCGAAGGTAGCGATGGGGAGCGCGCTGGACAAGTGTCCGACGCTGGAGGATGAGCGCTGCTGCTGCTGCGTGCCGCTGCGCGCCGGCGTGCTGGTGGTCCCCGCGCTGGGCATGCTGTGGGCCGTCGCTTACTTGATTTCCTTCGGCGTTATCTTCCTCTACACCGAACACGAGACGGGTTTCCATTACACGGTGCGGGGGCTGGAAGGCCTGGTCGGCGTGTTGCTGGCGGCGGTGAACGGCGTGCTGGCGGCGGCGGCGGCGCGCGAGAGTGCCGCGCTGTGCGAGCTGTACGCGTGGTGCATGGTGCTGGCGTGGCCGCTGCAGGTGTGCTGGACCGTGGTGGCATTCGTCGGGATAGAGATGGACATGCTGTACAACGAGGTGAACTCTGGCGCGATTCCGGCGGCCGTTTGGTTGTTGATCCTCGTCAGCTTCTACTACATGGTGGCGGCCAACTATCGGAGGATGCTGCTTGAATCTTGCTTCGCGTACTTAGCCCCGAACTATGCCAAGCTTGCATTATGGGAACTAAAAACTGATAGGTAATACCATACACTTTGTTACTAAGCAGATCTATAGTTAGGGCCAACATGTTTTTGCCATATTTAGGACATTTATTTATTTAGATGAGATATGATTTTAAATTCACACTAACAGCGAACAAATAACCAAATAATACAAGCTGAATTTTTTTTTCAGTTTTGTTACGCTTCACCGAATTTTCCAAAAATGCATTTAGTAGTTTTATATCTTTCATTCAACAAGTCAAAACGTACGAGCGGGAGTTACTTAGCTACGCCTAATTAGACCGTCCGGCCTATAGGTATCCACTCAGATCTCATGGCACCAAGCACTCTACCCACTCCGGGGGTTTTTAAGGATGAAACGTAACGAAACCCATAACACTAAAAAAGCTATTTTTGTACAAAATAGTATTGACTTAATTTTCACTTTTCGCTGCCACATTTTGATTCAGTCGAAACCTGGGTAGTCCTACGGTCACCCCAGCGATTTCAAATCGACTATTGCTATATCGAAGTGTTTAAGTGTTTGTTCAGCAAAGCTACTATGTCTATCCGACTCCAAGACCAGAGCACGGATCCTATCCAACTGCTTAAAGGGGTAAAACAGGGAAATGTAATTTCTCCGAAACTGTTCACCTCGGCATTGGAAGATGTTTTCAAGTTGCTGTCCTGATATAGGTATGACATCAACGTCAATGGCGAATACATCACGCACCTTCGATTTGCCAACGATACAGTTATAATGGCGAAATCGCTGGAAGATCAAGGCACGATGCTCACGAGACCTCGATGTTAACTCTCAACATGACGTGGTCATCAGATGAACATGATGAAGACGAAAACCAACAAAGCCTAGAACAGGAAACAAAGCATGGGACGCCCACCTATCCGGTAGACTGACGACATTGTTAGGCCCGCGGGAAGTCGGTGGAGGGAAAGGACTCAGAATTGTTCTTTCTGGAAACGTATAGGGGAGGCCTATGTCTACCAGTGGACTTCTTTAGGCTGATGATGATGATGACGATGAATTGCCATTTTTGTAATAAATCGTTAAGTTTTTTCTGCTCAATATGATAGAAATTTTATTTCTGATTCAATGGTATACTGTTTCTTTGGAACAGTGATTATTTTCTTTTGTAGGTATCGCCCCTAAGTATATTGCATTATCTACTAAATAATTTTAATGAAATATCATTATATAAGTGCAATAAAAAGTTGAATTTCGAAAATTGTCCTGTTTAGTCCATAAGTTATAGTCGCCCTTTAGAAAGAAAGAGAAAAGGAGGTGTCCCTTTATGTGAGTCTCAACCGAACCGAGGTTTTTGCATCAGTGAGCCTTCCAGTTACGTGTAGTATATAAATTCCTTGCGTTTTGCTTTAAGATCATCAACGCAACGCTTTTTATCTATGGTAAGAATCTGCCTAACACAGAACACAAAAATACATAGGTACCTATCTATTAATATATTAACTGTATTCTTTAGTCCCATTGTTTTGTTTGACTTCGTAGGGAGTTTTGACGTAAACGATACACTTGTTTAAAATGTCGTCGGTTATTTTTTTTTCATAGTGTAATACTATGATAAGGAGAGGTTTGTTCAAAAGGGAATTCAAAGTGTTTCTGGAGCATTGCTAGAGCCTGAAACTCGGTTCAGATTTGTTCATAGAGTCCATGTGCCAAATCCTGAAGAATGTCGAAAGCTCCTCAAGAGCAAAAGAACCCTAGACAGCACCCGTGATCTAAGGCAGCGATGGGAAACATTTTAAACGCATGTCCGACGCTGCAGCGTTGGTGGTGGTGCGTGCTGCTGCATGCCTAACTGCTGGCAGCCGTCGCGATGGGCGCGCTGTGAGCCGCCGGCTATCTGATCTTCTCTAGTGTGTCATCTATCCACCACAACGTTTATAAACGCTTACTGTGGTGCGCGGAAGGAGTGCTAGGCGCGCTGATGGGCGCGGGTCACGACAAGCTGCTGGTGGCAGCGCTAGGCGCGAGCACCGCGCTGTGCGTGCTGTACTCGTGGTGCATTGTGCTGGTGTGGACGCTGCAGGTGTGCGAGGCCGTCGCGCTGGTCGTCGGGGTGGCGATTGGCGAAATACCTCTCAAGCTGCTCGATGTGGTGAGCACGATGTTCGCGCTCCCTATATTGACGATCCTCGTCGGCTTCTAATTCATGGTGGTAGTGGCCAACTAACTGCCGGAGGACGCTGCTTGAATATTTTTTTCGCGTGCTTAGTCCTGAACTATACCAGATTGGCACTATGAGAACTGGTGTGAGAACTGAAAGGTACCTTTACACTTTTAGTAACTAAGCAGACCTATAATAGTTAGGGCCAACGTATTTTTGCCCTATTTGTGACATTTATTTATTAGGTGTAAAAATCACCTACCAGTTATTAGTTCCCATCGTGCAAGCTTGGCATAGTTCGGGGCTAAGTACACAAAACTAGATTCAAGCAGCGTCCTCCAGTAGTTGGCCACCACCACCACGAAGTAGAAGCTGACGAGGATCATCAACAAAGGGAGCGCGAACATCGTGCTCCCCACGTCGGGCAGCCTGTGAGATATTTCGCCAATCGCCACCCCGACGACCAGCGCGGCGGCCTCGCACACCTGCAGCGTCCAGCGCAATGCGCCACGAGAACAGCACGCACGGCGCGGGGCTCGCGCGCAGCACCGCCACCAGCAGCTCGCCGTGAGCCACGCCCATCAGCACACCAAGCACTCCGTCTGCGCACCACAGCAAGCGCGTATATACGTTGTGGTGAATGGATGGCACACCAGAGAAGATCAGGTAACCGGCGGTCTACAGCGCGCCCACCACGACGGCTGCCAGCAGTTAGGCACGCAGCGACACGCACCAGCAGCAGCGCTGAAGCGTCGGACATGCGTTCAGAATGATCCCCTTCGCTACCTTAGATCACTGGCTTTTTCTAGGGTTCTTTTGCTCTTGAGGAGCTTTCGACATTCTTCAGGATTTGGCACATGGACTCTATGAACAAATCTGAACCGAGTTTCAGGCTCTAGCAATGCTCCAGAAACACTTTAAATTCCCTTTTGAACAAACCCCCCCCCTTATTATAGTATTACTCTATGAAAAAAATAAACCCCCGACATTTTAAACAAGTGTATCATCTACGTCAAAACTCCCTACGAAGTCAAACAAAACAATGGGACTAAAGAATACAGTTAATATATTAATAGATAGGTACCTATGTATTTTTGTGTTCTGTGTTAGGTAGATTCTTACCATAGATAAAAAGCGTTGCGTTGATGATCTTAGAGCAAAGCGCAAGGAATTTATATACTACACGTAACTGGAAGGCTCACTGATGCAAAAACCGCGGTTCGGGTGCGACTCACATAAAGGGACACCTCCTATTCTCTTTCTTTCTAAAGGGCGACTATAACTTATGGACTAAACAGGACAATTTTCGAAATTCAACTTTTTATTGCACTTATATAATGATATTTCATTAAAATTATTTAGTAGATAATGCAATATACTTAAGGGCGATACCTACAAAAGAAAATAATCACTGTTCCAAAGAAACAGTATACCATTGAATCAGAAATAACATTTCTTATCATATTAAGCAGATATAACTTTACGATTTATTACAAAAGTGGCAATTTATCATCATCATCGTCATCAACCTACATAAGTCCACTGCTGGTCATAGGCCTCCCCTATACGTTTCTAGGAAGAACGATTCTGAGTCCTTTTCATCCACCGATTTTCTGCGGTCCTAACAATGTCGTCAGTCCATCGGATAGGAGGGCGTCCCACGCTTCGTTTTCCTGTATGTGATCGCCATTTGAGAACGTTTTTATCCCCCAGCGGTTGTCAGCTCTTCGAGCTGTATGACCTGCCCATTGCCATTTGAACTTGCTGACTCTAAGAGTTTAGTTGGTTACCTTGGTTCTCCTACAGATTTCCTCATTTCTAATTCTATCCCTTAGTGAAACTCCCAGCCTAGCTCTCTTTATAGCCCGTTGTGCTACTTTGAGCTTGTTGATGAGGCCGATAGTGAGCCACCACGTCTCAGTTTTAACGCTCTAGCACTTCTTTTATGTATTTATTTATTTATAATTAATTAGGAACGCCAACAGCGGTATGTGTGGCGACAAGATGTGGCGTAATTTCCCGAATGCTACCCATCCGAGTTGGATTTGTCGTCTGGTCTCTTTTTTAAAGGCATACCTACCTAGTTGGATCGTCTGACCCTCGATGATATCGCTCCCAGCATGTACCGGCACGGGTGCGACATGAGCATTAGACATTTTTTTCGTCTTGCTCATGTTCATTTTAAGACCCTGTTGGGAGAAAATATCGCTCGAAGAAGGTATCTATGCATCGTGCCTAGATCTTTCAGCGATTCCGTCATTATGACTATATCGTCAGCAAACCAATAACGTACGGTGCGTAATATATTCACTATTGACGTTGATGCCACACCTATTCCGAGACAGCAACCTGAAAATATCCTCCAGAGGTGAACAGTTTCGGAGTAATTACATGACCCTGTCTCACCCCTTTATGCAGTTGGATAGGATCCTCGCTCTGGTCCTGGGGTCGGATAGACATAGTGGCTTTGCTGTACAAACATCTCAACACCTCTATATACTGATAGTTAATTTGACATCGCTGGAGTGACTGTAGGACTGCCCAGGTTTCGACTGAATCAAATACAATTGTATAAAAATATTATTTCATTTTTTTTGGGATTTCGTTACGTTTCAGCGTTCGTTACGTTTCATCTTTAGAAATTCTTAAAACCCCCGGAGTGGGTAGAGTGCTTGGAACCATGAGATCTGAGTGGATTTCCATCTTCGTAAGGCGAATACAAAAACTAATGTAACTCTCGCTCGCACGTTTCGTTCGACGCGTTGAGAGATATAAAATATCTAATCCCATTTTTGAAAATTGCCGGCGTGATGCTTTTTCTTATGCAACTAGTAGATGGATCAAGCCCACCTGATGTTTAGTGGTAACCATTGCCTCGTAAGTCACGCTCAATAGGAACGTGCCTTACGATGCACTGCCGTGTGTCCATCAACTTGAGGCAACAGAGGCATAGAGAGACTGTTATGCCTCATGTTACACCCGGCAACTAGGCTCTTCGAACAGATATACAGAGTTGCTGCTTGGCGGCAGAAAAAGGCGTGGTGGTAGTACTTCCCCGGACGAGGCCTTCACAAAGAGCTCTACTACTCATAAAAAGCAGCAAATTATTTATTTTATTATTTTCAAAGCAATATAAATGACACATACATAGGCATACCGAAGTTATTGAGTTATTCAGATAGCTGGTTCTATTCTACACAAGACAATAGATAGCTAGCTCGATACCAGTCGTCAACACTAGTCGTCCTTGATAGATTCCTAGTAGGCGCTGTGATAAATGGTTATATTGTGGCTTAGTTCTGTTTAACGTTCGTTTTATTAGCTTCCAACCTAGTATTTAAGACGTTTTGAAGTGATACTTGTGATTGTACTGAATAAAGACTGTTTTGATTTAAATTGATTTAGATTTTGAGTTTCACGGCTGACAACTGCTGAGGGATCAATCTGGCACGAAAGATGATCATCAGAACTTTTTGGTACCGGTATATATATATAATATAAGTATCCAGTAAGTAGCTGAAGATTCTTCTGAAGGAGGGTAGTCAGAGGTACGTCGAAATATTACCTATGACACGCACGTCATATCCACATTATTAAGAAGTTGGTATTCCATTTGACAGGTGGCAAGCTCATCGCTTCTGCTAGAATATATTTATTTACAATTTGTCCGCTGCAAACCTTTTTCTATGAACCGGTTAGCCCAAACGCAGACAAAAACCTTCTTCAAAACACCTGATAGATTTTACTGGCGATTTTTGCTGTAAAATTAAATAATAAAAATTATCATTATTATAATTTATTCAAAAACAGAAAACTCGTGATATTATATTATTATCAATGATGATAATCTCTTTTTTACAATTTCCTTCTAAAACATACATTTTATCATTGAAGAATTGCTCCCTGGTTTCTGAAAGCGCAATCAACACTAATCGGCTGTCAAGTCACTTGCCATTTCAGCTTTTACTTCAAATTAGATGGAGATAGCAAGTGGCTTGACAGCCGATTAGTGTTGATCGCGCTTTCAGAAACCGGGGGTTAAAGTTATATTTTGCTATTTTCAAATATGTTGAGATTCAGCCCTTCGAGAAACGAGCAGGGGGGGGGGGGGCGATACGATAAAATTTGACAAAGTCACATGCTTACACGGCTGTTTTTGATACCGTTCGTTATTTTTTCAAATTTATCGAGAATTAACTGTCAAATTTTATCATGCAACGGCTGTTTTTGTATAAACGTTCGTTTTTATTTTAATATCGAGAATTATGGACAGTAAATTTTGTCATATCGATGATCCATGCTCGGGGGGGGGGGGGGGGGGGTGTAGAGGTGTTAGACTGTTGTCAAGCCTCTCAAATACAGTCAGCACCACGGAACAGAGAAAACCCTACAGTCAGCACGGAATGCGGTCTGTGTGCGGCATTTCATATCCACGATCCGCCCTACAAAGCATAGCGTGCAATGAGCATTAGTGCATTCATTCCTCTCCCTATTTAGGTACCACCAATTAGTAGGTATGAAGTGCTCCCGATCGGCGCATGCGTCGCCACAGACGGTACCATAGTCACTACTAACTACGCCACAGAATAAGGTCTATCTTGTATGGCACAGGTCGTAGATTAGGTATCAGTTGGTGTACGCTTTCATAGAGTTGGTACGCATGCCACTTGACACCTACCATTCGGAGAAGTGTCAACCGCTTATTTTTGTAGCGGTCAGGCACTCTAGGGCTGTCGCTTTGGCCATAAACGGAGTCATAAAATTGTCGTAAAGTGAAATGGATTTTAATTTAAAACATTTATTTATATCACGATCTAGTAAATACAATTTTATTTTTATTACAACGACGAAAAATCTGTGAAATGATTCAGAAAAATTATCTGTGATTTCACAGTTTTGACAAAATATGAATATTGGTTTTCAAAGGTTTTCAACAAGAAAAGTAATAATGACCTACTGCAAATGTTTTTTTACTTTCTTACGCAGGATAGTGCACGTAGGGCATGGTTCTATAGTCCGTGACTTACGAGGCAATGATTTGTTATATCTGCTGTTATACCTAGGTGATGGTTACGACTTAATATCAGGTGAGCCACCTGCTCGTTCCATCAGCTAAAAAACATATGGAGGTTTCTTCATCTTCATGGTTTTTATTATTTATGAATAACCATGTAGGTACCTTTTTTTATACTACCAAGGTAGCAAACAAGCATACGGCCCACCAGTTGGGAAGCGGTTACCGCAGCCTATAAACGTTTGTAACACCAGAGGTGTCCCTCGCGTTGCTGACCCTCTAAATATTTTACACGCCTTTTTTGAAGAACCCCACCTTGATACCTTGATTTCAGTTACTAATAATGTTTTTTTTAGATTTTGTTGATACTGTTGTGCCAGCCCTATCGGCGGGATGCATTGTTCCTCCCCATTGGAATGCTTCGCTAGTGCCACTAATGAATCAGTATTAGCGGAAATGAGGTAGGTAGGTTGGTAGGTACGTGGTCGGGAACCGATAGCGATAAACACTTGGCGTCGTTCAAAATTAAACAGGGGACCAATGCTTTTCAACTGTGAGATATTGGAAGTTATTATTATTAATATTGTAGGTAGGTAAGTAGTTTTTCATTTCCGCTTCCGGTGTAGAGCATTAATTTAGAAATATTAGACAATTAATATCAAATAAAACGAATGTGACCAAGACTTCTTGATCCTCTTTTCGTGCTACTAGATTCTTTCAAAACAGTGTTTTGTACCTGTTTTTCAAAATGCATTGCATCATCGTTTGAGACTGTGCATATTATAAATTATTGAACAGAAAAACTCATTTGTGTACGATAGATTTTGAACCTAGGACCTTGGAATCGGAAGGCGAGGCTGCTACCACTTGCCCACCAGTGCCCATCATCTAAATATAGTACACCAAAGAGGATGATGATAATGATTCTGCAAATCCATTTTTTATCACACAATTACTTAAAACCGCCAACAGGCAGCTTAAGAATTCAAACAAAGCGAGAAATAAAATAAACAAACCACAATTACAAGAAATTGTATTTAAATTGAGTATTATCTGTGGCGCCACCCGGTACCAAGTGTTGCCAGTGACAAGTGTAACCACAACATAAAAACAAATGGCGAACACTTTTCTGAAGTTGAATTAGTTTATTAATAAACAGAAGGCAACCCTGGCTTTCAGCTCTGATTGGTACAGACACACCAAGGTTTACGCTGGCTCAGAGTAAGAAATATGTTACTCGGAAATAAATAACTTAGGGATCTTCGGTAAAGTTTGGTGGGTTTTGAAAAATATATTATGTTTATCGGTGGATATTCTTCACTTTCCACTATCTATAGGTAGTACTACCTTACGATATCTTCCAAAATGTCTTTTAACTATTCATTTTGTGCGTTCTTTTAAAATACGCTCGTACTACTGAATCTAATATATAACTCTTTCTTTCTTTCTTCTTTTTATGGTTCCTGTCATAGACAATCATGCCAATGTCAAGTGATTCAGAGATTATACTCTTTGTAGTTATATAAGTCGAGTCAGTCAATTGTTTTAAAGAAAATGGTGGCGGTTTCTTCAAAACATTTGAAACATTTTCGGTCAAATCACGATATCACATAATACACTTTCATTACACTTTGTGCTAAGACCACAAGTAATGTTGGTTAAAATACCACCAAAATTACACAACACAACTATAACAAAAATAACACTAGAAAAACAATTAAAATGAAAATGCTATGTTGCTTCGTTAGATGACAGGAAACGAAACTATAATATAACTCAACAACTACTCGTCAGTCGTCAGCTCTGACTCAACTACATGACAAGCACCAATTAAAATATTAATTTTTTCGATTAAAAAAGAATCATTTAAAATTGGTAAAAACCCAGAAAAAAGTTATTAGATTATCAAACTTATAGAAACAGTCTCCTTCTTTTTTTGAAGTCGGTTAAAAAATGGGTACTATCTTGTACTAGTTGCGCTCCGCGGTTTCACCCGCGCAGATTTAAATCCCGGTATTCCCACAGGATAAAAGTAGTAGTATGTGCTATTCCAGACTATAATTTATCTCTCTGCCAAGTTTCATTCAAATCCGTTCAGCCGTTCTGACGTGAAAGAGTAACAAACATCCATCCATCCATCCATACTTACAAACTTTCACGTTTATAATATTAGTATGATCATGAAAGTCCTTCATTCATGCATCACATATTTCTCCACAAAGTTTATTTTGACATAATATAGTAGATGATAGTGAGATTCCTAATAAACGCTTTATTTATTGACAAAAGTCTAAAATAATCCTAAATTATTACAAAATGCCACCCAAATCCTTTTACCATCCCTTTCTCTCCCACTATTATGTTTTCTATCTCTCTTCCACAAAACTTCAAATAGAATTAAATCCTATAATCCTCCTTATAGGTAACAGACGTTGGGATAGGTCAGGCATTAAATATAAGGATACATTTAAGTTTAATGAATAGTAAAACCAAAGTTTTCATTGGTACCTAATGTGCCAATGTGTGTGTGTGGTACGTAATATATATTTTTTCATATTGGATATTCGAAAGATTGTTAAGAAAGAAAATATTCCTGAAAATAGTTAAATCCCAGACGCGCCTTTCAAGTGAGAATAAATAAATAAATAAATAATGCTGGACAATCCACACAGCATCATCTAGCCCCAAAGTAAGCTACTCAAAGCTTGTGTTATGGGTACTAGACGACTGATATATTTAATACACTATATACTTACATAGATAGATATTTTTTATTATACATAAACACCTAGACCAACGGAACAAATTTCTGCAGATCGTACACAAATTTGTTCCTAGGCGGGAATCGATCCCGCAACCGCGGGAATCGACCGCGTCGCAGGCGAACTAATCCCTGTGAATAAAATTGAAGAGTTTCTGAGTAAAATTGCTTTTTGATGACTAAAATCACACATAAGTGAAAAAATCTTCTTCTTCTTAGTGTGAAAGGTTTGTAGGAGCATTTGACAAAAGTTTTAGAAGTTAAGGTCCTACGACATGCTGGTTTCCTCACGATGTTTTCCTTCACCGTTTGAGAGCACTGTGATTGAGCACCTTTTTTGACTCTGAAATTTCTGCCTCTAATTGTTTAGTTCTTAAATCCATTGCTTATTTAAAATGTGTATCATCATATCCCCCCTTAGACATCCTCAAAGAATCTTGAATTAGTACCTACTTGGTACTGGGAGATTTGAAGGGATATCTACCGTGCCTGGGGATCAAAGTCGTGAAGCTGTTTTGTTGTATCATCATCACCGTCTCATAATAATGCATAAACATATAATCGCCCGAAGCTGACCTTGACCTAAGTTAATGACGTGTATGTCTGTATGTATGTAAAGAGGAAAATCGAGTTATTTTGATACAATTACTAGGTTTCATTTTATCAACATTTTGTTTATTGTTTAGCCAAACATTTTTACTAGTTTTTAAAACTTTACGACTTTGATTCAGGCACAGATCTCTTTATACCCATTGCAGTACAAACTCCAGATACTTTGAGAACATCTAAGGGGAGTAGTCAGAGGTACGTCTAAACATTCAATTGCGTACATAATTAAATTTTGCAATATTTGCAATGCTAATTCCTTTTCGATGTTTTTCTTTGCCGATTACGTTTTTTTTATTGTGTCATCGTAGTGTGCTAGTGCACTCAATCGGTGAAGGAAAACATTGTGAGGAAACCATTTAGTGTTCTTAGATAACACATTAGATAGATCAAACATTACATAGATAACAAATCTTACATTGCAGGCCACCCTAAAAATAAAGAGCTTCGTGCGAATTAATGCATTACATTTATTTTGATGACCTCTGTGGCGCAGCGGGCGAGAGCCTGCCTGCGACGCAAGAGGTTGCGGGTTCGATTCCCGCCTTGGGACAAATTTGTGTACGATCTGCAGAAATTTGTTCCGATGGTCTGGGTGTTTTCTATGTATAATAAAAAATATCTATCTATGTAAGTATATAATGTATTAAATATATCAGTTATCTAGTACCCATAACACAAGCTTTGAATAGCTTACTTTGAGGCTAGATAGTGCTGTGTGGATTGTCCAGCATTATTTATTTATTTATTTTATTATTTTGTATTTGTGTACTGCATATTTTCTTTATCCTAAACTTAAATTTTGAGAGCATCGATTTCCAGCCTGTCGTAGTTGTCACAGACGTGTCGCGATATCTAGGGAGGCAGCACTGCGACATTGGTCGCCGGTCGCCCGGTGTGTCATCGCCCTAACCTGTAATGTTCCACTACCATATGGCACAGTTATTTGAAGGCTCTCGAGGAGTTCAATGAGTCAGGCGGCCTACGTAAAGACTTTAAGCGCTATTTTTACGTTTCCACGAATATGACTGATTGTAAGCTTATCTGAAGGAAGCTTCCTACGATGGCTCTCCCCATTCGACAAATTCTAAGGTAATGCCTAATTTGGCGGTTTTAATGACACGCTAAATTGGCGATGACTGGGTATGAGTAGTATGAATATATCTACGTAATAAGAAGTATGATAATAATCAGCTATCTATAAATAAATAATAAATAAATAAATAATGCTGGACAATCCACACAGCACTATCTAGCCCCAAAGTAAGCTATTCAAAGCTTGTGTTATGGGTACTAGATAACTGATATATTTAATACATTATATACTTACATAGAAAGATATTTTTTTATTATACATAGAAAACACCCAGACCATCGGAACAAATTTCTGCAGATCGTACACAAATTTGTTCCAAGGCGGGAATCGAACCCGCAACCTCTTGCGTCGCAGGCAGGCTCTCGCCCGCTGCGCCACAGAGGTCGTCCTATACACAGCCACAGAGGTCGTCGTTATAGTTCCTATGTACAAGCTTTGGCTTAGTTTGGGGCTAGATGGCTTGTGTAGATTTAGGTATTTATTTTATCTTGTTTTTTAATAGTTGTAGTAGTTATTAATATAATTTATTTATCCTCTCTCATTTTGTACACGCACCCACCTCTAATTTCAATCTCTCACAATCCTCCAAGGTTTGCTGGAAGAGAACTCTTTTTAGGGTTAAGCTCGCCTTTGTACATGTATTGTTATTTAAGTTTACTGTATATTTTCACTGTGTACAATAAAGAATAAAGAATAGATCTGTGTGGAAAGTCCACTAATATTTTATTTAAATTATTATTTCTAGCAAGAAGTATATAACTAATGTGATATAACTTGCAGCAAAATAATATTAAGACAGGCGCTAGGCGATGCAACAATCCTACAGATAATAGTGCGAGTCACGCAAAAAGAACGCCGAAAGGAAGGGGAGAGGGTGTGACGGCGCAAGTATTTTGTATGCGTATTTTGTAAACACATCCACTGTTCTCCAGCGTTCTTTTTGGTTGACGCGACATCACTACATAGTAAAAAACAAAGTCGCTTTCTCTGTCCCTGTATCCCTATATGTCCCTATGTCCCTATGTATGCTTAAATCTTTAAAAGATAGATTATATTATTATGTACGATATATGCATGATATGTGCACCCGTGCGAAGCAGGGGCGCGCGGGCGGATCGCTAGTATACCACAAAAAAGGGAAAAAAGCCTTTTTTGTTCTTTAACAAAACAATGTTTTCAAAGAGTAGGTACTTCAGTAAAATATGTATCTAAGAACCCCTTTTCAGGTATAGGCCTCCTCAAACATCTTCCAATCTTTCCTTTCCTTCGTCCATTCTTCACCTGCTAACTCCTGGTCACTTTCCTAACATGGTATGGTATGGTAAAAACCGCCCTAAAATATTGCGAATGAAAATGTCAAGGTCCGAGCTCCGAACCCACGGGAGGTATGTCCCGAGCAGGCACTTCCGCTCCCTCGGCGTCGGAGTAGGCAGGCGACCTTGCCGCGGCCTCCGAGCATCTGTGGTGGTTTCGCAAGCGCTCTATAAGGCGAAACGGGTCATTGCTAGCGGAACGCGGCCTTAACACGGCTGTACCGCGTGCTTATATTAAATAAAAAAATATACCTACTAAAGTAACTTAATATACTTACTACTAGAAGCTGCACCCCGCGGTTTAACCCACGTAGTTTTTAATCCCGGTATAATATTCCCACGGGATAACAAGAAGATTTATTAAAAAATAATAAACCCGACTGAACTTTTTGATAGTTAAATCCATTCTTCAGTCTTGACGAATCATAATATTTAATGATCGCAGGCAGTCGGAGGCTCGTGTATCTATGTCCTAGCAGTTTACTGACGCCTGTGGTTGTTTAACTCATTTCGATCACTTTGGGGTTACCAACAATCACATTTTTTAACAAAACTCTTAATATCTTCAAAACGGCTTCATTGATTTCGATGCGGTTTTTTTAAACGATTTGTTTGACCATAGATAAGGTTTTATGATATATTTTAGTATCCCTCATGGCCTAGTTCGCTAAAGTGACTTAACGAATTTTGCGTTCTGGTTTTGCCTTTGAGGGTTCACTTTAAATCAAAAACGAATACATTATTTGAAAACACTGTATCACTCTCTTGATTTTGCCATATTGCTTTGATTGCGAAAAGATTTTTTTTTAATGTGAGCGAATATCGTTCCTGCTTTCCTTCCCACCATACTTTTGGCTTTTTTTTTATTCTAAGGACACTTGGGAAGTTGCAACGAATCTTTTGATACCAGAATCATCAAAATCCATCCAGCCGTTTGGTTGCTACGTGGTAATAAAGGAAATATCGACGGATGGATACATAGTACATACATACATGGATAGATACACGCCAAACACATAACCCTCGCGGCACTCGGGTAAAAAGTAGCCTATGTATTATTCCAGACTATAATCTATCTCTGTGCCAAATCTTATCTCGATCCGTTCAGCCGTTTTCACGTGAAAGAGTAACAAACATCCATCCATCCATACTTACAAACTTTCGCGTTTATCTCTATTTTAAAAATACCCATATAATTTTGATTATTTTGTATTCTATTATGGTTATAGCTAAGCAGACAGCTCTACGATCAGGTCTAAGAGAATCTGATACTTATATATTATTATGCATGTGAGTAGGACTTGTGTTTATACTCAACACCCTTCGCAATTCCCACAGCTGGGCCTCTCACAAGAGAGTGGGCAACAATCATTGCTAGCGGTGCACGCCCGAGCCTCGAACCCATGACCTTTGGTTACGAGGCAGGGTCAGCTCCCACAGAGCTACTGTCTCGGGCTACTAACATTATGAAATTTAATAGATAGAAGCAAAACGATTAATTGAACATTCTTTGACTATTATAAAATTCGCTTAGATAGAAACTCGTTTACATTCTAACTAGTAACCCGCCCCGGCTTCACACGGGTGCACAGTATTTTTCTACTATTATTTATGCTTATTATTATATTATTATACACTAGTTGCGCCCCGCGGTATCACACGCGCATATTCAAAATCCGGTATTCCCACAGGATTAAAAGTAGCCTATGTGCTATTCCAGACTAAATCTCTCTGCCGTCATCCAGATCTGTTCAGCCGTTCCGGCGTGAAAGAGTAACAAACATCCATCCATCCATACTTACAAACTTTCGCGTTTATAATATGAGTAGGATAGTAGTCTACTAATATTACTACCCATCTTATGATGCAGGTAATTAATTTATGTTCTCTTTTAATCTTTTCTCATGGGGCATGGCTATGGATGAATATAGGTGGGCTGGGTGAAAGATGACATGAGTAAGAAAGTGAATAAATATAACTGTACAACTTTGACGACCTCAGTGGCGCAGCGGGCGAGAGTCCGCCTGCGACGCAGAGGCTGCGGGTTCGATTTCCGCCTCGGAACACATTTGTGTACGATCTGCAGAAATTTGTTAATTGGTCTGGGTGTTTTCTATGTATAATAAAAAATATCTATCTATGTAATTATATAATGTATTAAATATATCAGTTATCTAGTACCCATAACACAAGCTTTAGTAGCTGGGGCTAGATAGTGCTGCGTGGATTGTCCAGCATTATTTATTTATTATTTAATTTATAACTTTAAAAATAAAAACCAGTTAGAGCAACTTTTAAATTCCAATCAGAGTGTAAGATCTAGATATTCAAGGTCTTTCCGATCAGTCAGGTGTCAAGTCAAAGACACTCCATCATCCAGGAGTCAATGTCACCCGACCGGTCTGTTGTCGCTTAAATTATTTGGCTTTTAATTTGTTGAAAGAGTTGTGGTACAACTTTATGGGAGACAGCGATGCATCAGAAGTATACAGTTACACTTCAAACACAAAAAACTCGAATGTGCTAATTCATAGTTTTTAGAGTTCCGTAGCTAAAGGGACAAACGAACACATGGTTCGCTGCGATTTTTCTAAAAGTGGTTCAGTTATTTTGTCTAAACTAATATTATAAAGAGGAAAGCTTTGTATTATTGATATATTTCTGTTTTTTATACGCGAAAGACACGCGAAAGTTTGTAAGACAAACTGTCCTCGAACACTGTTTTTGTATTTTTCTGTTTCTTTAATTTTACTGTTTGTTAATAATAAATATCTGTTATGTTTTTTTTTCTCTGTGTTCTCTGTGTGTTTTGTGTCTAATAAATGTTTCTTTCTTTCTAAGTATGGATGGATGGATGTTTGTTACTCTTTCACGCGGAAACAGCTAAACGGATCTGGATGAAACTTGGCAGAGAGATATATTATAGTCTGGAATAGCACATAGGCTACTTTTTATCCCGTGGGAATACCGGGATTTAAGTCTGCGCGGATGAAACCGCGGGGCGCAACTAGTATATTCTGAAATGTTGAAATTTGCGAGCGAGTGACACTTTGTCGGGTGTCTTGCAACGGGTATACGCAAACTTCTTATAACTTAAATTCAAGTGCAGATTGATCACAGCAGTCAGTCATTGTGGAATAGCATCAGCCGACTCCAAGCTAATTGATTGAAAAAGTGGTTGACAATGTTCAAAGCGACCACCAATTGATAAGCTGTGTTCAATTCTACTGCGGAAGCTTAAACCAAATAAATTATTGAGAAATCAATTATTAAGTATTTCGACTAACCCAATTGCTGTTGGAGCAAGCAGATGGCCTACCTGATGCTAAGTGGTAGCAAACCACGCATGGTTAGGAGCGTGCCCTACGATGCACTACCCTGGTTCCATCAACTTGAAGATATACAGATGCTCATGTGCCCTGTACTTTCACCGGAAACTAGACCTATCATACCGAAACACAGCGATGCTGCTTGGCGGCAGAAAGGGCATGGTGGTAGTTTCCTGGACCTCCCTGGACGAGCCACACACAAAAAGTTGTTCACTCTTGTTTTTCTATTCATTACCCTCTGGAGAGAGATAGCAATAGTTAAGAAATTTTTAATCATTTCACTTTTAATTTACGATGTCTAAGAGTGCCGTCAATGTTTATCTCGACTACATTTTTAGTTTGTTACAAATCTTGGGTAACAAAAGGTCATAACGATGATAAAGTTATTTTCTCTTTCTACAAATATTCACATAAAATGTGATGGCGCCCACAGTCAACCCATTTAAAATAGGTACAGTCAGACATGGACAACTTTAAGTTATTATGTACTAGCGACCCGCCCGCGCGCCCCTGCTTCGCACGGGTGCATATATCATGCAGGTATTATTTATATGAACCTTCCTCTTGAATTACTCTATTTATTAAAAAAAACCGCATCAAAATCCGTTGCGTAGTTTTAAAGATACATAGCTATATAGGGACAGAGAAAGCGACTTTGTTTTATAATATGTAGTGATAGTAATTATTTTTCGTGTGTTTTAGTTTTTCTTATTATCCCTAAGTTAATTATCAAGTAGAATTCAAACCCAAAACATTCCCCTTGGTACTTTTAGGAATTACTAGTTGAGCAGATTTTAATCCCGGTATTCCCAGATCATCCAGATCCGTTCAGCTGTTCTGGTCTGAAAGAGTAACAAACATCTATCCATCCATACTTACAAACTTTAACGTTTATAATAGTAGTAGGATAGTTAAGGCCCGCCATCTTAAAATACTATGAAAAGTTTTTTTTGAGAAGGTATGTTTGCGTCACTTAAAAACAATGCTGGAAGGAGGGGAGGGGGTTGGCGCGAGTTTTTTGTATGCGCAAACACATCCGATCCACTAATTTCCAGCGTTTTTTTTAAATGACGCGACCTCTACATGGGTTTTCTACCAGTCGTCAATCAATCGAATCGCTGTTGCTCGTTCTTAAGTAATAGCCCCGCAGTAATATTCTCTCGCCGCTGACTGTACCTATCCATATCACATTATTCTATAACACGTCTACAGATCTGTGACTCGAGGTCACCATCCGTTGATGGTCACCATTGACATACTTTAACCGGCAGATGGTTTCAACTTATTGTTTTAGAAGTACATAAGTAGGTACCTTCTATTGGACCTTATAGGAAAGTCAAGAATTCTTAAAGAGCTCCGGTGGCCTAGTGGGTCACCCTGCCTTCTGATCTTAAGGTCGTAGGTTGAGAGGTTGCGGGTTCGATTCCCGCCTCGGAACAAATTTGTGTACGATCTGCAGAAATTTGTTCCGTTGGTCGTGTTTATGTATATAATAAAAAATATCTATCTATGTAAGTATATAATGTATTAAATATATCAGTCATCTAGTACCCATAACACAAGCTTTGAGTAGCTTACTTTGGGGCTAGATGGTGCTGTGTAGATTATCCAGCAATATTTATTATTACCTATTACTATTTTATTTAATCCGGTCGTGCACCAATGGATTTCCCTAACGAAAAATTTATGTGCGCAATGCCTGTGCTCTTGAACGGGTGAAGGAATACATTGTGAGGACTACTTAAGGATTCTCAGAACCGATTTTGATAAATAAAACTGTGTCATGGGATCTTTGAAAAATAAACATTCCGAGCCAGGAATCGAACACGTTGGTTTTTGAAAACAGAACAGATTATTGCATCAATCAATTGTGTCGCTTTATGTACGATTTTTGCCAACTAATGGCGTGTGTTAGATTTTAATAAACGCAGGCACTAGTAAAAGTAGGTACCCCATTCGCAAAAAAATCATTGTATTGGTAGGTTTTCGAAAAGTTATTTATATTTCTTTTACATCCGGGCAAGCTATGCCGCGGGCGGAAACTAGTCAAAAACACACTTACCAATTATCTAGTAGACTCCGAATGATCACTATTCACTTATCACTTTCACTGTCACTCACTTATTAGTTCTGTTTAGTAATTCGTCACTTTAACCACATGATTTAAAGTCATTTAGCCGCTGAACTCGGCTTTCATTTTGAAAGATTTTGCCTGAAACAAAAAAATAATTTCAATACTTATACTTGATGGTTTTAAAACCTTCCCGCTTTCAACATGAAAGCTTAAAAAAATGTTAATGAAGACCTTCAGGGTAGGCAACGCAATGACAACGCCCCGGTGTTGTTGTTGTTGGCGACGGTGACCGCTCACCATCAGGTGGGCCGTTAGCCTGTTTGTCTAACATTTACATAAAAAAGTACGAGAGATGGTAGGAGAAAGCTCGGGATAGAGAGAGCTGGAAGTCTTCCGAAGGCTTTTTCCCAGACAACATTTACGCCGTTGTATGTTCAGGAAAAAATATAATTAAAAAGGCTATCTGGAAGTGCTGCATGGAATGTACATAATTTTTAAAATACGTTTATATATAAATATACTAGATGAACCCCGCGGTTTCACCCGCGCAGGTTTAAATCCCGGTATTCCCACGGAATAAAAAGTAGCATATGTGTTATTCCAGACTATAATATATCTCTCTGCCAAGTTTCATCCAGATCCGTTCAGCCGTTCCGACGTGAAAGAGTAACAAACATCCATCCATCCATCCATCCATACTCACAAACTTGCGCACTTATAATATTAGTAGGATATGTTTTTATCTGTTTTTATGTACCAAAGTATTTACTGGTTTTATGGACTATTGCCCGAAATAAATGACTATGTATTATTATTAATAAAAATCAGTAGACAGCTACATATGCGACCGTAGCTCCACCTAGTTCTAAATTTATGGTTATTTTATTACATTCCCATAACAGTCATTAGATTATTCTACTCGTAAGTGCAGCTAAGTATTCCTTATCAGCGTATATTCCAGTCGGCGGCGGCACAAAGCGGCTATCTACGAGATAAGAGATAAGAGCTCTTTTGGATTATCATCTTTTACTTTAGATGGAAGCTGGGCGGGTCCATTTTAGGGTTCCGTTACCAAAAGGTAAGTCTTGGAAACTTATTTCTGTTAACAACTGGGGCATTATTCTCTATGACATATGAGATTCCTTGCCCCAAACCGTGTGAAGTCACAACGTGATCCTGGACTTTATTCTTTATGACATAGGAGATACTTTGCCCTAACCGTGTGACGTCACAACGTGATCTAAACGCAAACGCGATTGGATTGGTCATAGTGAATAACGCCCCTGACATGGTGTGGTATACACGGATACGCTGGCTATACACTGGTCGCTTTTATTTCTTTGTGGTAAGTATGTGATTTTTCTTTGGCTTCGCGTAGCTTGAAGAAATCTGTCTTGTTTACAGTTGCAAAAATAATAATATTTTGTCAAAATCTAAAAAGCAGTCTAAAATGCAACTAGGTTCTATTGCATTAGAACGTCTCAGAGTGATTCTTGTGATTTAGTTGAATACATTCTATTCAAGATAAAATTATTTTGACTTGGTTTTATCAACAATGTATATTTATGTTCAATACTAGGTGTATTAAAAAAACTATTTGCTTTTAAATATAAATAAAAATGTAATGTTTTTAAAAACCTTAGTTAGATGATTGCTTATAGGTACTTGTTATCAATCCCAATATCAAATTTTCCTTTTGACAGAAACCGTAGGTTGTCAAAATTCCAACCAAATTGGGCTCTGTATCGCAGAAACTTATTCAAATACCTTACAAACCCAGGTATACATTCAACCACATTTAAAGTTACCTGTTTGCCCACGCGTGGCCTTGCGGCTGAGCAGTTCCGACCCACAGATAATACGGTAGCCACCTGTCACAGTCAGTGTACGAGTTAGTACGTTTCAACATGTCCGTGTGGAAACGATGTTTATTGAAGGTGCCAAGTGTTATGAAAGATACTTCGCACCTACCTTGGCAGCCTTCGGGGAAAAGTAAAATATCAAAATTCTGTCGAATGATACCTAGTATTTAGATATTACACTAGAAGCAGCAACATAATGATTATTGTGAAAACCCTTCCAGCCAGCGTGTGACACCTCAGGTGTTACAAGCGATCATAGCCTACGGTGCAACCGCTTCTTATCAGGTGGGCCGTTCGCTTGCTTGCTACTGTATACCTCTCGTGGTCACCGAGAGACACGACTAAGGGAACGCACCATGGGTCACCTCATCTAGAGTTATTTGTGGAAGCGTCCGGAAAGTCTCTACCACCATGTCCTTTGCCTCATGGATGGTCTCATGTGCCTGTAATTTCATTGGCAACCACAATCTTCCAACGTACTGCAACGCTGCTTAGCGGCAGAAAAGGGCATGGTAGTAGTACTTTATCCGGACGAACCCTTCACAAAGAGCTCTAGCTCTAGATAGGTAGGTACTAACTCATAAAAAAATCACACCTAATTACAAAATACATGTATAAATGCGAATCACTACATAGTATAAAACACAGTCGCTTTCTCTGTCCCTATATCCCTATGTATGCTTAAATCTTTAAAACTACGCAACGGATTTTGATGCGTTTTTTTAATAGATAGAGTGATTCAAGAGGAAGGTTTATATGTATAATACATGCATGATATGTACACCGGTGCGAAGCAGGGGCGCGCGGGCGGGTCGCTAGTAATAAAACAAAATGTTACATTCCAAAAATGCTTCTGGCTATCCTTTTGACAAGCCCACGAGAAGAAAGTTATTTTCATCAAACCAACTAAGCACATAATTTTAGCGATTTCTTTTTAAGTGATGATTTCGACCACCACATAAAAACTATTCATAAACGGTAGTACGTACCTCGTTACCAACCTATTATATAACCTTAATGATATCCCTCATCAAGTTAATTATTTATTTGAATAAACTTTAATGATTTAATTCTGTTACATAATTAACGAACGCCACCAATCAAAGAGACAATTTATCAAACTTACCATTAATAAAGAAATTTAGGAAAAATCTTGTTAGCTTAAGGCTGTCGTAAATAAGCCGTGTTAACTTAAAATTTACATTCAAATTAACTTGAAACCCGCTCGAAGGTTTTCACTTTTTGAGAAACAAATAAATAATTTAGGGAAAGTGAGCTTTGCTTTATCTTGTCACCGACTTCACGATAGGTTTTCATTTTTATGACATTACCTTGTTTAAATTAAACTAGTGTTGCAAGGTGAAACTATCTTATCTTTTTTTTTTATACAACTAGCTGATGGAACAGCAGATGGCCCACCTGATGTTAAGTGGTAACCATCACCTATAAACAAAACATTGCCCCGTAGGTCACGCACAATAGGAACGTGCCCTACGATGCACTGCCCTGCGTCCATCAACTTGAGGCATACAGATGTTAAGCCTCATGTGCCTGTAATTACACCGGCGACCACACTCTTCAAACCGAAACACAGCGTTGCTGCTTGGCGGCAGAAAAAGGCGTGGTGGTAGTACATCCCCGGACGAGCCCTTCACAAAGAGCTCTACAACTCTTCATCTCATGTTTTACTAACTAATTAGAAAGATAGGTAATTAGTAGGTAATATTCGTTTGCGTAATTTGCGTTATTTATCTTCAACGCTTTTTCAAGTAAAACCAATGCATAATGTACAAAAAGCGGCAAAGTAACCAACCATAAACGCTAATCATGTGATAACAAATAAACAAATATTAGATTTTTGTTGAAAAATCTAATATTTTAATTTTATCTCATATTTTAACTTTGATTTTGCCTAATTGTTTAATAAGTGTTTTAAAACTTTTTTGCAAACGAATCCTTTCAGTTTCAAGAAACAAAACTTAAAGAGTAGCTTTTTTGTACGTATTTATACGAGCCAAAAGGCTCATAGGTAACGACGCGTTGTTCGAGTCAAAGCTCCTGACCACAGAACACATATATCCTCTCCTGACTCTCGAGCATCGCCGCAAAGTTGCCAGTCTATCGGTATTCTAAAGGATACATTTCGGTGAGTGCGCGTCCGAACTCCACAGCTTGATCCCCTCATCCCCATTCTACCATCGGACCACTAGACGTACGGAAACGAAGCATCCATTCATGGTTGACATACCAACTGCCCGCACCAAGCGCTTTGCTTCTTCATTCATCATGCGCACAGCTAATGAATGGAATTCCTTACCGGAGTCCGTCTTTCCGATGACCTATAATTTGGTTTCTTTCAAGAGAAGAGTGAACAGGTATTTTCTAGGTAAACGTGCCACATCGTCGACCGCATCATCACTTAACATCAGGTGAGATTGCGGTCAAACGTTTTTACCTATAATTGTAAAAAAAAAAAAATTAAGTATAGCACCAACTGACAACCGCTGGGGAATAAAGGTTCTCGAATGGCGACCACGAACTGGAAAGCGAAGTGTAGGACGCCCTCCTACCCGATGGACTGACGACATTGTTAGGATCGCGGGTAGTCGGTGGATGGAAAGGGCTAAAATCGTTCTTCCTGGAAACGGATAGGGGAGGCCTATGTCCAGCAGTGGACTTCTGTAGGCTGCTGATGATGATGATGATGAAGTATAGCAACCTTTATGCGTAGATACTTTAACTATAATTTCATTGGTATCGAGGGAACCCTGTTTCATGTGTATTTTGTACATGTACATGTAAATAGTGTGTATTTACAAATGTACAAAATACACATGCTGTAATTTCTTTGTAAATAAATGGTATAACCATTTGTCAGAAAATTACCTCTATCGTCCTTGAACCTTTCGTGAGTAGGTATCGCGGGCACTTTACACAGGAAACTTGTGTCGCGTGTCGTGACAAAACCTCCATTAAAACTTACTAAAATATGCAAATTTAGATAGCAAGCACGCAACAGCCTAAATACGTAAAATGAACGTTTTAAAACCTTTACTGGGCTTGAGTATTTTCCTCATCATCATCGCTATCAGCATGGAGAAGGACGTGCTGGAACTTTTTTACAAGCAGATACAAAAAAAAAAATTTGGTGGACTTTTCACACAGCACTATCTAGCCCCAAACTAAGCTTATGCTTGTAATATGGGAACCAGATAGCTGATATACTACTTATAATACTTTTTTTTGTAAATACATACTTATAATATTATATAACACCCAGACAGAGAACAAACATTTATGTTCATCACACAAATGTTTGTTCACGGAGAGATAGACAATATGTTGTAATAACAGGGCAGAGAAGGGAGGCATAACAGTAGGATTAGCGTTGTAAGGTTGTTAGTCTAATGCAGGCACCGAATCAAATCGATAAACTGAAACTGAAACAGCTTCACGACTTTGATCCCCAGGCACGGTAGATATCCCTTCAGATCTCCCAGTACCAAGTAGGTACTAATTCAAGATTCTTTGAGGATGTCTAAGGGGGGTAGTCAGAGGTACGTCCAAACATTACATTTGGCACATACCCACATTTTGCAGTAGTTAGTATTCCATACGTGACAGGTTGCAAGCCCATCGCCGCTGTTAGAATACTAACTGGTTTCTTCACGATGTTTTCCTTCACCGTTTAAGAGCACTGGCATTGCGCACATAAATTTTTCGATAGAAAAATCCATTGGTGCACGACCGGATTCGAACCTGCGACCTTACGATCGGAAGGCGGGGTCACTCCCACTAGACCACCGGTGTTCTAATTCAAATCGATAATTCATTCAAAATTCGTGTAAATGCAAAAATCAAAACATAGACTATTATAGTTGCAATTTCTTTAGACATATCTCTGAGGAAGTAATACCACCAAGTTGGCCACCAGGCTGTTCCATCACATTAAAAAACATTTAGAGCTTATTGTGTTCTGAATTCTGTAACTCACGTCCGTCAATGTCACTTTGACATATCAAGTGTTGAATGTGTCACTGCCTCAAATTATGTCACATGAATATGCCGTTTTCATGGGTTCAACCTTCCTATACCAAATCCATCAGCGCATTCACACCCAATTCATAATTAATTCATATCACGTATCTAGTATAGGTAAGAGACCATTACTGCCAGACTATAAAGTCACCAATAAATAATTCTTCATAATCTAAACCTTAAGCCCTTGGAATTAGGAAGCGAAATATTAATAATCAAAGTTGCAGTGCATTGTCAACTAATCGAACCAGGTTGAGTTCTATTGTAACGGGTTAGAGATCGAATTCGGCTGACAGATATTTGACATAGAGGTGTCGCCATGTTAGATCCAGGAAACGTGTGACAGTTCGAAATTCAAAAATAGAAAACAGTTATAGCGCAAAATTGGGTGAAGTGGGCTTTGGGATGAGTCAGATGAGTTAATGGTTACTTACTGCATTTTCAAAAAACCGATCTATTTATAAAAAATACTGTTGCAGCTGACTCACAATGTTTTAAAATAAAAATCCGATGGCCTAGGGATAATCACCATGGTCAAATTTTCTAAAGTTTTATTTACTTCCTTGCGTTCTCTAACCGTATTTTGAAGCTTAAACTTAGTTTTAACCTTATACTCGCAGAACTCTACAGTGTTTACCTATAATGACTTATCTGCCTACTCTAGGTGGATACAAATTTACAAAACATTAGGTTAGTCAGTGCGATTAAAAAATTCTCATGATTAGTTTTGCCTCGCATAATTACAAAACCTTACAAAATGTAATCAAACTCCTGAATTCAATTGGCATGGCCTTCACGAGCTGCCGGAAATGCCAATGTCAGTCGATATAGTCAAACATGTGGCTTTTAAAAGGCGTCTTCGTTTTTAAAGCTGTTTTCTACCAAAGCACCGGTGGTCTAGTGGAAGTGACCCCGCCTTCCGATCGTAAGGTCGCAGGTTCGAATCCGGTCGTGCACCAATGAATTTTTCTATCGAACGCTCTTAAACGGTGAAGGAAAACATCGTAAGGAAACCAGTTAGTATTCTAACAGCGGCGATGGGTTGCAACCTGTCACGTATGGAATACTAACTACTGCAAAATGTATGTGCCAAATGTAATGTTTGGACGTACCTCTGACTACCCCCCTTAGACATCCTCAAAGAATCTTGAAGTTAGTACTTGGTACTTGAGAGATCTGAGGGGATATCTACCGTGACTGGGGATCAAAGTCGTGAAGCTGTTTCAGTTTTCAGTTTTTCTACCAAAGCAGAGCAAACCCATATTATTTGGTATCAGTATGTAGGTACTGCCTTAAAGTGTATGTGCCTAATGTTGAATCATAAAATATAAGTCGGAAGATCAGTATAAATATGTTTCATAAATTATTAATTTCATTCATTATGATTTCTCTTCTATTATTTCAATGTTTTTCTTTTAAGTATGTTGTACACCTTCCCACCACTATAATCAGCTCTCTCTATCCTCTAAGATTTGCTGGAAGAAAACTCTATCTAGGGTTAAGCTCGCCTTTGTACATCTCTATGTATTTTTTGTGTAAATAATTTTGTGTACAATAAAGAATAAATTATAGGCAAAACTCTTAACCGCAATCACACCTGATGTTAAGTCAAGATGCAGTTGATGGTATAGCACACTACCTAGAAGTGGCGTTATTAATCCTACTTCTTGATTTACAAAGTACTTGTCCTACACCCGGAAATTATAAGTTAATCCAGAAAACAAACATAAGCTTTCTATTTTTGCCTCTTTTTTATTTATAATGACTATCACAAATAACCATTATTCCACGTAGGATGGGGTTGTAAGTACAACAATTATTTCAACACCCCTTATCAGCCCACATTCAATAAGTACTTACCTACTATAAACTTACCAGTAAAAATTATTATTGCTCTACTTATACTTTTTTAGTAGCTCATAAAAACGGCCTAAGCTTTGCCGCTGTAAATCCAAGAGACATTCCAAATTTAAACTCATCCGCCAAACCATAACCAACCACATCGTTAAACCTATCAATCCAACCACAAAACATAAAGTTTCGGCGCCAAAATTATGCAACCGCTTGTAAAAAATAACCCAGCTTTTACTATCCGTAATTATGGGGAAAATTAAAAAAGTTCTTTGAAGTTTTCATGTTTTTAACGAACGAGGAAGCCCTTTGCCCCATTTCGGCCTATTTATAATTTTGGTCGCGAAACGAGACATATTCCGATGGTGTGTTTCCGGCACTAGGTGTAGAAGCGCGGGAATTTTAACAATTTCCGTGTGACTTGACTGACCAATCAGCGATCAGCTTAGTCAGCTGTCTACTAGTCTTGAGTAAATAGACCATCGGGATTTCGAATCACCTTCATTAGGAATCTAACGGCCGGTTTCTGAAAGCTCGATCACAACTAATCGGCTGTAGTTTTAAATCCCGGTATTTCCACAGGATAAAAAGTAGCTTATTTGCTATTCCAGACTATAATCTATCTCTATGCTATATTTCATCAAGATCCGTTCAGCCGTTCTGGAGTTATTGATAACAAACATCCACTCATCCATCCATCCATACTTACAAACTTTTGCGTTTATAATATTATATTAGTAGGATGGTTGGTAAATGGTTGCAAAATTTGATTTTACTTGCAGCTTTGCTAGCGACCACGATAGCCTTCATTTACTTATTTCATAAACTATACCTACTAAGTATGTAGGTAGTATACCTATTACACTTGACATAATGGCGACTTGAGTTGAGATAGACGTAATAAACACAGCAATACCACATTAAAAGATTACCTACCTATAAAATGTTGAGCAAACGTAATCCAAAATGGCAATTATTTTTATAATATCCTAATAATTAGTGAAAAAGGGTGTAACTTGGATCAAACAAATCCTGATTTGGAATAGCATACTTTATTTTTACCTACGGTAGGTATACCACCAAGCAACTTGAGCCGCGGGACGATGCTAGTATTATATCAAATTTTATAACAATATAGCACTATTAGAGGTTTTTATTATACATAAGTATATTTTCTTTCTTTTCTTGGTATAGGCACCCGTGAGTGGATTCGCAGGCGGATGCTAGTATATTAAAACATTGTCTAACAAACAGCACCATTAGCAATTACTAACAAAACTTTTACTTTTGCAAATAGATAGTTACATAGGATTGCAACTTTATTTGCATACAAAAGGTTTTCTGGGTCTCACACAGCTGAAGGAAAACAAATTGATAATCTCTGTCCCTATGTCCCTATGTCCCTATGTCCCTATGTCCCTATGTCCCTATGTACCTATGTCCCTATGTCCCTATGTCCCTATGTCCCTACGTCCCTATGTCCCTATGTCCCTATGTCCCTATGTCCCTATGTCCCCATGTCCCTATGTATGCTTAAATCTTTAAAACTACGCATTGGATTTTGATGCGGTTTTTTTTAATAGATAGACTGATTCAATAGGAAGTTTTATATGTATAATACGTACATGATATGTACACCCGTGCGAAGCAGGGGCGCGCGGGCGGGTCGCTAGTATAATATATATTCCAAACACAAGGGCAGTTAAGTATCCAAATGCAGAAAATCCTTATAATCGAACCGATATCTTAACAGAATACGGTTAACGAACCCGTTTCTCCTGATCAGCTCAAACGTGGCTCGGAGCTGTTCGAAATGGAAGATGTGGTGTTTCCGCTCTGTTGGGTTTCTTAAGCCTGCTGTACTATAAACCATTGCGAGTTACGTCTATATTTCTTCATTTATTAATTGACCTCAGAAGGAGGTTAACAATGCGTCTAAATGGTATTTTTGAAATTATACGTACACATACATATTCATGAAATTATCAATTATTGACCATTTCATGAAGTTGTAAATGTATTGACGATTTTTGATGGAAGATGATGTTCAAGAGTTCAAAAGATTCCGATTAATAAGTAGTTCAAGCATTGGTTTATCCCTCAAATATTTTATATGTTATTAACGACCCGCCCGCGCGCCCCTGCTTCGCACGGGTGCACATTGTTTTTCTACTACATCATGCATGTATTATACATAAACCTTCCTCTTGAATCACTATCTATTAAAAAAAACCTCATCAAAATCCGTTGCGTAGTTTTCAAGATTTAAGCATACATAGGGGCATGGGGACATTGGGATATAGAGACAGAGAAAGCCACTTTGTTTTATACTATGTAGTGATAGTGAAGCCATAGAAAGCGTAACTCAATCATTTCTATCTAATTTATAGCGTTTTGTTTATTCTCATTTGCTATAATTTAACACGTGCCCGCTCCGCTTTAGCAGGCACCGGCCCTTACCACTCTATTGAAGGTCAACTCGATCTATAATGCATGAGGTTCTTTTTGTAGGATGCAGCATTAGGGCCAATAGGTTAAGACGATTTTAATTTGACACTTGGCCATTGATAGCTCGAGAAAGCCCAATGAGAACATAAGATGCTCGTTCACGTCGGTCTCGTTTTCATTTGGAAGAATTCAAGAATAACGTGGGCAGAGGCATGGGCTGGGACTAATGCCACATAAATAGGAAACAGAAAGTAGGTAATATAACACTATTTGATCCCCAGGCAAAATCCGGCAAAATCCGGTGGTCTAGTGGGAGTGACCCCGCCTTCCGATCGTAAGGTTGCAGGTTCGAATCCGGTCGTGCACCAATTGATTTTTCTATCGAAAAATTTATGTGCGCAATGCCAGTGCTCTTAAACGGTGAAGGAAAACATCGCGAGGAAACCAGTTAGTATTCTAACAGCGGCGATGGGCTTGCAACCTGTCACGTATGGAATACTAACTACTGCAAAATGTGGGTATGTGCCAAATGTAATGTTTGGACGTACCTCTGACTACCCCCCTTAGACATCCTCAAAGAATCTTGTTTTAGTACCTACTTGGTACTGGGATCTGAAGGAATATCTACCGTACCTGGGGATCAAAGTCGTGAAGCTGTTTCAGTTTCAGTTTCAGGCAAAAAAAAGTTTGAATGAATTATAATGGAAATGACTTACTTAATAAAAAAAGTTTATGCATACAGAAAATCGTTATCTGACAATTGAATAAAGTTAAAAAACTATAGGGCGGTGGAAATAGAGTCATTCTTTAAATGAAGATCAACAGCCTAATTCAGTTTGCATTTTCCTCCAGAAATAAGTTAGGTACCTATCACCTTCTTACCAACTACGACCTTACTTTGACGACCTCTGTGGCGCAGCGGGCGAGAGCCTGCCTGCGACGCAAGAGGTTGCGGGTTCGATTCCCGTCGTGGAACAAATTTGTGTACGATCTGCAAAAATTTGTTCCGATGGTCTGGGTGTTTTCTATGTATAATAAAAAATATCTATCTATGTAAGTATATAATGTATTAAATATATCAGTTATCTAGTACCCATAACACAAGCTTTGAATAGCTTACTTTGGGGCTAGATAGTGCTGTGTGGATTGTCCAGCATTATTTATTTTTATTATTTTTTTTTTTTTTTTAACTAGGTCTAAAAGCTAACAAACGACTAAAATATGACTAAAGATCAAAATCGAAACGAAATTTTATTTTTAGATGGTCTCAAATCAATTGGAAGAAGTAAAGCACTGAAAAAAGTCGTCTAGTTTTACGATTCCAATGCATTGTTATAACACTTATCAAGCAGAGGCTTAGTCATTACAACAAAAGCTGTTTCAACCAAAAGCTGACGCAAATTACCTACTATCAGGCACGCTAGCCGCTACACCAATCAAAAATATCCATGTCCACTTGCCCGTTGAATTTGAATTTTTAGTTCAAAAGATACCTACTCGTTTTTACCAGGCTTGAAAAATGTGGAATTGTTAATGCGTATTTTTTCATAAATCTTACAATTTATAATTATATTAGATCATCGACATTGTTCTATAGAGATTTAAAACCTTAATTATCGTGACTCATAACCTCCACAATACCTATAAAAGCTGCTTTAAATTATCCTAATCACCGTTTCTAAAAGTATGTAAGAGATGGCAAATATAACATAGGCTATAAGATTTAATAGAGGAGTCAAAATTTTACAAAGAAACCGACACTGATAAAACAAAATAATCTATTGAACAATTTCAGATTATTAGACGAATACATTCTAATAAGATAAGTATCTGAAGAGAATGATAACATTTCAATTACTATTTATCAATACCTATAGTTAGTGTTGTTTTAAAGCTAAATAACCTAAATAATGAATTCTTTCGTTGTAATCAAAAAGGTAACTGAGTAGTTAGGCGAATTTAAATACACAAGGATACATACATAATACCTAAAAATCGAAAAAAAAACATAAATAAAATCAAAGACATTTTTAAAATGTAATTGAGACAAAACACGACCGATAAGATCCCCAAAATTCCTCCAAGAGGCCTCCGAAAGGAAGCTACTTAAATCAACTTCTTACCAACGATGTCACCAACCGTAACAGGTATTATAACGATTTAAAATCCATAATTTATTCTAACAAATCCACAAACTTAGTCATCGGAATCACTTAGGTATTCGTAACCTTCGAAACTAAACCTATACATAGAAAAAGAGAATTCACAATTATTTTTCCCTCAGTAATTCTAAGGTCTTACAATTGCTTTTGTAGTTGCGTTTAATATTATGCTTGCAAGCATCGCTAAAAGGATTTGCTACGGTTTTATATTAGCACAAATTCAAATCACAACACTTCCGTAACTTATGTAATTTAAAAACAATAAGCTGACATACTTAGATCAGTGTAGTTCCATTCAAGTTTCTAGTATCGGAAAGTCTCACTCGCGTGACGCGCGTGCGTCCGGCGCTACAGTCGGTAGCGAACTGGCTTATGTCCTTCGACTTTCACTAGAATGATAATATCGTTATAAAGCGGTGGAGTTACATTGTCAACGGTTGGTACACATTCGCCCTGAGCTCCTGGCATTTTGATCCTGGCCGTGTTATCAAAAGCTTCAGAAACGGCAGCTTTAAAATCCTGTGCAAGTTTTTTGATAAGTCTTGTGTCCTAACCTTTCATTTGTGTAGTTCTTTTTCTTTATAAAGAGTGATTGTTTCTATGCAGATGCTTGTTTCCTTTTTATAGTTTTTTTGAAGTTTGTCAGCTTTATGAACCATTACAATTTTATTATTTCACTCATTTCTACTATATTGCGTATAGTTTCCTAAAGGGTTAATTCAGCACTTGTTTATTCCATATAGTCTTAGAAGTTTCCTATTAGATTCTTATCGAGATGAATGAGTTTACCTTGTACCGTTTAAGGGCATCCTGCGTTTGGTTCTTAAGCGAGACCATATGGCACGTAGCGTTGGGTCACCTTTGAAATGTCCTTTTGAAATTAGCTCTGAGCGAAACGATTCTGTTGGGTATATTGTTTTAATCGCGTAGTGACGCAGTGGGTGTCCAACTGTTTTAGAGTGCAAGTTCTACTCCCGTAGTGATACATCTCTTTAGTTTTTTGGTGAGTTTATTTACTGTAGGTTTATTAGTACCTACCTCTATCATTATATTCTTTAAGAAACTGCATAAATTTGTACGAAATAACTCTTTTTTTGGATTCGAAATGTCTTCTAGGTTGATTTTGATTGATCATATTTCGGCAGATTTCATAAGGTCAATAATTTTAAAACTATGCATAAACACATACGTATTAATTAAACCGTGGGTTATACTTTATTTTCTAAGCAGTTAAATATATCCGATTCCTATAAAATTAAAACTTTGGATACAATAAAACACTCATCAATACCTACCTACAACCTTGCATAATATCCATGCAAATCGGCTTATTTGCTTAGCTGCAACATTGAGAATCAGCATCGTAAACTTTACTGCATAATAATGTGTATAAACAGAATATACCTCCAGTATTACAACGCCTCTGCCTACCCCTTAAAATACGTGACCATAAAGGAGACAGCATTGTCTAATGAGGAAATAAGACATTTTTCTGTAGTACTAGATAATTCTTATTAAAAAGTCAATGGGTTTTTAGTACATTATGCAAAGGATCAATCTGAATTTGGCAAAAAGTTTATATGCGAATAATATGCGAATAAGTTTATATGCGAATAATATGCGAATAAGTTTATATGCGAATAGTCATTGGCAGCTCTTACAGGATTAATATTATAAGAGGTGATCGATCAAAGATCCATTACATGTGAAAACGTGTAAATGGTCATCAGCTATTTTTATGAATTATTAGCAGACCCGGCAGACTTCGTACTGTCTCAATCGGACATTAATTTCGAGCATTTTCATATTTATTCACCTTTTAAACCTTCCCTGGACTTCCACAAATAATTCAACACCAAAATTAGCTAAATCGGATCAGCCGTTCTCGAGATTTAGCAAGACTAACGAACAGCAATTCATTTTTATATACCTATAGAATAGAATAGAATAATTAGGTTATTTAGTTAGACTATGAGTAGTGTTTTTTTCCAAAGTAATAAAAATAAATACAACAGCCGGCCACAGATCAAAATAGTCTCAGTTACTAAACATAGGTACAATTCAAATAGTCGACTTGCTTTTTGACGCGGAAGAATAAAAAATTTAATAAAATAAGTTCAAGGCGTCGCCATTGCAAGAAAATTCTCGCATTTCCCAAAAATGGAATAATGTCAAGAGCGAACCGATAAGGGCGTTTATATTGTGCGTGATCGCTCTTATATAAATGTTGACTCATATATCATACGTAAAGGGCCTATTTTGGTGAATCAGGGCCTAGTGTTCAATGAAATACAATCATAATGAATAAATATGATGCTTTTAGCTTATAGTGATGAAATGTTACTAATCTACTATTTTGAAAATAACGCTATTCGATGAAGTTTCTTCTTCTAGAAAGAAAATGGTTTTTTTTTTATTCAAATCAGGATATCACATAATACACTTTCATTTCAACTACTCACATTTTGAGCTTAGGTCTCAACTTATGTTGGTAACTACCACCGAAATTACCCAGCATAAATTAAATTACCGACAACATTATACTTATAATGAAGAACCGATGTTGCTTCCGTAAGTTACAGAAAACTAAGTCAGTGGCTACGAATAAATAATTTCAATTAATAAGTCAGTGGTATTTATGAATCTCAGTAAACAGCAAAACTTTTCAAATCATACACTCTGACGGCAAAGTCGAAATTAAGTCTATACATGCGAGTAGATCCAATGTAGGCATGAAAAAGTACTCAACAAATGAATACCTATGTAATGATGACTTAGTTTACTTCAAAAACCATCAAAACAAATCATCAAAGCATCTATCTGCCGTAGCCGTAGGTCGTGGGTTCGATTCCCACCGTGAACAAACATTTGTGTGATGAACATAAATGTTTGTTCTCTGTCTGGGTGTCATATAATATTATAAGTATGTAGTTAAAGAAAAAGTATTATAAGTAGTATATCAGCTATCTGGTTCCCATATTACAAGCATAAGCTTAGTTTGGGGCTAGATAGTGCTGCGTGGAAAGTCCACCAATATTTATTATTTATTTATTTTATCTAATAAAACAATAAAACCTGTTATGATGTTAATATCTCAGTAAATAAATAAATAAATAAATACATTATTGGCTAATCAAAACTCAATTTAATATAATTCTAAATTAGATAGGTTCATTTACTTAGAATGCTTTAAATGACTTACTTTCATGTAATCTAAATACTATCTTATACCTACCTGTTAAGTATTAATCTATATACCAAAATTAACTACCTTGATGTAGTTCGCCAGAGGGGAGAAATTCTTAATTATCTGACAGCTAACTTGAAGTTAACTAAATCGAGGTTAAATATTCGTGAATGCCTCAAGTGGATGGACGCAGGATGAACTGTAGAACTAGAACACGTCACGTATTGTGTGAGACCTAAGAAGGCTTTTCCATAGGTGATGGTTATCACATCAAATACTATAGGTAAAATGTTCCATCTGAAAGTGTATACAAAATTACAATGAAATTACCTATATGATCCAAACTTACAGAATTTCTTAAATCATATTTCTGATCGATTGTATTGACGTGAATCAACCTTTTGTTTATCTAGTTTTAATGATATAAACTTGACCTTGGTGCTGTAGCAATCGTCCACAATAGATGCAAAGGTTTATCTGACAACTCCTTGAGCCTCCTTGACCAAGCTTTCAAAATCGTGTCGTAAAAGTAAAACGCCTCACGACCAACGAAAGGTGAACGATCCCGCCGTGTAAAAATAAAGATAAGGACGAATATTACAATTATTATCTCTTTTCAATTGGTACATGAGCATTTAATAAACATTATTATAAGTAAATGGTGCTAAGAATAAAGATAATAAGAGGGATTATTCCAGTGATCTAATGAAAGTGACCTTGCCATCATCAAATAGTGGGTTCGAATCCGATCACACAGATTCTTACAACAGTGAATATATCTATAAAAAACTCAGGTGTGCAATGCTAATGTAAGGGAAAGAATATTTATGGAAACCAATTGATATCCTAGAAGCAGCGATGGGTTATCGTTTTTTCACAAATTAATTTAATTGAGTTTTATAATAAACTAGCTGGTACCCGCGACTTCGTCTGCGTACTTTTAATCTCTTCAAACACACACAGAACTATGTTGTTGGTTCTCTTGTGCTCCTTGGCTCTTAAGAGCCTCGTGAAAGCAGGAGAACCATCACACTCTCATTTTCACACTCTCATGCTCTTATTATTACATAGGAAAACTAAATTCTCACAAACATTTAGAAAATCAGAAAGATGCATAGATATTTATTTATTTATTTATAGGTAGGTACACTAATATTCTGAACTCTTTTAAAAACAGTTTATTTATATTATATTTTTAAGTATTTTTCAATTGTATGGCAGCTCGTTCAACTTGTTGCCTCAGAAGGTAATGGCTGAAAATCAGTGTTTTGCTCTCGAGCAATTCTATGCGCTGAGCTATTGCCTCTTTGCCTAGCTGCAACACACACGAACCGATAGGTATATCAGTCAATGTTTTTCAATACAATAAGTTAATATTTAGTTTTCAATAGAATAAGTTAATAAGTTTGTGTTCAAAAAGTTTGTTTATTTTATAATTTACATTGTTAGTTTATTCTTATTTTGTTTGTTATTTCTCTTATTTGTGTGTATCAGTTGGGCAAATAAATGCGTTATCTATCTATCTATCTATCTATCTCTTCATCTCTTTTTTTCGCAATAAAAGGTAGCCTATGTTTTTTCTCAGGGTCTAAAGATTGTCTGTGCTAAATTTCATCAAAATCGGTTGAGAGGTTTAAGCGGGAAAGCGTAACAGACAGACAGACAGACAGACAAACAGACAGACAGACAGACAGAGTTACTTTCTCATTTATAATATTAGTTGGGATAGTTGGGATTAGCCATGTAAAAACAAGAGGCTATCATTAATCAATAGCCTTTGGTTTTTAAGGAGGATAGGATGGTTTACTCTAGCGTAGTAAAAAAATCGTCAACACCTTATTTTTTTTTAAATTATTACAGAATTAAACCTTAAATACTAAGTAACTTCTAAAATTTCAAATTTTTCTAAATTCTAAGTGATTTATAAGTAACTAACAGTCTATTGAACTAATGAACAGTCTGTCCAGGCCTTACTTTGACAACTTCAGGATTATTAGGATCCCCATTACCCCTTACGACGTAAACAGTCTGAGTTCCATCATCTGTGAATCTAGATTCATCGTAATGATTATAATTATGATTATTGATGTTCTGTTCTTTTTTATAGTAAATATTATTTTGATTCTGATACTTATTATAATTATTGTTATAGTTCACTGGTTTTTGATCATTTTTATCTTTTTTTACGTAGATGTTATGCCTATGGTCAAAGTAATAATCGTTTTCATTGAATGGCGCAGCTGTTGTTTGTTTAAAACCATTATTATAATTTTGATTGTTGAAATTATATTGATAGTATGGTCGAGATGTCGTTACTCTGTTATAATTAATTTGAAAGTACGGCGTCACTCTATCTCTATTATAATTATTATGATTTTCTGTGTTGACATAATTTTTGTTAGAATAAGCATTTTTATTGTAATTGTTTTCGGGAAACAGTATACTTTTCTCTTTTCTTTTATAGTCTCTTGTGTCATCATTTTTCTGAGAATCTTCTGGGAATTTAAGAGAATTACTATCTATATAGCTATCATCAAAATCATATGAATCAGTGTGACCTGTATTAAATGTATTTGAATTGCTTTCATCCGGGAATTGAAATTTAGTATCAATACCACTATTATCATTTTCAAATCTAGCATCATCATCATTAACTGGCTTATTTTGGATCCGTTTTTCTATTTTGGCTTTAGAATCTTTAAATCGAACGTTTGACCCGTACTTATTGTAATCATAATTAGATCCATAGTTATGTCCATATATGCTTGGTCTTTGATTACCAATATGATTATTTTGTAAGCCATACTCTTGTGTTGATTGTTGATTTTGGTAAAGACCATAACCACCCGCTGGGAAATGTTGCTGATTGTCTTGTCCAAGGTTGAACTGACCATTTTGACCTAAATCTTGACCATTAATCTGTCCATTCTGCCCTAAATAATTATAGAACTGCTCAAGGTTCTGGTTCGGGAGTGGAGCATTGAAGAACCGGAAGAATCCTCCATTATGGTTGTTCAGGTAATGGATCAGCTGCTCCGGGTCCGTGGGGCACTGGGGGTAGGCATATCGACAAGTGCCGGTGTTGCCACGTGACGTCATGCCAAGGAAGACTGCTCGCCCGAAGACGAAGAGCGGAGAGGCGCTGATTCCGTTGTAGGCTGAGAGGAGGCTAGAAGAATAATAAGAGGCTCACGACTGCAATTCTCAGTCATAGATGACATCCCGTTATATTCAAATCTCAATGGTTAACTTCTATTTATCAATGCACACTATACACGTTCTTTTCAATAAATTCAATGCATGCCCAATCTCTTTAGATGCGGAAACATAAAAATCTGATAAAAAGTTGATACTCATTGATAAGATAAGATTACCAAAGCTACAATCTGTGTTAAGTGACTAGGTAACAAATCAGTCCAGATAAAGAAAGGCGTCATGAAGTCTCCTAATTATTTAACAGCACTATTATAAATGTGGAAGGTTTTGAATGAGTAAGTACTCGTACTTGTTCGTACTCATCCCCTTGCTGCTGATACTGCTAGACGGATTTGGATAAAAGCTTGGGTATACATAAATAGTGGAATCACCTGGAATGATTTCAAAGAAAGAAAGGAGTGAGTGCCGAGTTAACGGAAATATGAAAGAATATTTGGATGTTTGTGTCAAGTCTGGCTAGACAGCAAGAACAATTTAGAGAAAATTGAACTTGTGTGCATTTGAATGATCAAATAGCATTATTAAATTTTATTCATGCCAGCTAAGCCGCGGGTCGTAGCTGGTTGACCATAGAACTCACGTCAACAGCGGCTGAATGCCGGCTATAGAGTCCAGCACTCCATTGGCCCCCAGCGAGCCTCCGCCCGCGGCCTCACAGAGCAGCCGCGGCACGCACTGTAGATCGTCGTATAGCGCGATGGACGTCAGGGCTCCGGTGACGGCCGTCAGCGCGTCAGACGCCAGAGACGGCCTGGGGCGGCGTCGACGTCCTGGAACATAATGCATAATATAACATAACATTTATTTTATCTGATGCATATGGTTGACAATTAGATGAGAACTAGTTGCGCCCCGCGGTTTCACCCGCGCAGATTTAAATCCCGGTATTCCCACGGGATCAAAAGTAGCCTTTGTGTTATTCCAGACTATAATAAATCTCTCTGCCAAGTTTCATCCAGATCCGTTCAGCCGTTCCCACGTGAAAGAGTAACAAACATCCATCCATCCATCTATCCATCCATACTCACAAACTTTCGCGTTTATAATATTAGTAGGATTAAACATCCCTGAAAAACTGGATTTGATAAAAGATAGGTACTTACTAAAAGGCACAGGCCCTGGAAAGCCAGGATTTTGTTCAAAACCAGGGTTTGTGTTAGGATTTGGTCCGAATGCGGGATAAGGGTTCAGCCCATAGCCTGGTCTACTAGGAACTCCTTGAGGACCTTCATAGTAATTATTTACACCTTGGTTCTGCAATGCTTTCTTGGGCTTTCTTCTTCGTCTTCTCCGCTTTCTCTTGTTGCCCTGATCGATGTTGTTGTCATCTTGAAACGTCACCTGATCTCCGACCAACCTTTGGCCGTCCTCGTGCAAAGGTCTATCATTCCCACCTTGAAAGCCATCATCTTGAAACCTTAACGGCAGATTACTGTCCTGATCCTGATCGTCTTCGAAGCGCAAGTTCTGGGTATCATCTTCAAAGGTGATGAGACCGTATTGACCATGGTCTTCAGGGCTGGGCTGAGAGGATATCTGGTCTTCGAATACCAGTCCGTAGCCTCGTTGGCGCGAGGACACTGTTGTGTTGGCGTTGAAGATTTTTCTGCAACAAAAATACAGTAAATAGTAATAGTGATATAAATACCAATAATGATTTTTTTGCATAATAATAACCCTGAGTTAAAGTATTTTTCATCCCACCATCTCGGAAAGAGTATTTTTGCTCCTCAATATCTGAGTGCAAAAGCCGTTTTTATTCTCTAGAGGATAAAGTAAATTGAATTTAGAACATCGTGTGCACTAAGTTTGTGAATAAAAAAAACATTAAACCTATTTACTGCTACCTCTATGGTGCCAATATATCATACAACTTTTTTTTAATTTGTTATAAACTCAGACTCGACACCTTCTTGGTGTTCTTTTTTCAATTTGCTTTGTACGCGGTTCTTTACACGGCATTTTTTCACGTCATTGTTAAACCTTATATTAAAAACAAGAAACTTGAAAACAAGTGAAAAAACTAAAATGAGTGATTAGCGACGAGGAAGTTTGTTTGTCGCCAACATGTGATTGTAAACTTTTTTTTTTTGCATTTAGTCATTTCCTCGCTGAGGTGGAATGAAAAGTTACGTGTTGCACTCGAGTGCAAAGATTTTTCACCTCGTGCTCTTTTGATTCCCTCGCTAACGCTCAGGATTCTAATTTTGAATCACTCGCTGCGCTCGTGATTAAATTTTAGAATCCTTCGCTTGCTCGGTCATCAAAATTGAACACGCGGTTAAAAAACAACTTTGCACTCTTGTATAACAAATAACTATTCCAGTGTTAAAGAAACCACTACCGATTAAATTAAAAAAAACGAGAATTTCGTATTTTTTCTCGATTGATTACTACCAAAAAAAGTATAAAATGGTTTGTAAAATATTCATATAAATATGACGAGGACTGTTAGTACTAATTCAAGCCAAATCAATAAATCTTGCAAAATATAAAATAATAATTTCTATTTTAGTTTTGTATTATTAATCTGGATACCCAAAGCCTAAATAAGTATTGAAAAAGTAAAAAAAATATGAATAATGTTCCTCACGCTAGAAGTTCTCCAGGATCATAGCTGGTTATTCGAGTAGATCCTGTAACTGGTTCATCTGATGCTGCAGCATTCACCAGGAAGAATGTGCAGACCACATGCAGTGGAAACATTTTGGAGTAGACCCTGAAAAGCGAAACAGGTGACGTAGATAAATAAATCACGTGTGTTCAGGGGGCAGCGACCACGGATTCCACGCTACGATCTTTACTCACTAATTTAGCTTCATTCATCCTCACAATTTTTTTATGCATTTGTTAGTCAAAGCGTGCGTCCAGACCTAACCTTTCTATAAATCGGATGCTACCTGATCTAGATAATACGATCGAAGATCTAAACAGGTTTTAAAATACAAAACAATACATACATACTCTTTTTAAAATTGTAGAGTTTAACTCTAGCCAACGCCTGATAAATTAGTAAACGCAATTTGCAAAGCAACTTGCTGTCACAAGTTAACCCACTGAACAGAACAACACATCACTATCACTACATAGTATAAAACAAAGTCACTTTCTCTGTCCCTATGTCCCCATGTCCCTATGTATGCTTAAATCTTTGAAACTGCGCAACGGATTTTGATGCGGTTTTTTAATAGATAGAGTGATTTAAGAGGAAAGTTTATATAAATACATGCATGACCCGTGCGAAGCAGGGGCGCGCGGGCGGATCGCTTGTTATTTTATAAGTTTAGCTTTTTTTTTTTTTTTTTTTTATACTACCAAGGTAGCAAACAAGCATACGGCCCACCTGATGGGAAGCGGTCACCGTAGCCTATGGACGTTTGTAACACTAGATATGTAACACTCGCGTTGCTGACCCTTTAAATATTTTAATACGCCTTTTTTAAAGAACCCCATACTGTATTCTCCAGGGAAAACATCCGCAGGGAGCGCATTCCACAACCTTAGAGTGCGCGGGAGGAAGTTCCTCTGAAAACGAACAGTGCGCGACCATCCTGGCTCCAAGGTGTGTGGATGGACCCCCTGCCTATGGCGTGCAGTTCGATGATAAAATGAAGCTGTAGGCATCATATCGAACAATTCTTCAGAACACAACCCATTATACAAGCGGTAGAACACACACAGAGAGGAGAAGTCTCTCCTCAAACTTAAAGGTTCAATACCGCTTGTGAGCTTGGGATCATCAACGATTCTCACAGCACGTCTTTGGACCGAGTCAAAAGGACCAAGCTGGTATCCAGGTGCTCCTGCCCAGAGATGGCAGCAGTACTCCATATGAGGTCGGACCTGCGACTTGTACAGAAGTAGTCGTTGTCCCCCATTGAAGTACAGCTTCGCTCTGTTTAGCACACCGAGCTTCCTAGATGCCAGCTTTACCTTGTCTTCTAAATGACTGCGGAACTGAACGTCGCTGGAGATGTCGATACCTAGGACCCCAATGCTCTTGGAGATGGAAAGGGTCATGTTCTGGAATTGAGGTGCCACAGTGAAAGTGAAAGCTTCAAGGCAATGGGTCAAACAAATTATAAGAAACACTTGAAAATATATACTATAGGTTAATTCAAACGCCAGTTCCACACGACCAACTGTATAAGAACCTAAACAAGGAGATAGTTACTTACCCCCGGTTTTTGAAAGCTCGATCAACACTAATCAGCTGTCAAGTCACATGCTATCTCTATCTAATTTGAAGTAAAAGCTGAAATAGCAAGTGACTTGACAGCTGATTAGTGCTAATCGAGCTTTCAGAAACCGGGGATTAGATTATGATAATGCAATTTGTTTTATCATTTTCATACTAACTATTTAGAGATTCAGAGTCAGGGCCAAATTCACTCATCCCCCATAAGGCCTATAAGAATGTAGTTCCTTAAGGTGAAGACAAGAGCTAATGTGACTCTCGCTCGCACGTTTTGACTTTGTTAAACGATATAAAATCACTAAACCCGTTTTCGAAAAATCGCAAACAACCATTATGTGTGCAATGTGATTTTTCAAAATAGGGATCAGTGATTTTATATCTTTCAAAATGTCGAATCGTGCGAGCGAGAGGTACATTAGGTGGTTGTCAACGTCTTAAACATGAAATAAAAAGATGACCCAATCATTGTCTCACAAATCACGGTAGGAATATGCACTGCCCTGCGTCCACAAACTTGAAGCATAATATAGTCTTGCTGCGTATTAGCCTTGGCCATTAAAATAAGTAGGTACATTTATAAACACTTATTCTCTTACCTGCAAATACTTTTAATTTTCAGATAACACTTCTCCCAGCAGATTCTCACAACGAAATGTATTCAAAAGTGAATTTCTCCCGCGCGTTGGCGGAGGAAAGTGGGTGACATCATGGATCATAAAAGGACCTATTGCGTTATCAAGTTTAAAATGGTGAATCCTGTTACAAAAAACTTATAAAGTGGTGTTAGATAATGTTTTTATTGTAGCTTTCTACTGTTTTCTTTAGACCGTATTTAGATAAACCGCTAGTGCTGTCAATCGGTGATGGAAAACATCTGAGGTTGGGTGAGGAGAGTAAGCTATAGAAAGTTTTTTGCAGGGGCTTGTATACGATTGTATCTTGTATATTGTTGCGAATCGAATAGCAACTTTTTTTTTTATAAAGAATAAACCTACTTTGACTACAATCTCACCTGATATGACTTATTGCAGAATTGTATGTGCCAAATGTCTGTATTTTAAAATACTAGGGCTCAAGTACGTGGCTATGACAGCGGTGCGGGTTAAATTTCCGAGCCTGTTTGCATGATCTGCCATTCTCCAAATTCTGTAATGTCATTGGTAGATGTACAATAAAATTGTACATTGTACATGGTTCTTTGCCACTCAATGACTTTACCATTGTGTCTCCCCCGCTGTCCCATTGTATCTCATTACAGGAAATCATAATATGGGCCATGATTTGTGATTGGTTAGTATTATTTTTATAGAAATAATAACTTTGTACACTTTTTTTTGTGTTTTAAACTGTCGGTCAGTTGGTCTTTTACTATTTATAAAGAAAAAAATTAGCTAAAAAGCTTTAAAAAAAACGAAAAAATATATAAATTATTTATTAAATAGTGTGCCAGCCAAGATAAAGCTGATGCATATTTAATTTAAATTCCTTGCACCTACGATTAAAATAAGTAGATACAAAACACAACGCAGCAAATACAATCAAACATAGATCAATTACTACTTAAAAGCTCATTTTAATTGATTTCGCAACGTAGTACAGAATGGAACAAAGCTTTTTGACCTTCAAGCGGTGCGTGTTTCGTCACGGTTATGATCACCGATTATTGTCATTTCCCAACACTATTGACAGATTGACAGGACCTCTGTGGCACTTCATAAATAATAGCTAAGTGACGTTGTTTTAAATGATTGAAGACGGTAGTTTTTAACCGACCTAATAAATAAAGTTCTCTGTTACCGAATAGCTCCGTCATTAGAAAACATCAAAAGGCAAAAACCTTTTGAGTGCTTGTGAGTTAGTGTAGTGTTAGTATCAGTAAAATGTAGTGTAAAAACACGTGCTACATATAAAGTACACAAAAACAAAGTGTCTTCCCCTTAAATAGAGACAGTAAGAAAAGTGTTTATGGACACATTCTTCGTTAAGCTAAAAATTTAGGTCATTGTAAAATTACTCATTAGCCCGCTATTGTGGCTTGATTGTAATATAAGTAGAGTACTTTATAAACCGTAGTAAAGTACACTATTTAAAAAAATGAAAAAATCTTTTGGTTATGCACTCAGATTTGTCCCATAGATACGTACTATATTTTCATCAAAATCGGTTCAGTTGCTTGGCTTAAAAATAAAAACAAGCATAATTGTATGTCATCCAAGTAAATATTATTGTGATGACGTATTTTGCTGTTTTATATTTTCAGTGTAGGTATTTATTTCATTTTAGGTTATAAATAAATAAATATTGGTGGACTTTCCACACAGCACTATCTAGCCCCAAACTAAGCTTATGCTTGTAATATGGGAACCAGATAGCTGATATACTACTTATAATACTTTTTTTTTTGTAAATACATACTTATAATATTATATAACACCCAGACAGAGAACAAACATTTATGTTCATCACACAAATGTTTGTTCACGGTGGGAATCGAACCCACGACCTACGGCGCAGAAGGCAGAGCTACTACCAACTGAGCTACGTAGGCTGTCTTTAGGCGGTTGGTTTTAGTGCACAAAAAAATACACAATGAAACTACTCTATTATGTGCTCTCCTAATCCCAACTAATATTATAAATGCGAAAGTAACTCTGTCTGTCTGTCTGTCTGTCTGTTACGCTTTCCTGCTTAAACCTCTCAACCGATTTTAATGAAATTTGGCACAGACAATCTTTAGACCCTGAGAAAGAACATAGGCTACCTATTATTGCATAATATAAAAGTACGCAGACGAAGTCGCGGGTACCAGCTAGTAGGTCATAATGTACCCTGTATTAAAGAGGGCTCGATGCTAATTTATTTGCTACCAGCCAACTGAGGTTATTTAATAGTTGTTCTGGTTATGCCAAAGCTTTGATTTTTTTTTTTTTTTTTTTTTTTTTTTTTTATACAACTAGCTGATGGAACAAGCAGATGGTCTACCTGATGTTAAGTGGTAACCATCACCTATAAACAAAACATTGCCCCGTAGGTCACGCACAATAGGAACGTGCCCTACGATGCACTGCCCTGCGTCCATCAACTTGAGGCATACAGATGTTAAGCCTCATGTGCCTGTAATTACACCGGCGACCACACTCTTCAAACCGAAATACAGCGTTGCTGCTTGGCGGCAGAAAAAGGCGTGGTGGTAGTACTTCCCCGGACGAGCCCTTCACAAAGAGCTCTACTACTCTTAAATAATCTTGATTCAATAATATTGATTTTACGGCGATAAAATAGAAGAAAATTAATAAAATTATATAGACCTTTATTTATTATACTAACCCCCGGTTTCCGAAAGCCTGATCAACACTAATCGGCTGTTAACTCACTTGCTATCTCTATCCAATTTAAAGTAAAAGCTGAAATAGCAAGTGACTTGACAGCCGATTAGTGTTGATCGGACTTTCAGAAACCGGGGGTAACCCTTTTGAACTGTTTTTGACTGGTTGTCAGTATAATATCGATGGTAAGTACCGTTACGTTAGCTTTGTTTACATTCGTGAGTCCAAGCGGATTACAAAGATAACAGGCAAACGTTGCGAAAGGAATCAGCTTCACGACTTTGATCCCCAGGCACGGTAGTTATCAAGGCTTAACTTTGACCTTAGAAACCTTACCTACTGCCACTCCATGACCTAAACTACAGACATCTGTGACAAGCAAGATACTTGCTTTACCGAGAAACAGTACTTCAAAAGTCAGTTTTCTTTTAGTTTTTCTTAATGTCAACACTTTTAGTTTCTTAATTCGACTGTATTTCTTTTTATTATAATAATAATTTATCCAATCCACACAGCACCATCTTGCCCCAAAGTAAGCTACTCAACTCTTGTTTTTTTTTTTTTTTTTTTTATACAACTAGCTGATGGAACAAGCAGATGGCCCACCTGATGTTAAGTGGTAACCATCACCTATAAACAAAACATTACCCCGTAGGTCACGCATAATAGGAACGTGCCCTACGATGCACTGCCCTGCGTCCATCAACTTGAGGCATACAGATATTAAGCCTCATACATGTGCCTGTAATTACACCGGCGACCACACTCTTCAAATCGAAACACAGCGTTGCTTGTTTGTGGGTACTCTTGTGTTATGGGTACTAGATAACTGACTTATTTAATACATTATTACTTACATAGATATTTTTTATTAAACATAGAAAACACCCAGACCAACGGAACAAACAGATCAGAAATGTAGATCGTACACAATTTTTTCCGAGGTAGGACTCGAACCCGCAACCTCTGCGTCGCAGTCGGACTCTCGCCCACTGCGTCACTGAGGTCGTCAAATTTTTTAATGGTTGTTCGTCATTACTTTTTACGGGGTGGATCGATTTTGATGATTCTTGATCGAATGCTGGTGCTTGTCATGTGGTCCCATTTCAAATTGAGTCAAATCAGGAGCCTTATTCACTATGACCATTTGCAGCGCGATCACGGCTAAGACAAGGCAGGCGGTGTCATACGGTCAGGGCAATGTATCTCCTATGTCATCCCAACTAATATTATAAATGCGAAAGTAACTCTGTCTGTCTGTCTGTCTGTTACGCTTTCCCGCTTAAACCTCTCAACCGATTTTGATGAAATTTGGCACAGACAATCTTTAGACCCTGAGAAAGAACATAGGCTACCTTTTATTGCATAATATTCAAATTAAAAGTACGCAGACGAAGTCGCGGGTACCAGCTAGTAGTGAATAAGGCTCCTGACGAGTAGCTTTTGAGTTATACCTAGTAAGAGGTATTTCAATTCAAATCAATTTATTTATTTCAGATGTAAAAAGGAATATTAATTAAATTTAAAATGTCATGTACCTGTTGGGAATCAATGTAAGACCTTTTATTTTTTGAGAACAATAGAACCTATAAGGATTATTCCCTAATAGGGAATAAGCCTAATTTGTTAGTAGAACTTAATTAAACATGTCGTTTCGTTTTTTTTTATATGGCTCCTGTCTATAGACAATCTTGCCAGTGTCAAGTGATAGAGATTATATGCACTTTGTTATGTTTCTAGTCACGTCAGTCGAAAGTCGAGTCATTCAATTGTTTTGAAGAAAATGGTGGCGGTTTCTTCAAAACATTTGAAACATTTTCGGTCAAATCACGATATCACATAATACACTTTCATTTCAAATGCTTACACTTTGTGCTAAGACCACAAGTAATTTTGGTTAAAATACCACCAAAATTACACAACACAACTCAAAATAACACTAGAAAAACAATTAAAATGAAAATGCACTTTTCTGAAGAGTAGTAGAGCTCTTTGTGAAGGGCTCGTCCGGGGAAGTACTACCACCACGCCTTTTTCTGCCGCCAAGAAGCAACGCTGTGTTTCGGTTTGAAGAGTGTGGTCGCCGGTGTAATTACAGGCACATGAGGCTTAACATCTGTATGCCTCAAGTTGATGGACGCAGGGCAGTGCATCGTAGGGCACGTTCCTATTGTGCGTGACCTACGTGGCAATGTTTTGTTTATAGGTGATGGTTACCACTTAACATCAGGTGGACCATCTGCTTGTTCCATCAGCTAGTTGTATAAAAAAAAATAAAAAAAAATGCTATGTTGCTTCGATAGATGACAGAAAACGAATATTAAACATGTCAAATGTACAATTGTATTATATCTAAATATATATAACTCAAAGGTGACTGACTGACTGACAGACTGACATAGTGATCTATCAACGCACAGCCCAAACCACTGGACGGATCGGGCTGAAATTTGGCATGCAGGTAGATGTTATGACGTAGGCATCCGCTAAGAAAGGATTAAGATCAGTTCTACCCCCAAGGGGATAAAATAGGGGATGAAAGTTTGTATGAAACCCTTGGCGCGAGCAAAGCCGCGGGTTCAGCTAGTTACAAATAAAATTACTAAAATTAAAATTAATTATATATTTTATTTTATTTTGTGTATTTGAAGTCCGTTATTTCTTAAAGGAGTTATTCATGGAGATTCGTTAAGCGTCTCAGCACGCCCGGTAGAGACGCTTATTCAATCTCCTACTCACGAGTTTTCATACAAAAAAGGGATGACGAGAAAAACAAAATACGAAACACAAAACATAAAGTCTGGTACCCCAAGTCTAAATGTAGTGTGTGTAAATACATAGTAACATTCGTAGATAGTAACAGCAAGTATTTTGCTTGCCGCATCAGGTGGCGACACGAGACATTGATTTATTGTTTAGTAAAATTAAATACTCATGTAGTAAATTTTTGCTAGTAAATTATTTCTTTTTATGTCTTTTTAGTATGTATCTGGGAAAAGATCTGTATTTTCGCTTCGATTTATCGATTTCCTACGACTTCTATATCGATAAGGAAACATAATATTCATAGTAATTTGAAGAGCTCCCAATGTGTAGTGATGTTGAGGAAGACGTGGCGTCCTTAATTGAGAATTCATTGCTGTTAGCTGACCTCACAGCTTCTGCGTTGAAGGCCGTGGGTTCGATCTCCACCAGGACACAAAAATATAATATCTGTCTGTTTTTGACAAGATTTTAGGAGACGGAATTATTTAATCTAAGTTTAACGTTTAAACTACTGTGGATCAATCGCGAAAACTACTTTTTTGAGAGTAGCCAAAAAGTAAATAAAAAAACCGGACAAGTGCGAGTCGGACTCGCGCACGAATGGCTCCGTACTATCCTACTAATATTATAAACGCGAAAGTTTGTGAGTATGGATGGATGTTTGTTTCTCTTACACGGCGGAACGGCTTAACGGATCTGGATGAAACTTGGCAGAGAGATAGATTATAGTCTGGAAAAGCACATAGGCTACTTTACATCCCGTGGGAATACCGGGATTTTAATCTGCGCGGGTGAAACCGCGCGGAGCGCAACTAGGTATTTACATATTTGTAATATGATCCAGGCAAGGTACCTAGTGTACCTACCTTGTTAAACTAGACTTAAAAAACAAATCGTGAATAACAAAGTTATTTAGACAATAAACATTTATGTATTGGGTATCTACCTATTCCAATTTAGATTTTTTATTTGATTAGAATATACCGGAATTTAAAATCCCATACAGGGTGAACCAAAAACCCTTGTAGAAATAAGTTAGGAGGAAAGTATGTAATATATGCCTCAAGTTGACGGACGCAGGGTATTGCATCGTAGGGAATGTTTATATCGACAATCAAGAGGCAATACTTTGTTATAGGTGGGGGTCACATCTGGTGGGTCATCTGCCTGTTCTATCAGCAAGTAGTATAAAAATCATACTGAAAGTTTTTTTTTCATACAACTAGCTGATGGAACAAACAGTAGGCCCTGATGTTAAGTGGTAACCATCACTTATAATAAAGCATTGCCTCGTAAGTCACGAACGATATAGGATCGTGCCCTATGATGCACTGCCCTGCGTCCATCAACTTGAGGCATACAGATGTTAAGCCTCATGTGCCTGTAATTACACCGGCGACCACACTCTTCAAACCGAAATACAGCGTTGGTGCTTGGCGGCAGAAAACGGCGTGGTGGTAGTACTTCCCCGGACGCTTATGATGGTCGATGTCTAGTCCCATAGGTCAAGGTTCCACCCGTGAACATTTTGCAATACATTTTTAAAACACCATGTAACATAAAAACTGTATTCACACGAGTTTTTGCTGTACTATTTTTTGCTTGTGCAAAATATAGATACTAGTTCAATGCCTTTGACTTTGTTTGTAAGGTGCTATTGTCGATTATTGGATTATTCATTTATTTAATCAGTACGACACCAGCGAATTACATATACCTACCAATTGAAAACTGAAAATTAAAATTAAAAAATAGAAATACAGATTTACAAACAACAAAGGATTAATTAAAACAGGAAAAAATAATGTCAAAAACAAATGAGTAGGCACCAGGTTTTTAAAATATAACGACATTATGAAGGATATAAAATCACTAAATGAATTTTTCAAGAACCGTGAATCACTACATAGTATAAAACAAAGACGCTTTCTCTGTCCCTATATCCCTATGTCCCCATAATGTTAATGTTAATGTAATTGGACTCCTTTTTCCGCACTTAGACTCAAGGTTGGTCCATTGTGCGTCAGGGTGTGCTGGCTATATCTGTAGCCAGCCCAACTCCTCCCAAAAGCGCAGAAGTTTCCTGGGTGCTTCGCAGGCTTGGAGGAGTGACCTGGGGTTGGCCAGGATTTCTTGTCGTTGAGTTGCTACTACCTCGCATTCCAGGACTACGTGGGCAGCTGATTCTTCTTCGGATAGGCATCCTCTGCAGAGTGGACTGTCTGTGGCTCCGATGTTGTATAGGTGTTTATTTAAGGGAATGTGACCCGTTAAGGTTCCCACAATGGTTTTCAGGTCCCGTCTGTGCATGTTAAGTAGACGGCGTGTCAGTCTGGGTGCGGTTGTTGGTATTGCTGTTCTTGCCTGTCTGCAGTCAGTTGTGCGTGTCCAGCGTTGGTTGTGTGGGTTCTGCGAGCGCTGCCGTATCCAGGTTCTCAGCTGGGAGAGCGGCAGAGGCAGGAAGGGGTTTGGTCCTTCCGTCAGAGTTTCTGATCCTCTTCTGGCTAGCTGGTCCGCGGCGTCATTGCCAAGTGATCCGCTATGTCCCTTTATCCATTGTAGAGTTACCGAGTTCTTTGTGGCAATACTCTCCAGGACTTGGTGACATTCGTATATGAGCCTCGAGTTGCAGTTGTGACTCTCTAAGGCTCTGAGTGTTGCTGCGCTATCTGAGAGGATCCGTATGTTGTAGTTATCGATCCCTCTCCTGTTGATTGCTGTGGCAGCTTCGGTGATGGCCACACATTCGCATTGAAAGATGGAGCTGTGTGGCCCTAGTGACATTGTTATGTTAATATTGAGATCAAGCGAGTACACTCCGGCGCCTGTTCCCTGTTTTGTTTTTGAGCCATCCGTATAGATTCGGACTTCGTTAGTGCCTGATTGATCTCTTTGGTCCTCCTGTGTTTGTATGTGGTAGTGTTTCTGGAATATTTGTTTTTTGGGGATCTTATCGCACGGTGCTGCTATAAGCGGTTCGTACGATACCGCTTTATACAGGATGGATGCGTGCGGGCTCCTGGAGATTCCCCATAGTTCCGAATGTTTGAGTCTAATAGCGGCCATCGTCGCTTCTTGTTGTATAAATAGGTCGAGGGGTGTCAGGCTCAGGATGATTTCAAGGGCTGCTGTTGGTGTTGTTCTCATGCAGCCCGTTATTGCGGAGCATGCTAGTCTCTGAAAGCGTTGCAGCTTCGCAATAACGGTGCTGAGTTCGGTTCTGTTCCACCATACGATTGCTCCATATGTGAGTGTTGGTCTTATTATGGCTGTATAGAGCCAGAGGGTTATTTTGGGTGAGAGTCCCCATGTTTTCCCTAGCATTCTGCTGCATTGGAAGAATATGGCGCTCGCTCGTTTTATTTTGATGTCAAGGTGCTTGTTCCATAGGAGTTTGCTATCGACAATGACTCCGAGATACTTGACTTCGTTGGTCAGGCTTAGTTCAGTGTTAAATAGCTTGGGAAGTTTTAAGTTTCCTGTGCTTCTTTTGTGTGTGAACATTATGAGTTCTGTTTTCGTGGGGTTAACTGACAGGCCATGGCTGTTACACCAGCTTTCTATTGTTTTCATAGCGGTTTTCATTAGGTCGCATAATACGCTTTCAAAACATCCTGTTGCCAAGATGGCAAGGTCGTCTGCGTATCCTACCGTATAGAGGCCGTGGCCATTTAGTTTCCGGATGAGTTCATCCACCACTATGTTCCACAGTAGTGGCGACAGTACGCCTCCTTGTGGGCAGCCTCTCGCTACAATACCTCTTGTAGTGGTATTTACTGTTAGTTGTATTGCTCTGTACTTGAGCATGTTATTTATCCACTCTGCTAGCGTTGGCGCGACACCGTATCTTGCCAGTGCTAGGTCTATGCTGGTGAATGTCGTTTTGTCAAAGGCTCCTTCTATGTCAATGAAGGCACCCAGAGTAGGTTGCTTTACTGCTAATCCGTCTCCAATTCTTGAGACTACGCTGTGGAGGGCGGATTCTGTGGATTTGCCCGGGCTATAGGCGTGTTGGTGTGGGTGGAGTGGTTGGCGTAGGAGAGTGTTACTTCTGATTTCCTGATCGCACAGCCTTTCAAGGGTTTTGAGGAGAAACGATGTTAAGCTAATGGGACGGAATGATTTCGCCATTGTGTAATCGCTTCTACCTGGTTTTGCTAAAAATATGACCTTCACTTCTCTCCATTTTTGGGGTATGTATCGGTGAGCGATACAGCCCCTAAAGATGGTTACTAGATGGTCGACTAGTATGTCATCACTCCATCCTATGTCCCCATATTTATATAATAAGTTAGCTGTTTTCTTTATCAGTTTTCGTACTTCTGCCACGTAGTCTCCGAACTTCCTTATGCATTGACAATCCTCCGCCGCTGCGCCCTAACTGGACACAGGTTTTGAATCTCCTTGTCATATTCCGTCAAGATACCTACGATTTTTATTTATGTTGTTTAGAGCTACGTTTGATTAACTATATTAACTAACTAGTATTAATACAACTATACATATTATTAAGGAACGTAATTAAAATATTTAGACACGGATACAATTTTCCGAGCCGCAAGCGCAGTATAAAGCGGAGTTGCGCGCCAACCGGCTTCGCAGACTGGTTATTCGCAAACTGTCTAATTCTGAGGTTGCGCCCGCGCGTCGTGATTCCTCAGTGTTTGTTTAGCTGTCTCATTGCGCAGTGTTGCTCTTTATTTAGATTTATGTTGATTATTTAGTTATCGCGTGAGTTTTGTTGTGCGATGGTGATCTGTTTTAAAAGGTTTGTTATACAAGATTTATGAAAATTGTAGAAGATATGGAATAAATAAATAATTCGAATATAGAATTTATTCCCAAAGAACCTCAGTCCAAGCTCGGGGATTAAAGTCAAATTATTTATTTTTCTATTTATAAATTAAATAGAAAAATAAAGCATTTCACTATACTATAAAAGGTACTAGCTGGTACCCGCGACTTCGTCTGCGTACTTTTAATCTCTTCATCCCTTTTTTTCGCAATAAAAGGTAGCCTATGTCCTTTCTCAGTGTCTAAAGATTGTCTGTGCCAAATTTCATCAAAATCGATTGAGAGGTTTAAGCGGGAAAGCGTAACAGACTGACAGACAGATAGACAGAGTTACTCTTGCACTTATAATATTAATAATAATTAATAATAATAGTAGGGATAGAAGACAGAGGCATGAGAAACATTTGTATTTGAAACACCACTATGTCGTCTACGACATTATTAGTACCTCTAGGCACCTCTAGGTGATAATAAAATAATCATTTTAATGCATTTTTTTTATATAGATTACACTTGACTGAAAGGATTAATACCTTTGTTAAAAATACCTACTAACGATTGTGATCGACGACGAAGTGAATATTTTTAAGTACATAATCATCAATAGTCTAAGATTATGCAAGAGGCGCCGACCATAACATTTGTTAATAAGGTGGAACGGAGGTCGTTGGTTCGATTCCCAATGAGGGCTTTTGACCTTTGGTGTCCGACTCTTCATAAACAAGAATAATTTATGAAGAGATTTATATGACTTCGATCATTTAGATCGAAGTCATATAAAAGTTTTAAATGGGCAATGTGTTTAAAACGTTAAAGAAAGAAACAGCTGTTATCAATAAATTTTCTTTCTTTGCCATGTTAATCACAATGTTGCCATGTTTTCTATGTATAATAAAAAAATATAGATCTATCTATGTAAGTATATAATGTATTAAATATATCAGTTATCTAGTACCCATAACACAAGCTTTGAGTAGCTTTGGGGCTAGATAGTGCTGTGTGGTTTGTCCAGCATTACCTATTATTATTATTATTAATGCTTAAATATGTTTCATGAATAACATATATTACTATGGATTATTTTAGGGACACTAATAAATATTTTGTTATAAAAGATACTTGCAAGATTTAAACACGATTTGTAATAGAATTGTCAGCAAATAAATGAAATAAAACTTAACATCAACATGGGCAATTGGGCATGGCATCAATCGTGTAAAGATTTTATATAACAAAAATACAAGATTTTAACGATTTTTCATTTATTGGTATTGGGGAAAAAATTGATTCGCAAATTCAAGGTAAATATTATTGACGGCAGTTATAATAAAACATAATAGGTACCTTTATCAGTGACCTTAACCATTTGTGTGCGATCCATAATGTTATAATATTATTATGTGTTGTGGTTGTGGATCCAGCGAAGTTAGTTGGTATGAGCTATTGACGACAGGCAGAGATTTTAGGGCGCCTAACCCAAGGCAGCACGGAAGCGTTATTGTAAATGATAATAGTGTCTTGTTTTTTTTTTTATTACAATAAAGGTCATTATTATTATTTGTACTTTTATATATTTTTATAATTAAATAATTCAGGCGTGGCTTTGCGGAATCTCAATGTAAATTAACTGAACTATTATAGGTATTATAGGTAATTATATTTTTATATTAATTAACTTTTATATGTACTTCTTACAGAATCGACACAAAATTGTAAGCCGCAAAGTAATTAGATAATATCTTATCAAATAAATGATGCATAAAAGATAGGAAAATAAGATCACCTATTCTGAAAGTAGAACAAAACGAGTATTAATAAGATAAAAATATGATATAAGATAACATAATACCGAATAAGCTATGTTTACCAAAAATCATACTTTGAACTGTCAGAAAATAACTTAATTCTATCCTTAATCTGTCATTCATCTACAGATATCAGTAGGTAAAACCACAGTGAAGGCATCAGGGTACCATATGCTCTATTCTACATCATCGCAAGTACCATAAACTGTTATCAAGATAAATAAAGTTATCCGTAAGTATATATTATAAACACGGCATAAAAAGAACTAGAACAGAAAAGAGAAAATTGAAGAGATACAAAAATGGTGCGAAAGTTATTCCCCCAAGCAACCAAACCGACAGACGATCCGTTCGACCGCCTTCTCGGTCATTTCGGAATATGGCAGCTGCTGGTCGTAGTCACCATATCCCTGGTCAAACTGTCCTCAGGATGGGTGCAAATGGCTATCCTGTTCCTGACCCCAAGTGTGACCTTCTGGTGCTCAAACATGACAAGTGGAATCCCAGTCGGTGATGTCAATAATTTGCTTGAAATATCACAGAATGTGACTGTAGGAGCCAATAACACATGTTACCCTGAGTGTGCGAGGTATGAGTACGATGGATCGCCGATGGGGAACACGATTATCTCGGAGTGGGAGCTGGTCTGCGACCGGAGGTGGCTTGCCAGCTTTACGCAGATGATGCTGCAGCTCGGGATTCTGATCGGCAGTATACTGTTTGGATATCTTTCTGATAGGTAAGTCAATAACTTTTTTTTTACATAATATAGGTAAAACGGTAAACGACCGCTATCTCACCTGATGGTAAATGACGATGCGGTCTACGGTGTACTTTCCTTCATCCGTGGGTGTAACACACTTACCTAAGATTATTACCTAAGAAGATACCTATTCACTCGTCTCTTGAAGACATCCAAATTATATATATAGGCATCTGGAAAAACAGACGCCGGCAAGGAGTTCCGCTCTTTGGCAGTCCGCATTATAAAAGTGGAAGCAAAGCGCTTTGTGCGGGCAGTAGGTATGTCAACCAAGAGCGGATGCCCCGTCTCCGTACGTCTGGCGGTCCGATGGTAGAATGGGGACGAGGGAACCAATTTGTGGAGTTCCATCGCACACTCTCCGAAATGTACCCTGTAATGTAATATAATGTAACTTTAGTTACTAGTAGTACCCGCTGCACCTAGGACATCGTGAGGATAGCGAGGAGTCGATGGATAGAGTGGGCTCAGAATCGTACTTCCCGGAAAAGTATAGGGGAGGCCTGTGTCCAGATTGAAGAAACTAAATGCTGGATTAAAAATGAAATAATGCACAAGCATTTTCTACCAGCCCCCTAAGCAATACACGTAGATAACTGACAAAAGTATATATAATACGAGTACACAACTGTTGAATAAATATATAAAAGTCACAAATTTATTGAGGATTTGCAGCCAACTTTCATTGTGCGACTAAATTAAAAATACGACTGTCATTTTTTTAAATTAGACACAAGTCTAAGAATATTACAGTTGTCTACCTACACGTAACTAAGTAGTGAAAGTTCAGAAACGAACTTAAGAGAACTTATGGTCTTAAAATCAAACAGGTAATGGTGGAAAGAAGTCACAATAAAAAAGTTCCGTTATAAAAAGTGGGTGCTGGCGGCAAGGAGGCTGGTAATTATTAGCCAGCATGATTACTTTAATACTTGGGAGAATGTAAAGGTTTGCAAGGAGTCCCTGTACTCAAATAAACCTGTACATTGATCATTATGTATAAGAAGTGCTCATTGCATTGCGTAGCGTAGCTAAGTTAACTTAGTCGTGTCTAAGCTACCAACAAAGTTAGGCAACGCTTAACGCAATTTAATAATTTTATGACCACCAGAACAAGTAGAATCTAAATGATTCGTAGCTTTGGAAGAGAAGAAAATGTCGGGTGAAGTTATGACGGATTCTGTTGTGGCTTTCAACGCCACCAAAGGAGCTTACTTTGATTGATTATCGCGGTTCGATTTCCGCCTCGGAACAAATTTGTATTCTGCAGAAATTTGTTCGGTTGGTCTGGGTATTTTCTATGCGCGGTTCGATTCCCGCCTCGGAACAAATTTGTATTCTGCAGAAATTTGTTCGGTTGGTCTGGGTATTTTCTATGTATAATAAAATATATCTATCTATGTAAGTATATAATTTATTAATTATTATCAGTTATCTCTAAGTACCCATAACACAAGCTTTAGTTGCTTACTTTGGGGCTAGATTGTGCTGTGTGGATTGTCCAGCATTATTATTATTTTCCAACCCTCTTCAACCGCATAAACCGGAGATTCGAAACCAGATGGTTTAAGCAAATTCATATTTTTAGAATACAAGGAATTCTACTTGGATCTTTTCGGATCCGTGTTTTATTCCAGGTATATTCATTTCCAGGTATGGCCGCAAGAACACATTCCTCGTGTCCATAACCACAGTGATAGTCTTCGGGTTCGGAGTCCCGTTCTCCCCAAACTACGCCGTCTTCACCACCATCCGCTTCCTCCTGGGCATGGCCACCGCTGGCACCATGGTGGTGTCCTTCGTGATTGTGATGGAGACAGTCGGCTCGCAGTACAGGGGCGTGGTTGGCTGTGTGTTTCAGTTGCCGTTTATATTCAGTAAGTTATTTATTTACTTGTATTTGTTTTAATTTTACACTCCTTTACATGCTAATTTATCATCTTCTTCACTGTCTCATTCGGTCTTCTTAGATTTAGCAGCCACGGTGATTTAGTGGTTGGCATCCGAAGAAGTGCAGGTTCGATTCCCGCCGTTGAATATTTGTCCCAAATCTGGGCGTTGTGATAATCATTATCTATTTGATGTTTATTTGGAATTTAATTAAAAATTCCAGGTCACATGACAGTGCCTCTCTTCGCGTACTACTTCCGGAACTGGGATAAGTACAGTTTGGCGCTGGCGGTGCCTCCGCTGATCTACCTAGGCTACTTCTTCCTGCTGACGGAGTCTCCGCGGTGGCTGGTCAGCAAGGGAAGGGTCGACGAAGCAACCAAGATCGTCAACAAAGCGGCAGCGATGTAAGTCTATCATGGCATTCTACGTGCTCTATGGTCCTCAAAAAATTGATTATTTAAGCTTGTCGCCACATAATCACTACATAGTCGAAAACAAAGTCGCTTTCTCTGTCCCCATGTCCCTATGTATGCTTAAATCTTTAAAACTACGAAACCGATTTTGATGCGGTTTTTTAATAGATAGAGTGATTCAAGAGGAAGGTTTATATGTATAATACATGCATGATATGTGCACCCGTGCGAAGAAGGGGCGCGCGGGCGGGTCGCTAGTTGGAAGATAATGGAGGAGTGTCTTAACCTTCCGGTTTAGCGATAAGCCCAAACAACATAGTATGTGTAGATATGAACTAGACTTTGTTTTGACAGCTACTGATAACGGAAATCTGGACCAGTTTTACGATGTGTTCTCAACATAACGTAGATATGTCATGTATGTTTGTAGTTTGCACCTACCAGTCTCGAAGTTACAACTAAAGAAAAAGCGTGTACCTATTGAACATTATGATACTTCTTGACGCAAAATCGTGTACCTACCTATTGACCACTAACAACGCTGCAAAAAATAGGTGTGCCATCAACAAGATAGAGACTGCAGACCAAATCAAATCATTAAAATAAAGTCAATTAGGAATGGCTGTAGTTTAAAAGTCGATACAGGTAGACCGGTCTTCGTGACGTTGTACAAATAAGTAGAATGTTGTTAAAAGTAGGTTATACCTACGTTTAGTGCTCGTAGACCATAAGAAACTAATAAGAAGTTTGCCACCGTTAAAACAGTTTGCTAACTGTTATTACTTTTCAGAAACAAATTACCAACTTCAAACATCCAAGAGACGCTGCAGAAGCTCTCTACCGACATATCCTCGTCATCATCAGGCAGTGAGCTGAACTACTTGGCTCTGTTCAGTGGCTCCCTGTGGGTGAAGACCGTGTGTACGGGACTCTTGTGGCTGGTGACTGGCGTATCTTTCTACGGCCTGAACCAGTACATCAGTCAGACCAGCCCGGATCCTTTCGTCAGTGTCGCAGTTGCTGGAGCTATCCAGGTAGGTGTTAAAGTCAAAGTCAAAAAGTATTTATTCTACGGGTTTAGGTATTTATTCAAAGGTATTTAGGCATGCATTTAACAGAAAAAGGTAAAAAATAATAAATAAAAAATGTAAGATAATTACAAAAGTATAAGGTTATAAGTTGATAGCTATCATCGTTTCTCTTGTGTAATCAACCCCACCTGATATCGATTCCGAAATAATATATTTTGATATTTTGTTTTGGCCATTCAGTCGGATAAAATTATTCCTTCTCAGATTAAAAAACAGAATAGTGTTCAATAAAATCACTGAATGGCGATAATGTGGTCAGACATGAAACTTGAAATTGAAGTTTTCATATTTTAGTCTTGCGAAGGGAATAAATTGATGATAGTGACTTTACAAACATTACAGCAATGCCATCAAAAGTTAATTCACGTTCCAGATACCATCAAACTTCCTCGCGATGTGGCTGATCGGCCGCCTAGGCCGCAAGACCACCACGGCCAGCTTCTTCACACTTGGAGGCCTCTGTGTCCTAACCCTCGGATTCATCCCCAACATCTTCTGGCTTACTCTAACCCTGGGCTCGCTAGGAGTTAGTTGTGCTTCAATCGTAGCCACCACTGTCTATATTTACACCTCGGAGTTATACCCAACCGTGGTCAGAAACATGGCGATGGGCGCGTGCTCGATGTGCATGCGGGTAGGGTCCATGCTCGCGCCGTTTGTGTCAAATATGACAGTGACAGTGTCATGGCTGCCAACTGTCATATTCGGTTTGGCGCCAATTTTTGCGGGAATCGTTTGTCTGTGCTTGCCAGAGACTAAAGGAAAGGCATTGGCCGATAGCATGGAGGATGTTAAAAAATAAATGTCACTTTTTTGTACTTTCCCGAAAACTAAAAGATGGCACTTAATACATAAAGTAAATTTATTATTTACATTATTTAGGTATATTGTCATTAGAATAGTTGTGACTTGTGTCAAATTATCTGTGATTTAAAGTAGGTAATTAATTAGGGACCTAGGGGTTTAATAAGCACAGCTTTCGATCAAGAAGGAAATTCTTGATCGAAGTGCAGAGCACGTTCATGAATAGGTAATTACCCAACTTATCTTCTTACCTACTCATCTAGGAGTCATACCAGCAAACGTAAATACATAGATGTTAAAACACTGTTTCTAGATTAGCTTAGTAGGTAGGTACATGCTATTTTTACTGGATAAAATATTTTGTATTATAGATAGATGACAATTGACTTTCTTTTGATAGTCGAAATGACCTATCACTTTATTGCCAGGTTACTCATTTGGTATTATAAGGATAATACTTAGAACCTCATAATATCTAGAACACAACGATATACGGAAATAATAGGAAAATAATAAGGTTTTGCTAAACAGCAACTTATTTTGTAACTAACTTATTTTGTATCTAATAATAGTACCTATATTATTATTTATTTTACTACATTGACTTTTGATTTCATAAACCGCTTACACACTTGCATCAGCTAGCTCCTGCCAAACCCAGTGTGTAAGGTCTCTTAACCGCAGTCCTCAAGTAAAAGTTTCCTTTTAATCTGAAACGAAAACAAATACCTAATTTAAATAATAAAAGTAAATATTAAATGAAAAGGAAATCTAACGAAAACATTAAACGACAAGCGGTAACGGACAAGGATTGATAACGGAGGAGATAAACTGAAGGATTTTTTATACCTTATAAAACATACAAATCACCCACCTGATGTTAAGTGTTAGCCATCACTCAACAGAAAAGTGCCTTACGATGCACTGCCCAGTTTATGCGGATATAAACTTTAGGCATACAGATGTTAAGCCTCATGTGCCCACTTTCACCGGCAGCCACACTCTTCAAACCGAAACACAGCGTTGCTGCTTGGCGGCAGAAACAGGCGTGGTGGTAGTACTTCCCTGGCCGAGCCCTTCACAAAGAGCTCTACTACCTACTCTCTAAAGCGCCGCGTGGTGGTAGGTACATACATAGTACCTACCTACTTCCACGGACGAGCCCTTCACAATGAGCTCTACACCTACTCTCTAAAGTGCCTGATGATAAAGTGGCATCAAATTGCTTACCCAGGAGTAGCCTGCAGTCCCATATGCACCAGCTTAGCCTCACGACACCGGCCGCGGAGGAACGAGTCGTAGGAGTCACAGCGCCGGGCCAGGAACACGCCCCCGGCCACAGACTCCGCCCAGAAGCCCCACGAGCGCCAGTGGCTGCAGAAATCTGGAAGATTTTGTTTTATGCAACTAGCTGATGGAACAAGCAGATGGCCCACCTGATGTTAAGTGGTAACCATCACAAAGCATTGCCCCGTAAGTCACGCACGATAGAAACTTGCCCTACAATACACTGCTCTGCGTCCATTAACTTGAGCCATGAAGATGTTAAGCCTTATGTGCCTGTATTTACACCGGCGACCACACTCTTCAAACCGAAACACAGCGTTGCTGCTTGGCGGCAGAAAAAGGCGTGGTGGTAGTACTTCCCCGGACGAGCCCTCACAAAGAGCTCTACTACTCTTAAAATATAATTAATTGATTTTTATAGCTGGTTAAGAATAATTCTTTGCGAAAGCGTTCGTCGGTAGTTGTAACAGCGCAGCCATTTCACATTGCTGTGTTCCTCTAAGCTCCAAGCTACGAGTATATTACTTCCAAGGAGTAGCATAATGTGAAGAGGAAAGTCTCACGTCCGGGGAAGTTTTGCTGCTATGCTTTTAACTGCCGCAAAGTAGCGTTGCTGTGTTTCGGTTTGTAGAGTGCGGTTGGTGAAATTACAGAATCAGGCTCTCATTATAAGTTAATGGATGCAGGGTAGTGCATCGTAGGGCACGTTCCTATCATGTGTGATTTACGAGGCAATAAAGGCGATGGTTATACAAGATATTTAATACGGTGGACCATCTGGTTGTCCTATCCGCAAACAGTATAAAACTATTACGTTTTGGACGAACGAAGATTGCCAAGCTTGCAGATACCTTCGTTAGTGAGCAGGACAGTGGCCGACAAGCAGCCAGGCTGCTTCGCTTGGCCGCCATTCGGCCAGAAGTCGGCATGCCCAGTCTTGCCGGGCGCGCCATACCCGCCTCCGTCAGTGTGGATGATGTCCACGAAGGTCGCATCGGCTTTGGACACCGGCTGGCCGAGGATAGGGGGGTAGAACCCGGGGTAGGCTGGGTCAAGGCCAGTTAATCTGGAATATACAAAGATATTTCAGTTTTCGTTTCATGAAAACTGGATTTATATGGAAACATACATATTTATAACAAGAGAGAAATAACATAAAAATAACATGTGATGAAGAAAATAACATGTTTATCAAATTGCACTTTTACTAAAACCCCATTATTTTGTACTTACCGATTAAATAAGGTAGGTATGTAATTACAAATCATTCCAATAATATTTTGTGGGATGATGTTGATGGGGGGGATATGTGGGACTCCCCGGCCCGTGACGGCCGGTATACCCACTAAACGACCCAGCGGCACTCCCGCGTCGTCACCATGGAGGGGAACTGGGAAACTGGCGGCGGAGCCTTTTCATCCAGTTCCCCGCCGACGACCGCCCGCCCGCCTACAGCGGGGCCTACAAACCCCCCTTGGAGGGAGGGGCCCGGGAACGACCGCGAGTGCTCAGCCGTTCCCGCCCGACGACGGTGGTGGCGAATAGTGCAATGCGAGAGATGGCCTCCTCCACGCCTGTCTCCCGCTATTCACCACCTTGTTGCATTATCCTAAACTAACTTAATCTGATAGCTCTAAAATTATAGCCATCCTTGTCATTTCTGCCTTTTAGAAAGGGACGACAATATTTTATGTGCTGTCAAATTAGGTTAAATTAGGAAAACTAAACAACAGAATTGACACCAATGTCAATCTCAGCCTAAGACTGGTTGGGGTGCTACCTTGGAACCTTCAATCCTCTGGCAGCGAGAGACCTGGCAGCATGCGCCAGCACGTGGGCCCCGAGGGAGTGTCCCACGAAGTGCAGGCCGGCCAGCGGGACGCCCTGCTTCAGCAGGCGAGACAGGGCGCGACCCGTCCCCTTGCCAATCTGAAAACATCAGGATACACGTTAACTGAGTGGAATACCTACAGCATTATATGGCAATTATTGAACAAAAAAGGAGTACAAACACAAAATGCTCAAAACCTCTTGGTATGCGTCAAGTTGATGGGTCAGCTGGGCAGTGAATCGTCGGGCACGTTTATATCGTGCCTGACATGGGCGCCAATGCTTTGTTATGGATATCGGTTACAACTTATTATCAAGTGGGCCGTAAGCTTGTTCCATTGATAGTAAAATAAAAAGAACTACCCCCATTTTCTAAGAGCACTGCTGGACGTAGGTACCTCCTTAGATGCGCCACTGAGCTTTTCTCATCATTCGGAGCGAGCTAGCGAGGAAAATGCACATACAGTCTTTGTTTTTTTTTCTGGTAGTTACTAAATGTGCGTGTATTTTGAGTTAGAATCAGTTGGTTACCGTAGCCACGTCCTTAGAGACGAGGATGTAGTTCCCGAAGGCCAGGTTGGCCCAGTCCAACACCAGCGTGTTGTACCCTCCGTGCTGCAGGTAGGAACGTACGATCCTCTGCACGCTTCTGTCGGTGGCCAGCTCCACGTACCTGGAATGGAAATAAAACCTCTTTTTAACCGACTTCAAATAACACGTTCAAGAAAAAACCCTGTTTAGTTTTCTTTCGCAAAACAAAAACCAAAATAGTGACAAGTCGACAAATAGGATGAATTGAATGCATTGCGTGAAAAACGGTGCCTGATGTAGGGTCGTAAGAACCTGCATAATTTCATAACTCACAAACTGCTCGTCAAATCAAAGTCAGATAGTGACAGCATAGAGACGACCTCTGTGGCGCAGCGGGCGAGAGTCCGCCTGCGAAGCAGGAGGTTGCGGGTTCGATTTCCGCCTCGGAAAAATTTGTGTACGATCTGCAGAAATTTGTTCCGTTGGTCTGGATGCCTTCTATGTAGGTATATTAGAGAATGGGACACCATGGGACCATAGGACACCATGGGACCACAGCGGCGCCAGCTTTCGATAAAAAAAGTCATCAAAAATCATCAAAATCAGTCCACCCAGTAAAAGTAAACCCAGTATTTTTTTACGTTTGTAACCGCATAACTTTTCTTGCACGCAGGGCAATGCATCGTAGGGCACGTTCCTATCGTGCGCTTACTCGTTAGTTTGTAGATCATGATTACTACTTGACATCAGGTGGGCCTTCTGCTTGTTCCGTCAGCTAGGTTGTATAATAAAAAAGAGGCCTATGCCCAGCTGTGCCTGGGCAAAGCTAAATCGCGAGATGGTGAATGCCAACACGACCCCATCTCGCCATTCCGTTCGCAGAGGATGGCTCACAGGGGGTTTTAGTGGGTTCGAGCCCCACACACCCCCTTCCGTCAACCCTATGACGGAAGGGTATGCGAAGGCATTTTCCCCTTCCAAAAAAAGGCTACAGATAGTAAGGCGTTGACAACACCTAATGTACCTCTCGCTCGCACGATTCTACATTTTTAAAGATATAAAATCAGTAATCCCAATTTCCAAAAATCGCAAACAACCATTTTGTGTGTAATCAATTTGCACACAGTTTGGTATAAAATTCATTTTGATTGATGCATGTTTTCCTACCCAAAAGTTTGCTTGAGTAGTTTGAGTACGAAAACAAGAAAATCAAACTTTGAAGTAGGAAAACTTGTACCGATTAAAATGATTTTTTTACTAAACATGTGCGCAATGTGATTGATTGAACACAACATAGTTGTAGCGATTTTTCGAAAATGGGTTTAGTGATTTTATATCTTTCAACATGATAAAACGTGCGAGCAAGAGTCACATTAGCTCTTGTCTTCGTCGTAATGATAGCTACAATACTTACCCATGAGCATACAGCATGGTCGGTCTCTGCATGTCGAAGTGAGGGTGGTCCAACAGTTTACTTATGTCTTTCAACCGGAAGGACGCTGGATACGTAGCATTTGTTCTGGAAAAGGAATCTTATGATATTTTTTTATTGAAAATGTTAAAGATATTATTTTTATCGAAATGGTTTGGTGCAACCTACGATGGCCCACCTGATGGTGAGCTGCTATCTCTGCGTATAAAAAAAGACGCCTCACCACGAAACTATTAAGTACTGACTTTTTGACCATCTTAGCAGTTTTCAGGTCTAAGAAGGTCAAAGTAAAGGACTAGTCTAGGACAGTCTAATCTAGATCATTGAACGAGCGAGCGAAGCGTCTCAGTTTCCACATTGGCAAAAAATGCGTTTGTCCGGATGTCTGTCTGTCTGTCTGTCTGTTCTCCTCTACAGGTCGCATTTTTCAACCGATCTGGACGAAACTTGGTACACAGGTTATATGACTTATTAGATTTTTTTTGTCGTCGGGGATTTTTGATTGGAGGGTACTTCCCCCAAAAAAAGGGCAAAAAGGGGGCTATTTGATATACTGAATATCTCCACCAAATGAGATCCGATTTCGATTATTCTTTTTTTATTTGAAAGGTAGTAACTATAAGTTGGTCTCATACAAGTTTGGCGAAGATCTGATAAGGATCTTCAAACAATCAAACAATCGATGGTTTTCAATCAAATTCGAGAGAAACACAAAGGACCTCATTCTACACAAGATGATGCAAAAAAAAATCAAAAAGATCAAAAAAATCACAAAACGGAAAATGCACTTGCACATTACATTCCTCAAATAGCTCACTTTTAGTATGCTCGCGAGGTCTACAGCTCCCAGAGCCACTAGTAATATTACTAGTGGTAGTACCTAATTAATAGTACCTAGTATTTATTAGTGTACCTAAACATACCCATAAAACCTGATGTAGACATCTCTGAAGTTAGCTGCTCGCCCTGCAGGAGCTGAAATGTAAATTCAAGAGTTAACAGGTTTTTTTTAGCAAGTTGTATGAAAAAATTGTTCAGTAACGTTGTATATAGATTTCAGATAAGGGTACCGACCGCCAGCTCGTAAAACTTTCTTGAAACGTCAATTTCGTACCGCGAGCTACCAAATATTAAACGTCATTCATTCAACCAGTTATAGGAATAGCTCACTAGTTTTTTCGTACTAGGTGACGTTACGTTGGCTTCATGTAACCCGTCAAATGCTTCAAGTTTAGATCGCCTATCGGCGGTGGCAGTTGGATAAAAATTAGGCGTGTATATTAGGATGCAGTTCAAGTTATGCGTCGAAAACTAATCTCAACTGCTTTATCCAATATTATTCGTTATAAAAATACACAAGGATGGAAAACAATGTTTCTTAGTTGTTTTGGTAGTCTTACTAAACCTTTTATATCACTCATCTTGCAGTTTCAAACGAATACTCTGTAAAATATGTTTATTTTTGAATCCTTTATGGGTATGTAGTAATATCTAATATCTAGTATTATCATAATGCTAATAAACTTTGAATTTCTAAAGAATTCTGTAATAATTTTAAGTACATTACATCCATTCGTAATTTATGGAAACAAGTCGTTTGATATCGATAGGTACATAGTCCCGCCTGCAGCCGTATAACACCGTCTAGGGGTTAAGTGCTATCAATTTTGAATTTGGAACACATCCGTTTACACGTTACATGCATGGTGTGTATGTGTGCGTTCTTGAAAAAGCTGACCAGGTTTTTTGACATTTATTTGTACCACGTGGTGTTGTTTGTGACCAGTGTGGCAATGCTTGCCCGTAGCTGGACACTTTTTAGCAGATGTGGAAAGAGGAACTTTTTTCGCAACTGTTTTGTGGTTTACACCGTTTGATTTTCATTTTTAGTTCATATAAGTGCAGTGTACTCATAAAAAGGTTAGTTATAATGGCGAGAATTAAATACCCTTTACTATAATAATAGATAGTTAACTTAAAAAAATAAAATCCGTTATTGGTTTTCAGCTACATTCATTATGTTACTTATATAATACAAAGAGTTGTGGATTTTATTCAATAAATAAAATAAAATAACTTTATGTACAACACTCATGATTATGAATAAATTCATATTGTTCATTGAGTGAGCGAAGCGAATGAAAATCTTACAATCAACTTGGGCGATTTGGCATTTTATGTATTTATGTATGTATGTACGTTAGGGTGCTTCTTATTTTTCGAATTTTGAAAAATTACTGCGTCAGCCCACCATTCGCTTCTATCACCTAAAAAACGAACCTAGTTTTTTAATTTTTTTTTGTTAGGTTTTTAGGGGTCGTACCTCGTGTCAAAGTTCAAAAAAAATATGATAATTATTACTTGCAGCTCAATGTACATAAAACAGTATATTCATCATTTACACATGATGAAACATACTAATGCAACTCGTTGTCACATTATTCCGTAAAAGTACACTCGTACCCCACCCCTCTCCTCTTCCCGCACGCATCAGTCACGCCTTGAGAAAAGCAGCAAACTAAGCACTAGTTATATATTTGGAACGTACGCGTCGCGTCACGAAATTTCAGTTCGGGGCGAACTACTAGTAATAACATTTTAAATGCTCGCCATTTGTCCCATAAAAGTGTCAAATCTAGCGCTCAATGTAGTATAATTGGAACCCTGTCAATTGACATACTTGACTGGCAGTAATGACGTTAACCCGGCGAAGATTCGTACCAAAAAGAGCATATTGGGAATGAGGTTGGTCATTATGACCATAATGAATTTTCGCAATAACTTCTAATTTATTTAGCATGTTTTTTAACTGAATCTTTGTAACGGTGGTGTAATTCCTAAAAAAAGGTATGATTGTACCGTTATTTAACCGATACCTATACAATTACGGTATAGAAAAAAAAATGATGGAGCTGGCCCATAGCAGACTGAAATGATATAAGATAATGGGAACATTTATTGTTTTGAATTGCCAGCTGATAGCCTAAAATCTTTTGGTGTTATAACACTAAAAGGTTTTAGCTTATCAGCTGGCAATTAAAAACAATAAAAAGTTGTTCGGTATACCAAACAACTTTCATAGCTAACACATACCGTACTAATTGTTTCATTAGTTCTTCTGGTAATGTAAGTTTTCTTCCCAATTTCACCTAGGCCATGTTGTCCTACTTCGTAGTAGGACATGCATGTTAGCAGGTTTATGATTATTTAAGATAAAAATAAAGTTTATTTAAGTTACGTTCTAAAGTTAATAAAATTATAATTGTTGATTAATACTAACTTCAAAGGACTGAACCAATAAAGACTTGTTTGACTCATAAATTTCGTATTTATTTGCAAAAAGGCTTATGGTGTGCCATATTACCCGAAGTTACTCTATCTAGTTTTTAAAGTCGAATTCAGATATTATTATTTATTTGTTGTTATTCCTTATACGATAAAGGTGTCGTTATTCTTCTACACTTTAGTCAGTTCAGTTATCGAGGTGAGAGGTAGGTTCTTAATAAAATGTGATTAGGTATTATTGTAAGTGTAAATAACTTTATATAGGATAGATATTTAGCGCCTCGTGGTTTCACCCGCGCAGATTTTAATCCCGGTATTCCCACGGGATAAAAAGTAGCCAATGTGATACTCCAGACTATAATATATTATATCTCTGTGTCAAGTTTCATCCAGATCCGTTCAGCCGTTCCGGCGTGAAAGAGTAACAATATACATCCATACTTAAAAACTTTCGCGTTCGGTATACCGAATAGTAGTAGAATATTGATTGCTTGGCGAGTTTTATTCCTTCCTAAGCGCTGACGCAGGCGGCAGCTAGTGCGTAATAAGAAAGGAGCAAAATCATGTTTTGGATTCCTATCCTACAAATACAATGCCCCTTTCCCAATCCTTAACGAATTCAGCTGAAACGTAATTTATGACCCGGAAAAACACATAGGTTACTTTTTATTTCAATAGATATCACGCGAATGCTTGTATAAAAATAAATAAGCATACATATCCTTCAGAGGGTAGTAAGGACCCTTATAAATCTTCGTCAGGTTGAATGATGCATTCAAAATCTCTCCCAGCAATAAATAGTTTGTACCATTTTGTAATAATTTATATACAATTTTCAGCCACAAAATGACTTAAAAATGTTAAGTTATGCATCTTTGTAGTTTAAATTTACCAAATAAAGTGAAAATTATGATTTTCATAGACTAAAGGATTGAACCAAAGGATTTTTACTAATATCCAAAAATCGCAAGTTACCGAAAATATTTGAAAATTTATGTCACTTAGTTTCTGAACGTCCCGAGACCTTGAAAAACATTTAGCTCACTTTGTCAGCTTTATAAATGGTGGCGGTACCAATTCTTAAGCAAAAATGTTTTGTTGAGGTTATGTTCAAAAAAGTTATTTGACATTTCACAAAGGCAACCAAAAGCAAATTGGTCTTTATTTATTTCTAACCCAAGGACCACTTTGGATTGGGGTACGAAAGTGAAAGCTGAAAGCAGATGGCGCTATGTTACATCGTACCTGGATCTGTCATAATGCATCTTTGTTTATGTTTGTTTACAATTATTATAATTGCTAGATCCCCAAAATATATTCAACGTGGAGTGTATTTCAATTAAATGATAAGCTACGGATAAGAAAAGCATCTACCACTGGTAAAAAAGGTGCTCTGATAGAAAGGTAAATATCTAAACACGTCATATCAATATTAGTCAGAAGCTAAGGTTCACCACAATAAATTTTTCAACAACTATTTTGTCGTTATAGGCTGGATTCCTACGTCAGGAACATTCTTATTGGAGTAGAAGACGAGTTGGACGATCAGATTCCGGGGTTTCCTGCCTTGGATAGCTTCAGAGATGTTAATAAGAGCAAAAATCTGCTGGCGTTTTTAAAACATCACATTCAAGAGTTTGCAGCAATATAAGAGATAAAATTCTCAATGAATACTTGCGCTGCTTGCATAGATAATTAGATATTTTCGTTCTTCTAATAAGGTAGCTTAATTATGACAATAAATAAACTTAAAAACATTGTGTTGTAGTGTTTAAGTAGTATCAAATTATCGTTGAAGTAGAATCAGTTAATTAAGCGTTTTATTTTGAAACCAATTCATGCTCATACTATTTGCGCCCCGCGGTTTCACCCGCTCAGATTTAAATCCCGTTATTCCCACGGGATAAAAAGTAGCCTATGTGCTATTCCAGACTATAATCTATCTCTCTGCTAAGTTTCATTTAGATCCGTTCAGCTGTTCCGGCATGAACGAGTAACATCCATCCATCCATCCATACGTACAAACTTTCTCGTTTATAATATTAGTAGGATTATGCTTCGACAATGCTTCTCTTATTATCGAGCTTCTGAAGTCTAAAAATCAGAGCGATTTTTTTTCAGTACCTAGGTGTAGCTTGGTTTCTTTTACTTAAATTGATTCATATTAAAATGCTGAAATCATAATAGGTGTTGCTTCAGTTGAAGAAAGGGACTACTACATTTTATAGTGCCCATTAGGTTGTAAAGAGCACCGGTGGTCTAGTGAGAGTGACCCGCCTTCCGATCGTAAGGTCGCAGGTTCGAATCCGGTCGTGCACCAATGGATTTTTCTATCGAAAAATTTATGTGCGCAATGCCAGCGCTCCTAAACAGTGAAGGGAAACATCGTGAGAAAACCAGTTAGTTTTCTAGCAGCGGCGATGGGCTTGCAACCTGTCACGTATGGAATACTAACTACTGCAAAATGTGAGTATGTGCCAAATGTAATGAAATGTAATGTTAGGACGTACCTCTGACTAACCCCTTAGACATCCTCAAAGAATCTTGAGTTGGGTAGTACTTGGTACTGAGAGATATGAAGGGATATAATAATAACGATAATAATGCTGGACAATCCACACAGCACCATCTAGCCCCAAAGTAAGCTATTCAAAGCTTGTGTTATGGGTACGTACTAGATAACTGATATATTTAATTTATTATATACCTACTTGGATAGATATTTTTTTATTATACATAGAACACACCCAGACCAACGGAACAAATTTCTGCAGTACGTATACAAATTTGTTCCAAAGCGGGAATCGAACCAGCAACCTCTTGCGTCGCAGACGGACTCTCGTTTGCTGCCTATCTGCTGGATATCTACCATGCCTGGAGATCAAAGTCGTAGAGCTGTTTCAGTTTAATTAGGCTAGTTTATTTTAAGCAGACAATACAATAAGTAAAAACTGTGGCCACTTTTTTATAATTTACCTACCACAGAGAGGTCCACAAACATTTAATATCTTTCCGAAGCATAAAAACATATATCGCTACAAGAAAGGCCAATTCATCTATATTCATCCGACTTTCCTCCAATTATTTATATAGAAAGTGTGTCTGTAGCTTTGTCTGTTTGTATGTTAAACTTTCACGTCTAAGCCGATTGGATGAATTGGATGATATTATATTAAATCCCGAAGGTGGATACTTTATTTCATGATTTGATACGTACCTACGAGTACATGTTAAAAACCATTAATACAAAAAGCTGATACCTTCACATATTTCTATTGTTTTTCTTTATAAACTAGTAGGTCGCCCCGAACTGAGATTTCGTGACGCGACGCGATCGCTCCGAAAATATAAGTAAGTGGCAGTCAGAGGCGAGTCCAAACATTGTGTTTGGACTTGTATCTGGCTGCCACCTATTAACTAAGAATGATAACCAAGTTTCAACTGAATTGGCCTATTTATTAAAGAGAGTTCCGATGACCTTGACTCTATCATCAGAACAGGTCGCTATCACCAGGTAATGAGAACCAAGTACCTTCTTTATTTATTTCAAGAAAAAAATAATTGAAAATCCAAAGGAACTATCTGACCAGTAGAAAAACCTTGATGCCAACGAAACTCTTAGAAATGGTAGCTCTTGGGTCGTTGGTTGGTAGTTGTAGTAGGTAATTTAACTTTTTTCATTTATCTCAAAAAGCGAGCAAGCTAGAAAAAAAATTAAAATGGTTTTGAAATATCCAAATCAACCTCTTTCATATGACATGTCATTTTATATTTTGCATAACTTTTATATTTTTAGCCCCCTTAAAAACCCCGATATTATAATAACCCCTCATACGATTTTACCAGGGAATTTCTCAAGTTCAAGCTATCGACTTACCAAATTTAATGCAGATCGGATAAATAAACGGGTTTCAAGTTATCGTCGGACAAACACACATACATACATAAAACGCCAAATCGCACAAGTAGAAAAAAAAAAACTTGATACAGCTTCACGACTTTGATCCCCAGGCACGGTAGATATCCCTTCAGATCTCCCAGTACCAAGTAGGTACTAATTCAAGATTCTTTGAGGATGTCTAAGGGGGGTAGTCAGAGGTACGTCCAAACATTACATTTGGCACATACCCACATTTTGCAGTAGTTAGTATTCCATACGTGACAGGTTGCAAGCCCATCGCCGCTGTTAGAATACTAACTGGTTTCCTCACGATGTTTTCCTTCACCGTTTAAGAGCACTGGCATTGCGCACATAAATTTTTCGATAGAAAAATCCATTGGTGCACGACCGGATTCGAACCTGCGACCTTACAGTCGGAAGGCGGGGTCACTCCCACTAGACCACCGGTGCTCTTCGCCCAAGTTGATTGTAAGATTTTCGTTCGCTTCGCTCACTCAATCAATAATTGAGTTATTATTACCATATTTGATCAAGACTTATTTAAAAGGAGAGAAGGTACCTACTTTGTTCTCTTATTATGGTGACAGTGAATGTCTGATATCGGATCCAAGGTCTGTATAATGGAACTCTTCCATAAATTATCCGATAGTTTTAACTTGAATAAATAATTATAAATAAATAATAAATAATGCTGGACAATCCACACAGCACTATCTAGCCCCAAAGTAAGCTATTCAAAGCTTGTGTTATGGGTACTAAATAACTGATATATTTAATACATTATATACTTACATAGATAGATATTTTTTATTATACATAGAAAACACCCAGACCATCGGAAAAAAATTCTGCAGATCGTACACAAATTTGTTCCACGGCGGGAATCGAACCCGCAACATCTTGCGTCGCAGGCAAGCTCTCGCCCGCTGCGCCACAGAGGTCGTAATACCTATTACTAATATTCAAAAGTGACATGTCATATGAAAGGGGTTGATTTGGACATTTTATAGAAGGCGGTAGTCAGAAGCAAGTCTAAATATAATGTTTAGATTTGCCTCTGACAACCACCAACTTTATTTTCAAAGCCTTCGTATCGCATTACGAGATCTCATGCAGTTTGTGGCTAACCCCTAGTATTTATTTAGTGAATCCAAAATAGTGACAGCATGATGTTTCGACGATGGAGCCTAGTAATGTTGAACGAAATAAATTGGCCTATTGAACTGAAACCTAGTAAGCGTATCGTTATGTTTGGGGTAGTCGGAGCAGAGCACCTCTAAAAAAAGTAAACGGCAAAATACTAGAAAGTAAGAAAGAAACATTACGTAACTACGTGGATTATTTATTAGGTACTAGTTAGCACGCCGTGGTTACACCCGCGCAGATTGAAATCCCAGTAATCCCACGGGATAAAAAGTAGCCTATGTGCTATTCCAGACTATAATCTACCTCTCTGCCAAGTTTCACCCAGATCAGTTCAGCCGTTCCGGCGTGAAAGAGCAACAAACATCCATCCATCCAGGTATTAGTAGGATTGATACAGAACTGTGCAGAACTCAGTGGCTGTCAGTGGTGTTTAAGTCAGCAAGTTGAAGTGATCAAATAGATTAACGAATAAATTTAATAATTACAGAACCTAAACAGTTTATTTCGTTTTAAGTATTAGTGAATTATTAGGAGCAGATAAAGTCGGGGGTAGCAACTAGTCCAATTACAATTATTCAGTTGACAGCTAATGGCGGCTTTACATTATAGCTAGTTTAGTAGAACTAAAGAGGTTTGCGTTTAGATTAGTGTTTGCACTTGCAAGCCAATACATGACACACACACACGCGCAACTTTTACTTATACATTTTACTCGAAATGGTATATTGTTATACCTATTACACACACGCGTAAGAAATATAACGATTTCATAGAAGCAATTAAAATGGAAGTTCCTGAAGATTCTACTGCAGCTAAAGCGACCTCTGTGGCGCAGCGGGCGAGAGCCTGCCTGCGACGCAAGAGGTTGCGGGTTCGATTCCCGCCTTGGAACAAATTTGTGTACGATCTGCAGAAATTTGTTCCGATGGTCTGGGTGTTTTCTATGTATAATAAAAAATATATATCTATGTAAGTATATAATGTATTACATATATCAGTTATCTACCATGACACAAGCTTTGAATAGCTTACTTTGGGGCTAGATAGTGCTGTGTGGATTGTCCAGCATTATTTATTTATATATATTTAGAGAATTATGTATATTATCATACCTACTTAAAAATGTTGCATGTCGGTTATCGATGAAGTTTGTGAGACCACAATTACACTTAGACCATGATTCACCAAACTTCTGGCAAAGAAATACATTTCATTTCATTTATTTAAAGCTGTAGGTGCAGCTCAAGACAGTCAGTTCGAGTTATTAGGTATCAGTTTACCCAAATAGATAATAATGTGTAGATGCCAAAAATGCATCAAACGTATATATAATAAGTGTGTATCTGGCAGTTGCGCGACAATACGTAGGGAGTGTCGATAATAATATTTTCTGCAATTTAATGACGTTTCACTAGTAGTAGGTAAGGGATGGTTGTATAATTACACGCCACCCAAAACTAAGGCGAGATTTTACATTTTACGGATATGAGAGAGCTATTTATCTACACTAATAATATTATAAAGAGAAAAACTTTGTATGTATGTTTCGAATAGGCTCAAAAACTACTGGTCCGATTTCAAAAATTCTTTCACCATAAGAAAGTTAAATTATCCTTGAGTAACATAGGCTACATTTATTACTGAAAAAAATTAGGGATCCCTACTAAAACTTAAAAAATGTAACCCGAGGTGTAATATAAAATATCTTTCACCGCATGCGCTGCGGAAACTATAGACGATACAAAAAAATGTTCTACAATATTAAAGAACACATCATTATCTACAATTAAGTCTGCAATAGCATATATCTAACTATTGTAGTTATGTTACTAAAACAACTTTTCTGTATTTAAAATGTTGATAAAAATGCCGACCAAAAACAGACCATGTTATCCTTTATATTAGTCCTTATACAAATAAATTATTTTGTATGCAAGGCTGTTCCAATACTTATCGACTACTTCTTGAATTTTTTAAATCGGACATTCCATTCAAAAGATATTATTATTACGAAATTAAAAACTTTAGCGCGCCTTAGAAAGCGCGAAAGCTAGGCGAGTTCTCACTCAGCGTGGGCACAATGGTGTGCCAGCTACGGGCATGTGTATATGCCCGTAGCTGGCACACTTGCATGCAAGCTACAGACACATACGCTAATTGGCATGCCTGTACCTGGCATGCAAGTAGTTAGCACAACATTCTATTTTAGGTCAGCTCTGGCATCCACGTGACGGAGGGGACTCGGGGGGGGGGGCTACGAAACCAGCATGTGTGAACGTCGCGACAAGTACAGGCATGCCAGTACCTGACGTGTTGGCATGCCACGTAAGCGAGGGGACGCGGGGGGCTACGAAACCGGCATGTGTGACCGTCGCGATACCTGACCTGACGAGTTAACTTGCAAATGTATCCACAATGTGCCCGTAAATCCTGCATGCCTGTAACTTGCATGCTCGCTACTGTACCATTTTACTGTCACGTGTATTTTCACCTTCGTGTGTTACGAAGCGCGGGAGTCTAAGTTTATGCTAAAATGTTGAAAAAAATTATGTCCACCCATGCGAAGCTGGGACAGGCCGCTAGTTACCTATACTTACAATAACACAATTATGGAAACTTGCCATACTTTAGAATCTAACAGATATCTAAGGTTTAGATACCTAGCTACATCCTACTAATAGGTATTATAAATGCGAAAGTTTGTGAGTATGGATGGATGTTTGTACTCTATAACTCCAGAACGGCTTAACGGATCTGGATGAAACTTGGCAGAGAGTTATATTATAGTCTGGAATAGCACATAAGTAGGCTACTTTTTACCCCGTGGGAATACCGGGATTTAAATCTGCGCGGGTGAAACCGCGGGACGCAACTATTAATTATAAAAGTACGTGGTTAAAGGATCATACAAAAGAGTAGTAGAACTCTTTTTTTGTGAAGGGCTCGTCCGGGGAAGTATTACCACCACGCCTTTTTCTGCCGCCAAGTAGCGTTGCCATATTTTGGTTTATAGAGTGTGGTCACCGGTGTAATTACAGGCACATCAGGCTTTACATCTGTATGCCTCAAGATGATGGACGCAGGGCAGTGCATCGTAAGGCAAGTTCCTGTCGTGCGTGACTTACGGGCAATGCTTTGTAATAGCTGATGGTAACCACTTAACATCAGGTGAGCCATCTGCTTGTTCCATCAGCTAATTGTATAAAAAAACAAGCCCTAGGTTTTTTGGCTGTTCTTCTAGGCTTTGTTTGCGTTTGGGTTGCGTGGAAGGGGCGCGGGCGCCTGGAGTCACCTAGCTTTGAGACGTTTTCAAGTGATCCTTGTGATTTTATTGAATAAATATCTTTTTGCTTTGACCTTCACTTCGAAATTCATCAGATATAGGTATACACTAAGTTAATTAGCAAGATAATTAACTTACCCTCGGTTCCTGAAAACTCGATCAACATTTATCGCCTGTCAAGTCGCTTGCTATCTCTATCCAACTTGAAGTAAAAGCTGAAATAGCAAGTGACTTGACGACCGATTAGTTTTGATCAAGCTTTTCGAAACCGGCCGTTAGTATACAAATCTAGAGCGAAAATGCTACTGTCTTAATTTAGTGAACTGAGCTTAGCCATGTGTAAACGCGCGCGGAGGCAGTCATTTGTGAGTCTTCTACTCCTTGATAGAGAAAATCGAAAATTACCGAAAAAAAAGTTTATAGAACGACAAAAAAGTTTAAAATGTCCAAAGACAACAAAACCATGTCAGCTAATCTTCGCATATGTGTGTGAGAGGTCAACTTATACAAGCCAGTAAAGTTTTCAAGAAAGTTTTCACAAATGCTAAAATTTGACAGATCAATTCTATGGTGGCGGTCGGCCCGAAGGTCCAAGTCCGTCCATAATATCATCTAAAACTAGTTTTGAAGAGCATTTTAATTGGATTTTCAATTAAACTGAGACGGTCGCCTTTCGACTAGTTGAGAAGGATGATGATAGCTCAATAAATAAGCGATATTTTATAAATTAAAATAAAATTAAAAATGATTCTATTGAGATGACTCCAATCCATACATAACACTAATCCTACTAATATTATAAACGCGAAAGTTTGTAAGTATGGATGGATGGACGGATGTTTGTTACTCTTTCACGCCGAAACGGCTGAATGGATCTGGATGAAACTTGGCAGAGAGATTTAGCCTGAAATAGCACATAAGCTACTTTTTGTCCCGTGGGAATACCGGGATTTAAATCTGCGCGGGTGAAACCGCGGAGCGCAACTAGTCCCAACTAATATTATAAATGCGAAAGTAACTCTGTCTGTCTGTCTGTCTGTTACGCTTTCCCGCTTAAACCTCTCAACCGATTTTGATGAAATTTGGCACAGACAATCTTTAGACCCTGAGAAAGAACATAGGCTACCTTTTATTGCATAATATTCAAATTAAAAGTACGCAGACGAAGTCGCGGGTACCAGCTAGTATACAATAAAAATAACAATTCACAATTTAAATCCAAAATACAAAAGGTAGGAACGACACAGTAAAGTAAATAATTAATACTTGCTGTAGAAAGTACATTGTAAAATGTTGGCCAACGGTTTTCGTTTCCTTCTCGTGTTCCTGGTCGAGGCAAGGACTTCAAGGATTTAGTCTGATTACTTATAAGTCTCACGGCTATTGGAAAGGTTCGGGAGAATGACTTCGATATTAAGGCGCAGCATACGGCGCGCCCGCTATCTCGCTCGCACAATGGAATATTTTTAAAGATATAAAATCACTGAATGTAGTTACGTAAAATCGCAATCGGTCAAGTTGTGGACAATTGCATTACAAAGATTTAGCAAAAATAAAATTTTGATTCAATCAAGTTTTCATACATAAAAATTTTACAAATATAAGTCGCATTTTTAAGTATGAAAACTTGCTTGGAACAAAATTTTGTTTTCGCTAAATATTTATAATGCCATTGACAACAATTTGACCGATTGCGATTTTAATTAACTACATTCAGTGATTTTATATCTTTAAAAATATTCCATTGTGCGAGCGAGATAGCGGCGCGCCGTATGCTGCGCCTTAAGAAGCTATTTTTAAACGATTTTAGAGGTTAAGTTTCGGAAATGCCTTTCTTCCCAAAGTCCAAGGTATTCATTCGGTTGAACAATTAGAATGAATGAATGAAAAATTCTTTATTGTACACCAAAATTTACAGAAAAAAGAACACTTAATAATAAAAAAATAAAGTAGTAGGTACAATGGGCGGTCTTATCGCTGAAAGCGATTTCTTCCAGACAACCTTTGGATAGAGAGTATTGTTAAAATGTGTAAGATTGAAATTATTGATTAGAATTACTTTAAAACGTTTCAAAGCTAGGTGATAGGTGCCGGTGGCCCGATCACGCTAATTTCTGGCTGTCGAGATGGCTTTCAGTTTGACATTTGATCAAGGAATATAATACTATCTGACGAGAGTATTTGATTCCCATAGTGTAATAGCAACATATGGATAGATCTAGTATCTAAATTCCTTGGGATGGATGCCAATTCCTTGTACGGGAATTAAATGTCAAACTGAAAGCCATCTCGATAGCCAGACATTAGCGTAATCGGGCCACAGTTCCTGACGACCGAGTTTTCTCGCCCTGCGTAGTTACATCATGTTGAGGCATATAGATGTTAAGCCTCATGTGCCAGTAATTTTACCGGCAACTACTACTACTACTAGCCTATGGTGGTCCCATTGTTGGGCAAAGGCCTCCCCCCTTTTCCGCCAGTCACTTCTCTCACGAGCCTTTATCCGCCAGTCCCTCTCATAGGCGTCCAGCTCGTCTCTACACCGGCAACTACACCTTGTAATCAAAACCCAGCAACGCTGTTTCGCGGCAGAAATGGTGGAAAACATGGTGGCTCAGACCAAATAAAAACTAAAGACAGACTTCTGTGAACAGCAAAGTGAAGCCAGTTTTCTAAAGATGTGTTGCGGTCAAACTACGCCTCGCCCCGTGTACATACACAACTAAACGCACACACACAGAAAAGTGAAGCCAGTTTTCTAAAGATGTGTTGCGTGGGCCGATTTGGTGTTTGCGTGCGAGGCGTAGTTTGACCGGCTTCACTTTGCTGTGCACAGAAGTCCGTCTTTTAGTTTTTATTTGGTCTGAGCATGGTGTTAGTTCTTCTCCGGACGAGCCACATACAAAGAGCGTTTGAGACTTATCTGCAACGGGGACAAAGCATTTAGATACCGTATTGCGCAATGTCTTCAATTATTTTTATTTGACCTTGACACGACCCCGTATCCAAAAGTTCTACAGTTTTTGGTAAATGACAATATTTGCGGCACGTAGGTGCAAGCCAACACGGCCAGACAAATGAAGAATAGGTAATACAATACAAAATTGATAGGTATCCCTGACGAGATTTCGGAGTTTTTCCTAGGGACTATGGATAGATAGAAGGATCTTCTTAGTTGTTTTTTGTTGTTTTATTTATTTCTCAGCAAGCTCTATAGCAAACAAACGAAATAATACATAAAATAAGAAAAATATAAAATATTTTCGCTAAATCTTTGCATTGCCATTGACAACAACTTAGCCGATTGCGATTTAACATAACTACATTCAGTGAATATAGGGATTTCAGATTGGTAGATTTGATTTAGACATTGATTGGTAAAATTTATTTTGTTTTCGTTTTTTGTAACGTTTGGCCCGATTTAAAACCGACCCGATTTAAAAAAGAAAGGTTCTCAATTTGACTATTTTTTTATATAATGTTTCCTCATAACTTTTTACTGGGTGGACCGATTTTGACCGATTGCGAAAGCGGGTGCTTGTCATGTGCTTGTCTTGTGTGTGTCGTGTGGTGGTGGTAGTTTTTGAGTTAAAGTAGTCTTCTCCAGTGCATTGAAGTCTGTTTTTTCTGGAAAGAGTTATTTGTATGAGACTTGTAAGTTCAGCACGTACGACAGACGCGCTGATTGAGTGTCCATACAAAAACTGCCTGACACACGAAAAACAAACTCATAGGTACTTACTTGGGGGCCATCATCATGAACAACTTTTTGCCGTCCACTGCTGCAAAGTGGACATAAGTCTGTCCTATGGTGCGCCACTGAGCCCGATCTTTGGCTTTTCCCATCCAGCTTATGCACTATGCACTATGACCATTTGCAGCGCGAGCTCGGCTAAGACAAGGCACCGGTGTCATACGGTCATGCAGGGCAAAGTATCTTCTATGTCTTACAGGATAAAGCCCAATATCAAGTTTTGACGTTACACGGTTTGGGGCAAGGAATCTCCTATTTTCTTAGTGAATAATGCCCCAGTAAGGGATCAAGAGGTAGCACAGCAACACGCTAATACTTACTCGGGGTACAGCAACTACGTCGAAAGACTAACCTAGTATAGTGGAGCGCAGTAACAAGTTGAAGCTATCCAAGTTGATGGGGAAAGATGGATCTCTCTGGCACCGACACGGTAGCAATACTGAAATGTAGTAGACAAATATTTTAATCACTAGTACAATGGTCGCAATACATCTTCAAAAGAAGTGCACATTGTTTTGGTATTTTAGCATTTTTGTAGCTAACTGTAAAGTTTTTCCAAAATTTGTGAATGCACCTTTGAATATCTCAAAAAGATGATGGTCTCCTAAGAAAGTATAAAAAAATATATATCTGCCATCTGGTACCTATGGTACCCACACTCTGCACTAAATAGGTACAATTATAAATAAATAAATAAAATAAATATTGGTGGACTTTCCACACAGCACTATCTAGCCCCAAACTAAGCTTATGCTTGTGATAGGGAACCAGATAGCTGATATACTACTTATAATACTTTTTTTTTTGTAAATACTATTACTTATAATATTATATAACACACAGACAGAGAACAAACATTTATGTTCACCACACAAATGTTTGTTCACGGTGGGAATCGAACCCACGACCTACGGCGCAGAAGGCATAGCTACTACCAACTGAGCTACGTAGGCTGTCAACAATTGGGTACAATCACATCTGAAGTTATGAATCTTAGGGCAAATATTCGAATCGACATGCAAGCAATAAATAGATAAAAACTAGTAAAAATTTAAACTCGCAGTCCAACGCAACTGCCGGAAATAAATTATTTAAAACGTTGCAAAAACCACAAGCAAGATATTATTTCGAGATGGGTACCAATTTGGATGGAACTTTTTATTATTGGTCTGTTAGTCACGTAACAATAAAATAAATAATTATAAATATTGATGCAGATATTCCACACAGATAGCTTATTTAACAAAATATGTAATATCTTTTGTAAAAAATCGTCTAATTTAAAACCTCTGGATATAACAAATATCAAGGTAAGTTCATGGCTCAAATGTTTGTTCTTGGTGGGGATCGAACTCACGACCTATATACAGCGCAGATGGCAGAGCTCCTAACAACTGAGCAGTGAGAGCTGTTAAATATGTAATAAAATATATAATTTAACTCAATCTTTTGTTTTCCTTTTGCCCTGCGACCTATAGAGCTGGTAGGTAAATATGGTACAGTCAGCATTGGGCACTATAAGTTTTTCAGAATTTCAATAATATTTATTTTCTTTTGCTGGCGCCTCACGGCTCATATGGGCTCTGTCGGCTCTAAGTTGTACTGTTGGATCCAACACTCCAATGTGTGGATCGATCTTGGACAGTTATCACTATCACTACATAGTTTCACAAAGTCGCTTTCTCTGTCCCTATATCCGTATGTCCCTATGTATGCTTAATTTTTAAAACTACGCAACGGATTTTGATGCGGTTTTTTTATAGAAGAGTGATTCAAGAGGAAGTTTTATATTATAAAACTTCCTCTTGACTATGTATAATACATGCATGATATGTGCACCCGTGCGAAGCAGGGGCGCGCGGGCGGGTCGCTAGTTGGGGATAAAGTTTGGTACATCCAAATTAGAGCCAAGCTTGGACGCAAAGTGGGATCCAATGTGTGCAATAGCGTCCGCATTATATCTATTTACCACTTAACATCAGGTGGGCCATCTGCTGCTTTCATCATCTAGTTGTATAAAAAAGTAATATTTACTAACAATATTCATTATTAAAATTTATGTTCATTGTTAAACTTGAATGTAGAGTAAAAATGCAATTTTTTGGTCAAAATAATTTTAAAAGTGATTTTTATTTACCTTATGTTTATGTGGCTAACTGTACACGTCGATGTAACTCAAGATAAAAAGACATGACAGTAATTTATGCAGATATCGTGCCACGGTCACCGATGTAATGATATGACATAAATGGTTTGTAAGTCTTGTACCTAACCAACTAAATACAAACCAGACCGATAGACTAGTATGTTGGTAGGGTTCTTCAGAGGTTTTTAAAATGTAACATACACGTTTATATATTACTAGCTGAACTCGCGGCTTTGCTCGCGCCACGGAATTCAAAGTTTCATATAAACTTTCATCCTCTATTTTATCCCCTTGGGGGTAGAATTGATAAAAATCCTTCCTTAGCGGATGCCTACGTCATAACATCTACCTGCATGCCAAATTTCAGCCCGATCCGTCCAGTGGTTTAGGCTGTGCGTTGATAGATCACTGTGCCAGTCAGTCACCTTTGAGTTATATACAAAACACAATCTAACACCCAAGAAACCGAGTAGTAGAGCTGTTTGTGTGGTTAGCTTGATGACAGATTAAGTAGTTCAACCATTTAGCTTAGGCTCAGCGTGCAATCAGAGATATAAAATCACAGAATTTTATATATTCCAACTAGCGACCCGCCCGCGCGCCCCTGCTTCGCACGGGTGCACATATCATGCATGTATTATACATATAAACCTTCATCTTGAATCACTCTATCTATAAAAAAAACTGCATTAAAATCCGTTGCGTAGTTTTAAAAATTTAAGCATACACAGGGACAGGGATATAGAGACAGAGAAAGCGACTTTGTTTTATACTATGTAGTGATGCTTTGAGAGTGTGTAAGAGAGTAGTTCTTGCGATTGTCAGCCTCTCAAGCTGGCTATCAGTTGCTGCCTCGCTTGCATGTTGAAGGAAGTTGGTCGGCCCATCAAACCGTGTAAGTGAGCCTTTATAAGCCTCTTTATATTTTTAATAGCATCGTTTGGACAACATTACCAGTTGTACAACAAACAACAATAGGCCGCCAATCTCTAACCCCAATGCCCGTCTCGGAGAAACGACAAGGTCGAATTTGCATTATTTTCAAAATTGCTCACTACCGGTATCACCTACCTACCTTATATGCACCCGGAAACTACGAAATGCATAAAGACCTAGGTACATAAGTTACCTAAGTATGTGACATTGGTAAACGGGCAAAGGACCGCGTATTTTCTTTCCTCTTTACCTTCAGCATAAGTTATTTATAAGTAATACCTACTAACAGACAATAATATAAAATTTAAAGATTTAAATCCCGGTATTCCAACGGGATAAAGTAGCCTATGTGCTATTCCAGACTATAATCTATCTCTCTGCCAAGTTAAATCCAGATCTGTTCAGCCGTTCCGGCGTGAAAGAGTAACAAACATCCATCCATCCATACTTACAAACTTTCGCGTTTATATTAGTAGGTAGAATATAGGATACTGACATTGCACCCACACATTAGCCCCAAACTAAGCGAAGCTTGTACCTGCATAGGACTGATAATCAGAGATCGGAGTAGGTAGAATGATTTTACGTACTTGCATCAAGGTTTCATAGCATGGATATGGCTTTTTTCCGATATTTACCGGAAAGTTCCGATATTTACCGGATTAAATTAAATATTATATTAAAAGCAGTATTTAGTAACTACAATATTTGAAATTTAAAGGAAACGATTGTTAATCGTTTATAGGTAAATTGATTTTTATTAACCAATCAAATATATTTTATTAATAAAATATAAATAATAGTAGAATAAGTAAATAGTGTAAAAAAAAATGTTTTCTACGCATTTAATCGCGGGAAATACGTTTCCCACATAAAATGTTTGGCACTACTTTGCTAAATAAAGTTGACAGTTCGCTTTAGTTTTCAAACAATTAATAAGTCATCCAGGATACTTTGTTTGGATTGGTCGCAACCGGAGATAAGGTGACAATAGATCCTGTTGGCCGAGTTATAGGTACATATTATTATTATTAGGTGTATTACTGATCTGATCCTGTTTATTTATTTGTTTTTACTATGTTGTTGTAAGACTGTGTAGATTGGCAGACGCTAAAGGAGGCCAACAGGGAGGGAGCCTAACCCAGTAGTGGGTGAAGTTAGGCTGCGAATGATGATTATGATATTGATGCGTTTCTTTCTTTACGCCTCCACGTAAAATTTATGAAATGAGGGAAAAAATGTCTTGATAATTTTAAAATACCGGAATTCCGGAGGCATATCCATGCTAACTTATCATTTAAGGTCATTGACCCTAAATCATTCTACCTACTCCGATCCCCGCTGATAATGAATACTTGTAGGTAAACACATACTTTAGAATACAAAAAGCATCCTGTCACAGAACAAAAGTTAGGTACACAAGTTTGTCCTCGGTGGGGATCGAACCCAGGACCTAAAGCGACACAAAATTGTAACAGCATAAAATTGTTATAAATAAATAATGCTGGACAATCCACACAGCACCATCTAGCCCCAAAGTAAGCTACTCAAAGCTTGCGTATGGGTACTAGATGACTGATATATTTAAAACATTATATACTTACATAGATATTTTTTTTATTATACATAGAAAACATCCAGACCAACGGAACAAATTTCTGCAGATCGTACACAAATTAGTTCAGAGGCGGGATCGATCCCGCAACCTCTGCGTCGCAGGCGGACTCTCGCCCGCTGCGCCACTGAGGTTATGGTATTAATATTGTAAGACCTTGAACTAACCACTAGGTATGTACTCTACCATAACACAGGGCTATCCTAGTTTGGGTACCAATGTTGTCCAACCAGAAAATACCTATATTGTAACACGTTTCAACCCTATTTTATAAGATATTGTGATGTTTGTTACGAATCCATATAAGTTTCATTTCATTTCATTTCACTCTACATAACAAAAAAGGTTTCTTAAACAAACTTACCTGAGCCAATTACAACAATTAAGACCAGTCCATTCGAAGTCACTGCGCTTATTTTTAACGTCATTTTGTAAAATAAAAATACGTTTTTTTTTCTCACACAGGCATAAAAGCCACTGTATTACATTAATTTAATTTAGGTACTCATGTTTGACGATGGCTATAATGTTTTTTAAGATAATTCACAATTTCTGCATTCGATAAGTGAGTTAGGTACTTACAAGTACCTTTTTACATTCGATTTCATGTGAAGAAAACTTAAACAAAGAGCATGATTTTTTACACGAGTTATTAGTGTTTGTTACGTAAGTTAATATGGGTATTGTTATGTAAGAATTTTGTTATCGTTTTTATTAAAATCTTGGTTTTTATCATGGAAATATCAGTGTTACGCGTAGTATGGAGATGTAATTAGTAGGTTTAAGGTTGGCGCTGATGTGGAGATGACTGAAGGGTCGCATGCGCAGCCTCCAAGACCCTGTACCGAACGCAAGCATGACGTATGCAGTACAATCACAATAAGAAGTTGAATATTTAATTTTATCCGAAATTTCGTCACTGTAGGTATGTGTAGGGGAAGAGACGCCGTCTTCTATCGTAAGTTCGAAAAAAAAACATAGTGTAGAAGTTTATAAGTTTTCCTCTTCCAGAAAATTCAAATTCAAATCATTCATTTCAGACCATCTAAGTCCAATTTGTTAGTACACACACAAATAAAAACTAAAAGCTAATGTTAGTCTTATAATGTTATTATTCAATACCTACATTATTATATATTATTATTATCACAAAAATTTATTGAAATATTTTAACCAAATTACATTTATTTATAATTATAAGAAATTGTATAAAGTAATTATAGCTACTACTAAAAATAATAATTTAAACGGGTATTGATATCGGGAATCAAATGTATGGTTTTATTTATTCTGATAAAAAAAGGTTGGTAGATAGTACCTAGTACTTTCTAGATACTGTGAGGTTATATACCAGCGATAGATACCAAGCCGAGTTTGTTGCCTGTTCTTCTCGGTGTTGGTCGCGTGGAACTGACACTAGAGTCACCTAGTTTTAAGACGGTTCAAGATGGTCCTTGTGATTTTATTGAATAAACATATTTTGACTTTGACTTTATATTTTTAGGTTATTAAATTGCCCAATTAAATAGTTAAGGGATTTTTTTTATTATATAAGATAAATAATAAATAGTGCAACTACATTTAAGCAACTACAATTTGACGACCTCTGTGGCGCAGCGGGCGAGAGTCCGCCTGCGAAGCAGGAGGTTGCGGGTTCGATTCCCGCTTCGGAACAAATTTGTGTACGATCTGCAGAAATTTGTTCCGTGGGTCTGGGTGTTTTCTATGTATAATAAAAAATATCTATCTATGTAATTTATAATGTATTAAATATATCAGTTATCTAGTACCCATAACACAAGCTTTGAGTAGCTTACTTTGGGGCTAGATGGTGCTGTGTGGATTGTCCAGCATTATTATTATTATTATTACATACTTTAAGACCACAGAAAAGAGAAGACTCTTCTAACACAGGTTATATAACATAAAAGAAGAGTCCCAACCCGATTCAATTATTATTACAATGATTCAAGTATTATTGTTAAAGGCAAACCGTTAACGGTACACTTGTTTCGACGCCAACACGTTAAACGAAATAACAAAACTAAATAAAATAAAGAGGAAGTATGAAATATTGTAACAGAGACGCATTGCCCCGAATACCTACCTACAATTCTGAAAATGTGTGCAGATATACTAAAGATTAATTAATAAACTACAATAAAATAGAAAAGATCACAGAAGAGAAGTAAGTACCTAATGAAAAATCACAACAACCTATAGTTTCGGAAAATAGCGTTCCTACTTGCACTATCACTACATACATAGTATAAAACAAAGTCGCTTTCTCTGTCCCTATATCCCCATTTCCCTATGTATGCTTAAATCTTTAAAACTACGCAACGGATTTTGATGCGGTTTTTTTTAATAAACAGAGTTATTCAAGAGGAAGGTGTGTGTATAAAACAATGTATAAAACATGCATGATATAGGCATGTGAACCCGTGCGAAGCAGGGGCGCGCGGGCGGGTCGCTAGTTTTAAATATTACAAGCGGTGTCGATTCTGTTGTTGCATTATCCTAATCTAACTTAATCTGACAGCTCTATAGTTATAGTCGTCCTTGTCGTTTCGGTCTTTTAGAAAGGGACGATAGTATTTTTAGTGCTGTCAAATTAGGTTAAATTAAGAAAACTAAACAGCATAATTAACAATGTGTGATCGAGAGGTTGTTTGACATCAGTCATCCATCACACAAATGTTCGGACCAAGGTTTGAACCCACAACCATATCCCACAGAGCGTAGAAGGCTGAAGCACCAATACTACCTACCAACATTGAGTGTTTAATTTTGAAAACAACGCATATTTTGGCCATGTTTGTTAAGTAAACAATTTTATTTAAGGTCCAATATTTGCTACCAGCAATCATGGTGTGATGGTGTTTAGCTACGTATAACGTATGAGTTAGTATGTTATTGCATGGGTATTCACTGGAAACATGAGGCGTAGGCCCCTACTTACTGGACCGATCATGCTAGTTAAGTTTGTTACCTTTTAAGGTACGCGTCCACTGCATCAGCATCGCTGCGTACGGAGTGGACGGAGCGTCGGCATTTACAAAATGCCGATGCAAAATGCGTCCACTGCATCCGGATTTTGCATCGGCAGTATCGGTATTTTCAAAGCAATTCTGAATGGCGCGTTCACTGCGGATAACGTCATCAGCAGAAATACCGGTCTCTGGCGCTGAAATGCCGATCCAGTGCACGCTGTACCATACAAATCAATACAAAGCAACAAATCCGTCCGCTCCGTACGCAGCGATGCGGATGCGGTGGACGCGCACGTTTAGTAATAGGAAACTCCAGTGTGGTGCCAATCGTATTACTGAAGCGTAGGCATAACAGAAACAGTGAGTTACGGAGTAGGCTTGTATTGGTCGCGCCGGTCGCAGCACGTAAAAATAACCAACTTAGAGGTATACTCTATGCATTAAAAAACCTTATTATTAAAATCGGACTACTCTATAAAAAGTTATGCGCGGTCATACATTACAATCAGTGAGTAAACAATCAAACCCTGCTTTTCTACCCTTGGTTGGATTTTTTTCCAAATTCATATGAGACCTCCAGTGGGTATACCTGGATTTAAACTACGAGGGTGAAACCGCGGGACACAGCTAGTCTAAAATAAAATAAAATAAAATAAAATGTTTCATGAACACGTTTATTTAAAGATCGGGAATGTAATAACAGAATTATCTACAAGCTTAAAAATAACAAAAAATTAAGTAATGTAAGTAGCTATTTAAGTATTAACTTACATAATATTTACAACGATAAAATGGTGCCAATTCTGTTGTTGCATTATCCTAAACTAACCTAATCTGAGAGCTCTAAAATTATAGCCGTCCCTGTTGTTTCGGTTTTTTGAGAAAGGGATGGCAATGTTTTTAGAGCTGTCGAATTAGGTTACGTTAAGAAAATTAAACAACAGAATTGGCACCAATAGCTGTCACGCAAAAACCTGACGTAATAGATTTAAGGCGATGACAACAGTAAATGTACCTCTCGCTCCATTTCAACATTTTGAAACTGAAACAACTTCACGACTTTGATCCCAAGGCACGGTAGATATCCTTCTAATCTCTTAGTACCAAGTACTAACAAAATATTCATAACAACATTTTGAGAGATATATGAAATCATTGAAACAATTTCAAAGTGTTTAAATTTTCGAGCTAGATGTATCTACTTTGAAGGGTGCCAGCTCCTTAACTTAAAAGATTGAGGAAGATTTTAAACATTACCGCTAGAGTTTTTTCAGTAACTAATGTATCCTGTCAAAAATAAACATAAACCAATAACGCGCAGCGATGCGCAAGTTGATAAAAACTTGACCTTAGGCTCGTATTTTTTCTTATAACAGCTCTATGAATGAACATAACAAAAACACATAATTACCTAAGTAGTTACATAATAATAAAAAAGCTTGGCCAAGGCTACAAGATTAAAATGTAAATACAATCCGCCAAAAAAGTCTAGAAACGGACCTTAATTAGACATGCGCGTGTTTCGCATAGGTGCGAGCGAGATCGCATGTGAGTGAACGGCGAAAATGTATGGAAAGTGGCGCCCCTATCATTTTCAAGACTATTTTCCCAACTTTAGTAATGCACTCGGTGTGCAAATATTGGTGAAATCCCCAAGAATAAAAATGAGAGTGGGGAAAATGCTAATTTTTTTTGAAGATTGTCATTTTGACATTGACATAATCCCCAGTGGGGACAATAAACCAAAATATAATGACGGAAATTCCCCACAGCACTATCTAGCCCCAAACTAAGCCAAAAGTGATATAATACTTAAATCCTTTTTTTTTGTAAATATATTCTTGACACAAAATATGTTTGTTCTCGGTGGGGATCGAACCCACGTCCTACGGCGCAGAAGGCAGAGCTACTGCCAACTGAGCTGTGAAGCCTGTCCCAAATTACGATACAAATATCTAAATATCAACACTAGTAAACCTTTTACATTCAACAGTATTGACTTTCCGTTTCCTATCAGTGAGCTTATGCACTTGGAATTATGGCCCAGTAGGTAATGAAGTCGCCTGAGTTGGCCGCTAGCTCATACGAACTAGCTTATTCTTGAAAATGAGTGTCCATAATCGGATACTTTTTAACCCTTAAATCCCATTTACCTTGAAGCTACAATACAGATTTTGACTAATTTTTAAATTTAGAGACTAAGTCTAAAGTTCATAGAGAACCGTTGAGAGGTTAACACCCGAAAAGTTTCTGAAAGTTCGATCAACACTAATCGGCTGTCAAGTCACTTGCTATCTCTACCTAATTAAAAGTCAAAGCTGAAAATAGCAAGTGACTTGACACTCGATTAGTGCCATCTTTTAATAATAAGAAATTCTTCTTCTTGTTATGTCACTCTATCATTCGACACAATGTGGTGAAAGTATTAATGATAAAATACAATAAATGTATAGCAACAGTGACAAGGCTAACTTTATGCAATGTATAGCAAAAAGAACGCTGGAAAACAGCGGAGGGGATGTGATTGCGCATACAATATACTCGCGCCATCACCCCCTCCTTCCAGCGTTCTTTTTGCGTGACGCGCACTATAACATAACTTGAGTAACGTTTGTAAGTTAAAACGTTTGTCTCGGAGTGTGGTCAAAAAAGTCTCGAAATTTTCATAGGTACTATTAATAGTATATTTGGGGATTTTGACACTAAAAAAGTACCTACTGGAGTTTAATAGTTCCAAACACACAGGACTTCTTTCATCAATCGAAATAAATCACTTATGCTACTGTAATTTGGAATCATCATATTCGTTTACAGTCATTATAATCTATTTGAGGTCAACATCATCACCGAGTAGGTCCTCGCACTCCTTCTCCCAGTGTTTATCATCACCGACTTTGTCTGCCACTACCTCGTACTCTTTCAGTTCTGCATCTAGCTCCTTCTCCCATTGCTCTGAAATGTTAACATCGTTTTTTATATTATATGTCATTTAAGTTAAGTTTTTCTACTTTGTTTTTCTTTTTATTTTATGTTTTCATTTTGTTACGAGATATCGCTTATGTTAAAGAGATTACGTTTTTAGCTATGTCATATGCGTAATGCAATGTATTTTGATTACTGTCAGCTACCTACCTAATTATATGTATATACTTATGTATTAATAAATTATTAATATTTATAAGGTTGGTTAAGAAAATAACAACACCATTTTTTATTTTAGAATAATATAATTATTTCAATTCATAATAACTAACTATAAATGCCAATGTATCATTTTGTAACTATATTAATACGTTTACTAAATTATTGTGAAGATAAAACTAAACATTGTCGCTAACAAAACAACTATTGCAAAGCTAAAACTTAAAGATCAGCAAAGGGATACACAATAGCCAAATTATTTAATTTTCATTAAATCAGCCCCCATACTTGAAAACATTTAAAACGTCGACTGACCAAAATGCATTTATTTATTTATTTATTTATTAGGATCGCCAAGAGATAATACACAAAACTTAATACTAGATACAAACAAAAAAACATCCTGACCCGTGCTTATCCACCAAAGGCAACCACAGCTAGCACAGGCATCGTAAATATATAAGTAGGTAATATGAACATCATTAAAATAATATAAACGTCAGTTTACGTCAGTTTCACAATTAAGAAATGTCAAAAACGCCATTTTGGAATTTAACTTTTGACATATTCAATTTATATGAGTAAGGGGGCATCTACAGAATAAACATTGGTTATGAATGGACACCGAATAACATTATAACATTACATCCTTCTTAGACGTTCATTAGATGTTGACTCAACCGTTGATCAGTGTATCGACAGTATTCTAGGCCAGTATTATCACCCCTTTAAACATCCACGAATAACTATAAATACATGAGTTTACAATCTAGAATTCTACACAACTTCAATAACTTGATTATTTATGCCACAGATTAATATTGACCTATATCTAATTGTAAATTATTACAAAGGAAAATGGGAAGATACATGCCTTACTACAAAACTTTATGAGTTCTGACGTCACAAATATTGCAGTTTTTTTTACAATGTCAGATGATGTGGAAGTGACAGGGTGTACGTGCCATATCTAAATAACATATGGCGCGGGCGACTTTCTCTTCCATTCAAATTTCATACAAAATACATGGAAATAAAGCACAAATTAGGTTAGCCGTGTTTACCTAAATATTCAGGTAAATACGGTATGACATCCGACGTCCGAGCAACGCTTTGTCGTGCTAACCTAAATTGTGCTTTATTTCCATGCATTTTGTTTGAAATTTGAATAGAATTGGTAGCCGCCCGCGCTATACGCCATCTAGATGTGGCCCGTACCTAAGAAAACGTCTTGTGGTACGGCGCCGGCCGGCGGGGTGTTGTCAGCTGAAAGACTCCAAAGTGAAGTTAGAAATTCGACAGATAATAGTCAAAATGGATATAAGTGACCGTCACCGTGGTGATATGTCATGACTATACTTGTTTAAAACTGTAACGAGACTAAAAAAACAACTACCGACACTATGATATTTGAATCTCATATTAAATTTGAATATCTTACTCGAAAACGTTATGAAAAAGGCTTTGGAATGAAAAACTATGTAATATTCTGACAATCCAAAAATATATACAATAAGTTTTAACATTGCTACACATTGCAAAACATAATTGACAGTGAAATTGAAAAGAATGAAGGACCAACTTTGAGAAATACTAGAGAAAATGCATAAATGATAAAAAATAGGCGCAGACAGAAGCGTTACATTCGAAAGCTGAATAAAATAGAGAAAAAGTAGCAATGTCAAAACCGGAACGAATACTTACAGTTAACACTACTGAGCCGAACCATAATGAACTGTGGGGTGTTACAGCTATAATATAACCTTATTAAATACTTAGACATATATAACATTCAGTAGACATTAAAATAGGTTCCATCGAGAAAGTGAAAAGAATACAATGTCAACCATTGTGGTCTCTACATCAATAGCTAATTCAAGTATGATCTGAATGTATTTCAAATAGTTTAAACGATTATCAGATCCTGGGCTATTGAAATAAAGACCAGATTGCTATCAGTGGTACATTATAATCAGATCGTATCAATCAAACGTCGATATATACAATTTATATTATAGTTCACAAAGAACGGGATAGAAGAAGCTATATTGTCCATAACATTAAATTAGTTTATATATACGAAACACGAGATAACAAGGATGAAGATATGACACAGTGATATAGATCATAAACTTTAAGATATAAATAAACAGTAGATAGCAAACAGCAATAAATTCTATACAAATATTCAACGCTCAAACTATAATAAGGGTGAAGTGAAGGATTAACAGTGATACAAGGTAATTTGACATAATAATGCCACGATTCGTTCAATACTTCTCCGAACAGGGGGAATGCGAAACACCAACATTGTTCAAATAGAAAAAACAATGACATTTTAAAATAAGGGGCATTCTGAATCGAATGAGGCAGTTTCTCGCAGTGCCAAACTCAAAACATGATCCAAAAGTTACAGTATCTATTAAAGTTCCAATAATATCTAACGCTACATGTGCGTACTCTATCCGTATCTTTGACATTGTGATGGCATTATTTTATCAAGATTTTATATAAATAATTTCTTTAAATTTATTAGCGTTACATACCGCCATACGAAAGGTTATATTGACGGCTATACTTTATCCACATCAGACGATACAAGACAAGATAGACGAGATTACATACTAGTTACAGACAAACTGGGTATTATACAGAACTCATTGCTCGCAACGTGGATATAGAGTGTACATGAAGTTAGTAAATATATAGAACCGTACATCGCTGGTGTTATGTGATAGCGGATGCCCCTTAGGTGTCCGTGAGTTTGCTTAAGCTGCATTCCGGGAAGAAAGAAAATGCATTTAGCAACATCTTAATAAAAAAATGTAAAGTCTTTTTTAAAACAAGTATTTAGTGCATTGTCATTCAAAATTAACGTGTACACAAAATTTCAGCTCAGTCAGTTGAAGATATCTGCTTCAAAGAACTCTCTCACTCTCGTGATTCCACCCGAACATACATACATTGAAAGTTAAATAAAAGCATGTAAAAAATATAAATAAGTTTAAAGCGCATGGTATATTTAATGATTTCTGCATAAAAGACTCGGAAATGTCAAAATTTGAAATGGATAATGATAAAGAATACGGCGGTAATTTTGATAGTACCAGTCACAACTCACAAATGTAAGGCATGCAGAACATATGGAAATATTCCTCAAAGTTGGTATGTACGATTTTGTAAGCCAATGTTAGCCTATTTAAAACAATACTCAATTCATTGAGTCACTCACAACGTATTGAAACTTATGGTGATACATATAAAATATCTGATACAAATAAATAATTTGGCTATGTGTGTTGATGAAAACATAAAATAAAAAAGTAAATGTCCGACGTCAAATAAAATATCCGTGACATCTATCTTATTATTATATTTTGAAATATAATTAGTAAAGATTAATTTAAGAGTGCGTCAAGTCTTACCATCATCGTCTTTATCGACTTTCAATGATTTGATTCGCTCCTTAGCGTCATCTATTGATTCTTGCGATGATTTTTCAGTGACTTTAAGATCATTTGCTGTCTCTTCTACGTAAAACAAAACATGAAACAAAAATAAAACATAAAGTAAATGATGCGAATGAAAGTACTGTAAACTAAAGATTATAAATAAAAGTGCAAAAGTTTTTTTTTACTTGAAATATAATAAAGAAAATAATCAAGACTGTATTCAAAGCGGGATATAAATAAAAAAATGCCTCAGTAATCAAAAGACGAATAATACACTTAATAATATGACTTAAGTCCAATCTAAGGGCCTTATTCATAATGGTTGCTGAGCGCGCCAATAGCTTATCAGACCGATAAGTCTGTTGCTGTCTCTTTTCGTTGGCGTGACAGTGACAAGTTTACTCTATAACCGTTATAAAATGATAGGGTTTATGAATTAGAGGGTAACACTTTATATTAGTAGTAGTAGTAGTAGTAAGTAGCACTTTATATATATAATTTAGCCAGGAATTAAGACCATTTGGAGTTAATTACGTAACAAGGAGGCATTAGCCAAATATTCAGTAATTTGTGATTGATTCTTTACCCTTTAATACCCATTTTCAGACAACCATAGGCCAACAGATTGAACAGTAAGACTGAGAATTATTTTTCTTTTTCCTCTGTGACTGTGCTGGACTTCCAGCCCTGCTCTCGGGCGAGTCTCCATACTAAAATGGCCAGACGATACGGAAAACGAAAGCACGACTTGAACAACTGGTGTTTTCCACCATCAGTTACCTTGCGAGTCGTCGGCGCTGGGCTGGCGCTGCGGCGCGTTGTCCATCTCGTTAGCCTGCACGATCAGCGACATGCGGTAGAAGTAGTTTTTCCAGAACTGCTCCTCGGTGATGCTGAAAAACATTTGGATATCTGAAAATGTATCTATATGTACCGTGAGTACACAGTATACACAGAAAAACAATGGAATACGATGAATTCTGCGTAAATTCAGTCGAAGTCAAAATTTATATCCAGTGTCGTCACTCCTTGGAGCCAAGCACTATAAAAGTAATGTATGTCTAGGGGTTCGGATTCTAAGAGGTCGTCGGTTAGTTATGGTGGTTAGGTATGAAATTCGTGAGGCTTTTACAGTATTCTATTATTTTTTGAGCCAGCAGCAGTTATGGCCAAAATGGTGTCATGATCATCCTGCTGAGATTTTCCCTAAAGACTACAGTACGGGACAGCGCAGATGTGATTCCTCTGGTATTGCAGGTGTACATAGGCAATGGATTTGTATCAGGAAGTTAGAAGAGCTATTTAGGCTTGCCCTAGAGAAGAAATTTAAGGAGATGACTGCCAACCTTCGGTAGTGGAGAAGCGCCCTAAGAAGAATAAGGAGTAAGTAAGTAAGAAGAAGAGTAGGAATTCAAGAGTAGTAGAGCTCTTTGTGAAGGGCTCGTCCGGGGAAGTACTACCACCACGCCTTTTTCTGCCGCCAAGAAGCAACGCTGTGTTTCAGTTTGAAGAGTGTGGTCGCCGGTGTGATTACATGCACATGAGGCTTAACATCTGTATGCCTCAAGTTGATGGACGCAGGGCAGTTCATCATAGGGCACGTTCTTATCGTGCGTGACACGAGGCAATGCTTTGTTATAGGCGATGTTTACCATTTATCTTCAGGTGGGCCAACTGCTTGTTCCACTAGTTGTTTTAGACAAGGCTACGGTAACGATGCAGGACATTGAGCAGACATAACGACAGAAGGTAGAAGAAGATGCAGGACTTACATTTTTGGCACGAGATCGAAGCGCATCTTCTCTAGGTTGGGGTCCTCCTCCATGATGGCGAGCGCCACGTTGTACATCTTGTCGTAGTCGAAGTCAAAGTCGACGCCGGCCGGCGGCGCGCGCACGAAGTTTCTTCGGTCCTGGAAGTCATGGGACACACCATCATCACTACATAGTATACTAGCGACCCGCCCGCGCGCCCTGCTTCGCACGGGTACTTATTGTTTTTCTACTATATCATGCATGTATTATACATATAAACCTTCCTCTTGAATCACTCTATCTATTAAAAAAACCGCATCAAAATCAGTTGCGCAGTTTTAAAGATTTAAGCATACATAGGGATATAGGGACAGAGAAAGCGACTTTGTTTTATACAATGTAGTTAGAACACTTGACTTGACTAAACTTACGTCATCACTTAGACGCACGCTTAGTGAGGCACGAGACAGTGAAGAGTTTTTCCTGTTGCCTCACTAAGCGTGCGGATAAGTGATCACGTAAGTTCATACATATCTGGCACCGGAGTTAACCAATTTGAATGGTTCGAAAGTAGCTTTTAGAAATAGCAAAGCTCTTTATGGCAGGCTCTTACAACCACCATGTATAGGCAGGTTACTGTGTTTTGTTTTGAAGGGTGTGTGTGCCGATGTAATCACAGGCACATGAGCCTTAACACCTAGAAGACTCATAGACGCAAGGCACTGCATCTTAAGGCACATTCCTAGGGATTTGCGAGACAGAATAATGGTTATCACATGTGGGACATTAGCTTGTTTGATCAGCGAGAAGACTATCAAGCAGGAGTAGCTTACAGTAGAGAGGGACAGGCACTCCTCCTTCAGACCAGCCTCGTTGGGCGCGCCGACCCAGGGCGCCACGGCGGTCCCGGCGCCGCCGGCCTGACCCTTGATGAAGGCGTCCTGTTCGCGGTTGAACTCGCCCAGGATGCTCTGTGGAAGAAAGGATTAAATAGTACTCATCAGATAGACAGGTATGATAGCATAATACCGTTTAAGTTATAAACCTACATAGTTTTATTTAATCGTAGAAGGCACAGGACTTTTTATAGAGAGACTGTATGTCACAATCTAACCAAGCTCATTGAAGCGATTTAAGGGTCCGGCGACAGCGGCTCGCAATTTCGAGGTGCGATTGGCCATTACTTCATTTTATTTCATTTCGGGGAGTTTTTTGAAAGAATAACTCTAAAGTGACACGCATAAATACTGTTCGAACACAAATATTATAATAATATAAGGGAAATGTGCTTGAGTCAGAAATCATTTTGGTATTAGGTATACGTAAGACCAAACATACTAATACCAAAATGATTTCTGATTCGGGCATGTTTCCCTTATATTATTGTATTATTTGTGTTCGAACAGTATTTAAGCGTGTCACTTTAGAGTTATTCTTTCAAACAACCTCCCCGAAATGAAATAATAGCCAATCGCACCTCGAAATTGCGAGCCGCTGTCGCCGGAGCCTTAAGAAAAACCGAAGAAGAAGCACGACTTCAATACCCAGGCACGGTAGGTATCCTATGAGATATCTTAGTACAAGTCAAGTTTTTGAGAATTCTTAGACATTCTTTTGAAACAAAAGAGCGGTAGACACCAAGCCGAGTTTGTTGCCTGTTCTTCTCGGCGCTGGTCGCATGGAACTAGCACCTAGTCACCTAGTTTTAAGTCGTTTCAAAGTGATCTTTGTGATTTTATTAGAATAAACATATTTTAACTTTGAAACCCCCAATTTAAGTTATAATCGTGCCATTATGATCAAAACAAGATAGGGAGTTACAAAACCTTGTTTGTTCGAAACAAGCTCCCAACGGACAACATGTTGACAAACTTTGAAAACAGCTAAGAAACGAACAAACCAGTGAAATCAATGGGCACTTTCGTGAGTTTGATTAGATTATCTAGTTATTTGCAAAGACGGTACTTTTCTATGTAACCTTGTTTAGAGTCACTACGGATTTACCCAATTTACGAGGTTCCGATATTTATTATTTGCTTGAGTTTATGTTTATTTTTAACTAGCGGTGCGTGTTGGCTTCGCATAGTTGGACATTTATTTTTTAAACATATATATTTACTATGTTACTCAGGGATAATGTAGCATTCTAACGATGAAAGAATTTTTTAAATCGGACATGTAGTTTTTGATGTTATTCATTACAAATCCCAACTAATATTATAAATGCGAAAGTAACTCTGTCTGTCGGTCTGTCTGTCTGTCTGTTACGCTTTCCCGCTTAAACCTCTCAACCGATTTTGATGAAATTTGGCACAGACAATCTTTAGACCCTGAGAAAGAACATAGGCTACCTTTTATTGCGAAAAAAAGAGATGAAGAGATTAAAAGTACGCAGACGAAGTCGCGGGTACCAGCTAGTAGGTATATAAATCCTTCCACTTTACAACATTAGTTTAGATGTGGTTCTCTGTGTTCAGAGTCGCGTCGCCTCGATAAGTCGCCTGGATAAAATGTTAATATTGTTACTGTTTGACTTTGTGTTATAGAATATTTATTTAGAAAAGTATAAAAAAAATAAGCTTCAGGTCTCATACTGAGTACTTTAGTACTACTTTCAAGTTCCATCGTCATCACAATTCAGTTGCTGTTCCACCACCACACAAAGTCAAACAGTAACATTATTAACATTTTATCCACGCGACTCATCGAGGCGACGCGTGACCCGAGGAGGGCTGGTGAATACCTGGCTCAGCGCATTAGTATTGGCATACAGCGTGAAAATGCAGTTAGTGTCTTGGGTACGCTTCCAACTGGCACTGATTTGGATCAGTTGAGCTATCTATAGATCGTTTGCAACTGTCTGCAGATAGCTCAAATGTATTTTGTAAATTTTGTAAATAATTGCAACTATAGTTGTAGTTTTCTTTGTAAATAAACAGTAACATTACAAGCATTGTTTATTTTTAAATAAACAGTAACATTACAAGCATTGTTTATTTTTAAATAAACAGTAACATTACAAGCATTGTTTATTTTTAAATAAACAGTAACATTATAAGCATTGTTTATTTTCATTACACTTAAGTTACTTTATGATATTTGCATAATATTTGTATAATAGCGTACTTATTTATTTTTTGTATCACAATGTTTGAACAAAAATGTTTTTTCTATCAGTTAAAGTTCTCTAGTCTGGGCTTGTGTTGTCTTGATGCGTTCCAATTTTAAAGTAACATTAAAGAGTAGTAGAGCTCTTTGTGAAGAGCTCGTCCGGGGAAGTACTACCACCACGCCTTTTTCTGCCACCAAGCAGCAACGCTGTGTTTCGGTTTGAAGAGTGTGGTCGCCGGTGTAATTACAGGCACATGAGGCTTAACATCTATATCCCTCAAGTTGATAGACGCAGGGCAGTGCATCGTAGGGCACGTTCCTATTGTGCGTGACCTTCGGGGCAATTTTTTGTTTATAGGTGATGGTTACCACTTAACATCAGGTGGGCCATCTGTTTGTTCCATCAGCTAGTTGTATAAAAAAAAATTGATAATTTAATCAATTCCAAGCATGTATCGCGACTACAAATGAGTGGACTTTGACTTTTGACTTTATTAGAGGTACGGGAGAATCGACTTGGAAAGCCATCCCTCTGGCCCAATTCAGGTAATTAATATTGCCGCCGAAGCTAATTCTAATTTAACTTTTGCTCTCCGATGGGCCTTTCATCAAACATATTAATTTCTCTTTATTTATATTGCGAACCGAAAAGTTAGACCCAATTTGGCTGAGAGAGGATTTATTTATTTCATCGTAATGTATTTTACTTTTATTAAGGCTCCGGCGACAGCGGCTCGCAATTTCGAGGTGCGATTGGCTATTATTTCATTTCGGGGAGGTTGTTTGAAAGAATAACTCTAAAGTGACACGCATAAATACTGTTCGAATACAATAATAACAGGAAAAAAAAACCAATGACGAATGCGATAGGAAAGTTTGGAAGATGGCACATAACGTTGTTGATAATTTTAATGGTTCCGACAAAGATGTCCGCATTGTGGGCACAAATGGCAATCATATTTTTGGCGCCAAAAACTACATTCTACTATTTGGAGAGAGCAAACACAACCCAAGAGACAGTGATAACAAACGGAACGTGTTACAGTGATTGCGTGAAATACGAGTACAGTTCAGAGTTCGATAACACGATAATAACTGAGTGGGATTTGATATGTGAAAGAAAGTGGCTGGCTTATTTCACTCAGACTGTGTGCATGTTCGGTATTTTAGTTGGAAGTGTTGTTTTTGGTTTTTTAGCTGACAGGTACTATTTATTACAGACATTTAATTTGATATTCGATAAATATCATAACTTATCTTTTTAATGACTGAATGTATAAAAAAAATATTGAATAGAATGAACTGAATGTATTAAATTATCAGTTATCTAGTACCCATAAAACAAGCTTTGAGTAGCTTACTTTGGGGCTAGATAGTGCTGTGTGGTTTGTCCAGCTTTATTATTTTTATATTATTATTAATGACGTGATCCTATATTTTTAACAATACCTAATGGTTCTTTTGACATCAGCAGAAATATTGTGTATCAATATCAATTATGTCGTTCAGCACGCGTAACTTTTGTTGCATTCAAAATCCGGTTGCATATGTCAATTTTGGCAGTTTTGCGATGGCAAAATGTGATCAAGGGGCTGACCACTGAACGACGTAATTGATATTGATACACAATATTTCTTCTGATGTCAAAAGATTCTTAGGGTTTTCCAACAAGACTCTTCCATTTGCCGCCATTTTTGAAAACAAAATATAAAACTATATACCAAAATTAATAAGTTCCTTTCTTCGCTTTATGGCGTAATCATTATGTTATTAAATGACTCTTTGTTTTAATCTGTATTCATGGTATCATCAGATATGGCAGACGAGCAGCGTTGCTATCCTCATGCATGCTTCAACTTGTGTCCAGCTTCGCCGCACCACTCTCACCAAACTTCTGGGTCTTCACCACAATCAGGTTCCTCATCGGCACAGCCACCGCCGGCATCATGATAGTTCCCTGCGCCCTCGTCCTCGAACTTACGGGACCGGGGAATAGGAAGCTGGTGACGAGTTTCATAAACCTTCCGTTGACAGTCGGCGAGATGATCATGCCTCTGTTTGCGTAGTGCTTGAGGTCTTGGAATACGTTCAGTTAGGGATAGCGATTCCGAATCTACTGTTCTTGCTGTATTTCTTCAGGGTGCCGGAGTCGCCAAAGTGGTTGATATCCACCGGAAAGTTGGATGAGGCCAGTGAGATTATGACGAAAGTGGCTAAACGGTAATCGATCATATTTTTATTAGAAAGTTGCAGTCTTTTCGTACTAATAGTGACGGAATAGCCTACAATCATTGACAATTGATTTACAATCAGAGATGATAGTTAAGTTAGTTAGTTAGTTAGATAAAACCGTAAGACGAAAATAACCCCCCGTTTTCTGAGAGCTCGATTAAAGCTAATCGGCTCTCAAGTCACTATCTATTTCAGCTTTTACTTCAAATTAGATAGAGATAGCAAGTGACTTGACAGCCGATTAGTGTTGATCGAGCTTTCAGAAACCGGGGGAACATGTTGCATTTATTTCGACTTTTGTAACAGCTATTATTGAAATCTCAATCTCTACAAACAAACAAAATATTATCAATACATTTCCTCAAAATAAAATTCACAAATTCTCGATTTTTTCAGCAATCGTCTCCCAACTCTCAAGATGCCGGACGTGGCAAAGAGAAATAGCCAGCGAGGCACACTCGACCCAGTCAGAGGTCAAGGCGACCAACCTCGACCTGATCGCGAAGCCCAGTAACCGGATGAAGAATGTGTACTCCTGCGTGTGCTGGTTCATTCTTGGGCTTAGTTACTACGGAAGCAATCAGTACATCGGACAGTCGAGCTCCAATGTGTTCGTGACTATTGCATTGGCAGGGGGTTTACAAGTAAGTAAGGCTTTTTATTTCATTAGAGAAAACAATATTTTAATTAAAAACGACACGTTCATTCAAATAGGAATTCAAATTGGGAACATGATTTTTTTAGATTTTGTAAACCACTCAATATAGTATGTATTGATTTTTAGTACTCTTTACAGATTCCTGGAATCTTTCTGTCTTTGTTCTGCTGCAAGCGTTTCGGTCGTCGCAGCACCCTCATCAGCTTCCTGGCCGTCTGCGGGCTCAGCAACGGGATGCTCGCGTTCCCGGACGACTGGTTCTACGTGAAGCTGGTGGCCGACACGGCGGCCGTCAGCACGGCTTCGGGGGCTTTCGCTGCTATGTAAGTGCCACCTTATCACCAGAGAAGCTCATTCTGCGTGGATGGTTTTGTTGCTCCTGACTTATAATTCTACCTGTCGTTTGTGTCTTCGATCGCGTATTGGTAGTCATTGTTAACATTTAAGGCGTTTTTTTCATTTTGGGTTCATTCATATTTTCTACTCCATTCCTGGATTTTTTCGAATAGTCTTGATGGTGATCTAGAATACGATTTATATTTGTTCTAAGTTTCATTCCGATCACTTTAGTGGATAGTGCGTGATTGAGACCACAAGCATCCATACATTTAAACATCGTCATTTCAGCTATATCATTTCCATTACTGTAAGACATTATAAAACCACGCATGAAAAACACAGTTCCGTAAATAGTGCCACTGTTTACGGGACTGTGTTTTCTTAATTGTCCCTGGTTCTGTAAACAGGTGAACCAGTTCGAAGAAGATCGTCGATTGGATCTCAACAAAAAGCGAGACGAATTAAAGGCCAGACCACCAGCAGCCATCGCATACAATTACGTTGGTGGAGTACTGACATGCCCCAAGTGCTCTCGTACCTTCGATAAGAAAATTGGGTACATCAGCCATATTAGAGCGCATCAGAGGGCAGAACAACGGGTCCCTTACGCCGATAATACGATCCATTAACAGTCGCCGTAGCCGTAAACGGCTAGGACTACGTCATAAAAGACGCATTCTTCATTACCGCGGATTTCAGTTAGTGTTTTTTTTTTCAGGTACATGTTTACAACAAAACTGTTCCCGACTGTGGTCCGCAACATGGTTCTGGGAGCTTCTTCCATGTCTTCCCGGGTCGGCTCCATGCTGGCTCCGTTCGTAGCTGGCCTGGGGTCTGCAGGAGCCTGCTCCCACCGGCAGTGTTCGCCGTGGTGCCGTTGGTAGCTGCGGCAGCATGCTTCTGCTTGCCTGAGACTCGGGGTGTGAAGATGTGTGATGTTTTAGAAGACTGATATTATCAGCTGAAGACTTTTATAGAGTGGCTGTCGACAACTGAGACGTGATGAATGCAAAGTTGGCAATGGCATGAATATATTCGTTGGTGATGATGTAATGTTGTGGTGATCACAGTTTCTGAATACCTGGGACTGATACCCTTCCACTCCCTCATTACTCACGTCAGTAAAGACGATTGTTTCAATTAAAGTAACATCAACATTAAAAACAATATAAATAAAACCTATAAGTATTATTTCATACAAAATCGAAATTCAGCTGAGTTCAATAAAACGAATTACACCATAGGTTTCAATAATTTATTAGATTTTAGTTTCCCGCAGCAAAGGAGTTCCTAAATAGTACATCCATTATTTAAAATGTCCAAAACTGGGTCACGGAATGTAGTGGTTCCATTCAGCGTGAGCTTAAAAGCTTTATAATTAGTTCGCGAAGGGGTACACTGGAAAATGAGAGCTACCGTATTTTTTTTAATTTTGGTAATGCGAAAAAAGGTGAACTTTTAACTGAAAGTATTTTTAATTATAAACTTTACCACAAACTGGAGGTATACTGCATACCTCAAGGACATGAGGCACTTCAGGCTTTGCCACTGTTAAGCCTCATGTGCCTGTAATTTTACCGGCATTCACACCCTTTAAACCAAAACACAGCACCGTTGCTAGACAGTAGGCACGGTAGTAGCACGGTAGTAGCACGGTAGTAGTAGAGTTCCACTAAGCCTTTACTAACTTTGGATAACGGGACATAATTTCTAACCGGTGGTAAATATGTCAGTAATGCGATAAGATATTAATCATGTCTGGACTCTTACAAAGAAAATATCAAAAAACCAAATCATTTATACCATAAAATTCTTTATGACAGAAAAAGCTGTTCATTACGCGTAAAATTCCTAGAAGGCAGAGTTAATTTATGTCGTCTTTCCAGTTTCTTTAAAAAAATCCCGGGACATTTCAAAAGTGCTTTGCAAACAGAATCGCGTACCTAATTAGCTCTTAGGCCCTTCTCCCATTACGATACTTGTAGGGTACGATACTCGAGTATAATATTAGTTGTATACATGTTCGCTACCCGACGCTCGCATATTATGCTACTGAAAAATTACTAAATTCATCATTTGTGCAAACTCGTTTTTTGTAGACGGACGTTATGTCGAGCGACTCCAGTGACGAAGAAGCTCTTGCAGTTTTTCTGTTTTATAGAAATAGAAGACGTCAACGCAAGAGTAGAAAATACTGGATTCATCCATATATAGAAAGAAACATAAATTGTAGAGTTTTTGTAGCCGCACTTCTTCTTGTCTTGTATATTATATTTTTTCGCATGTACCTATTCAGGTAATCTGTAGTTATATAAACAAGCATGTTTTTCAATTTCTTGTACAAACTTAATATTTGTTTCTTGCTCCGCCGCCATCTTGTCGAAACGCGCGAGACGCGACGCACAAGCGACCAACACGGCGGGTATCGCGAGACTAGTCGCGAACGCGTAGAATACCAGTATCGTAGTGTGAGAGTCTCCATATAAATGTATGTGAGATACTTCGCGGCGACTAGTCTCCGAGACTAGAGTCGCGCGGGCGTATCGTAATGGGAGAAGGGCCTTAGTGTCACGCCAACTTCACAAAGTAAAGGCATAAAATTCCATTAGAACGCAAAGTGAAAAAACTAATAATTTCTGAGTTAGCTCCACACTGCGCTCGTAATTAAAAAAAAAAATAAAAAAAAATATTGGTGGACTTTCCACACAGCACTATCTAGCCCCAAACTAAGCTTATGCTTGTAATATGGGAGAACCAGATAGCTGATATGCTACTTATAATACTTTTTTTTTGTAAATACATACTTATAATATTATATAACACCCAGACAGAGAACAAACATTTATGTTCACCACACAAATGTTTGTTCACGGTGGGAATCGAACCCACGACCTACGGCGCAGAAGGCATAGCTACTACCAACTGAGCTACGTAGGCTGTCAAATTAAGTCTTTCCTGTGGATGACGCCCGCTAAGTTAACAGCTTCCAGGATGATACAGATACTAGGTAAGCCTACTCTATTTAAAAACTTGTTTCAGCTAATATAGCGTCCCATAAATAGGGGCATAAGTACCGATCAAAAAATTAAGGCCAAATAGTATATAACAAAGTCGCTTTCTCTGTCCCTATATCCCTATGTATGCTTAAGAGTCCGGTGACAGCGGCTCGCAATTTCGAGGTGCGATTGGCTATTATTTCATTTTATTTCATTTTGGGGAGGTTGTTTGAAATAATAACTCTAAAGAAACACGCATGTTCGAACACAAATAATACAATAATATAAGGGAAATGTGCTTGAGTCAGAAATCATTTTGGTATTAGGTAAACGTAAGACCAAACATACTAATACCAAAATGATTTCTGATTCGGGCATGTTTCCCTTATATTATTGTATTATTTGTGTTCGAACAGTATTTATGCGTGTTTCTCTAGAGTTATTTTTTCAAACAACCTCCCCGAAATGAAATAAAATGAAATAATAGCCAATCGCACTTCGAAATTGCGAGCCACTGTCACCGGAGCCAAATCTTTAAAACTACGCAACGGATTTTGATGTGGTTTTTTTTAATGGATAGAGTGATTCAAGAGAAAGGTTTATATGTATAATACATGCATGATATAGTAGAAAAACAATGTGCACCAGTGCGAAGCGGGGGCGCGCGGGCGGGTCGCTAGTAATAAATAAATGCAACGCATCTCGCCTGATAGTGAGTGGAGTAGCACCTACTTCAAGATATTACTTAGTAGACTTTTAAGGACACACATACACATTATAGACAAACAGAGACAGACAAGGCAAACAGGCATTGAGAAAGAAATTGAGAAATTGCCAGGCGCTGAAGCAAACGAAACTAAGAATAAGGTGACGCAACACAGTTTAGAGAAGAAAATTCTATTGCACACTCGGAATTTCCTTTCCCTTGAATAGGAATTGAATATTGGAAAATATTTCCGTTGCCTTGTAGTAGTGCAATAAAGTCAAGCTTGTGTGTTGACTTGTGGAGGATGACCAAGAAAAACATTCACAGTTTTAGAACAAAACACGACCCAGTACTTGCAGATTTTTTAAGTGCGTTTGCAGAATTATGTTTACTTTAACACTTTTTCGAAATTTATCAGCGCGCATGTTTCGCCAATTTCAATTATACCACTCAATGGACCAGTTACACTACCTATCGAAATAGTCTATGTTGATGAGACCGCACAAAGGGACCGCCCATCTGTGATAGCGTCACACAAACTATGTACCTACATATGGAAGTGTGTGTGTGTATGTCTGCTGAACTCAAAGGAATCAATCAACCATGCTCTACTGATTGAAGCAAATTCAGATTGGTTTCGCAAATGGATTAAAAGAAAATATATTAATAAATGTTTTTGGTTTACAGGTACGCTGTAAAAATACGACTATACTGTAGTTTTTTTTACATGGATGAGTTTGTGAGTCATTCACAAAGATTCCAGGTCGAAAAACGATTTCAGGGTCGTAATACTTGCACAAGATCGTTGTGGATTGCACAAACTTTGGGTAGCCTTGTTTTTGATAATATAGCTAGTCCCTTTTATAGGATTAAACTAAACCTCCTTGACACAAAACTTAACATCCATCCACCACATTGTTTTCTAGAGAACTTGTGACACGAAGAGGATGAATAAGACCACCTTGATCCCATCAATCTTCAGCAGACCCTTGTTAATTTAATTGCAGAAGTGTCTTCAAACTTCTAACCGAATTACTGATTCCCGTAGAGAGCCTTTCAGGGGAACTTTGTACACACACACAGACCCGGAGGTCACACTGCTTTTATATCCTGTAGTAAGAGTTCGATCTCTCTGTGTGCTTGTCCGGATACTATGAAGTACTACCATCATGCCTTATTCTGCGCTAAGCAACGTTGCTGTGTTTCAGTTTGAAGAGTGTGGTCGCCAGTGTAACTACAGGCACATGAGGCTTAACTATGTGTCTAAAGTTGATGGACGCTGGGCATTACATCAGGGCACGTTATATTGGCGCGACTTTCGAGACAATTCTTTGGTATGGGTGATGCACTTTACGCCATGTCGACCATCAAAAAGTATAACAAAGCGTCACTTTTCTTTGGCTTTGTGTAGCTTGATCTGTATCTGTGGGTCGAACTACACTTAATTGCTACCAAATTGGTGCTCACGTTAAATTGGGTTTTCCGTTTATTTTCGTCGTGCCTCGGGAACTATATAATCCTATTGTAACCTTCCGTCTGATATATAAATGAGAAAGTTACGATGTATGTGACTCAATAACGCTCTAACAAAGATATTTATCACAAGTTCCCAAATACCGAAGTATTCTTCGTAGGGCGAGGAATAACATAAATGCTTCCTCGTAAATACTTCTTTTTATATTCGACTCAATATTGGCTACCTACATAATTATTGTAGTCTCAAACACGGAAGTCTCAAACATGTCCAATATGAAAGAAAATTACAAATATGACGCAGAAAACGTCACATGTACTCAAAAAGACAAAATTACAGACATTATAAACGCGAAAGTACTCTTTCACCCCGGAACGGTTGAACGGATCTGGATGAAACTTGGCAGAGATAGATTATAGTCTGGAATAGGCTACTTTTGTGGGAATACCGGGATTTAAATCTGCGCGGGTGAAATCGCGGGGCGCAACTAGTTACGAATATAAGAGAAAACATCACATTTACTGTAAACCACATTTAATAAAAACTATAAATAAATGAAATAAATAAAAAATAAATAATGCTGGACAATCCACACAGCATCATCTAGCCCCAAAGTAAGCTACTCAAAGCTTGTGTTATGGGTACTAGATGACTGATATATTTAATACATTATATACTTACATTTTTACAATACATAAACACCCAAACCAACGGAACAAATTTCTGCAGATCGTACACAAATTTGTTCCGAGGCGGGAATCGAAACCGCAACCTCTTGCGTCGCAGGCAGACTCTCGCCCGCTGCGCCACTGAGGTCATCACTACTATCAATAGTTTCGGCAAATAGAGGAGTCTCACGTGGAGGCCCCCTGCCGGCAAATCTTCGGAAACGGGCAAACTTGCGCACTTTAAAAATAGAACAGTGACGTCACATCTTCTCCAGACCCTCGGTTAATTAGGTTTCAGGGTTGTCGTTACGGGAAAAGGTTTTCTAACTACTTCTACCAGTATCTTATTTAATTTAACAGAACACGGCGTTACATATGACATAGGCAACCGGATTTTGAATGCAACAAAAGTTACGTGATCAGCCTGTATACAACTTAGTTGCAGAAAGCATCCGACCCTTAAATGACCATAATATCTTTTCATAATTTTATGGTCATTTAAGGGTCATTTAGATATTTTTTTAGATAGAGATATATTTAGATTTACTTAGCTTTCAGACGTTTTAAAATGATCATTGAGAAAGACACAGTGACGGACATACCTTTATAGAGTTACCAAATGGCGGTGAATATAAATACAAAATTACATTTGTATTTGGAGGGGACTATTAATACTGGCATACATAAGGCTTCTTATTCATAACACCCTCGTTTCAGTCAGGACTCTTGAAGGAACATGAACAATAGAACAGCTCCAGTTCAATGAAACAGAGCTAACCAAGTGGACCTTCAAAGATCAAATACAAAGATTCTAACAGTCTGAAACTTTGAATGAATAGAACCTATTGTTTCAAACAGTATTTGTGAGAAACAACAAACGTGAAGAAAAAGTCGAAGCCACAAAGTTTCTCTAAAGATATAAAAAGCTTTCAAGGAGAATCAATAATTCAATTCCAGTAATCGGCGTTCTATTTGTTAAACGAATTTATTTGTAAGAAAATGGAGTTAAATATAGATGTACGGTACCTAGCTGTTATACAGGGTTACATATACGCGAAGAAATGCCTTTTTAAAACAGGTATATAGGAACTTCAGCTACGATGAAATAAATTATTGCTAATGAAATTTCAAATAATAACTGATATTTAGTGATATTCAGACCCAAGATGAAACTATAAACTGAAATAATGATGATCGTTTAGTGATAAACTAAGTTTATTCCCTGAACTCCTTAATACGCCTTGTAACGTAGCATTTCGCTTGTCACATTATTCAGTAACCGCGACTCGAGCAGTTTATCATCTGAATTGCGAAGGGAAAATGTTTTATGCTCCCACAAAGCTCTCTTCGCTGTATAAAAAGTGTTGAACAAAATGGCGGCGTGGACAACGCGGGAAATTGTGTCGTTGGTAATAAAGTTTGAAAGTGACAGTGTTTTGTGATTTTATCAGGATATTATCAGGATTCTGTAATGCGGCCTCTACACCATGAGCTATGATGGCAATTACAGAAGTACAGGATGCGCCATTATTATTTTTTTCTTTCTTTGAAGAGCACCTCAAAGAGGCTTCTTTAGAACAGTTGACACCATGAAGACTCTCTGAACGTTTACGTACTTTTATTAGATACGTACGTAGTTTTTTTATTAGATTTATAGTGTTTACTACACTTAAGGAAATCGCAGTTGGTAGCGCAGCCCCGTATCAAGGGGAAGGTCGCGGGTTGAAATCCCGCTCGGAGAATAACTTTTGGGACATTATAAAATCTTTACGTAGTAGGTATTGAAGAAGACCTATATCATCAGACAGTAGATTAATGTAGACTAAATCATGATGAATCTCTAACAAAAACGGCAAGGATTCATGAGTAACATTAACCTATTACAAACAAGTCGCAGTGAACGGAAAGCAGGTTTTGAATTTCGCGTTGGGGATGTGTAAATAAAGAGCATTGAAAAATGTTCGATGCAATTCCAGTCCAGTAAATTCAAGCGTGTGTAGATACAGCACCCTATTTCGTGAAACTTGTGCAATGCATATTGGTATAAAATACGCAAGTAAATTCACAATTTCTGTATTGAGATGAAGGCAAATAGGATACCTACTGCCTAAAAATATAAGAAGTTGATAGTAGCCTTCTGCGCTGTGTAGGCCGTGGGTTCGATTCCCACCGAAAACAAACATTTATGTAATTGGGTGAATCAACTTTTAAGGCACTCCTTTTGTGTCCCTGTCATGTAAAGAGCATAAAAATCCTAATTTCCTTATAAAATATGTTTGTTTTGATGTTAACGTAAACTTAGATCCTTTCCTAACATGCTAGTTTCATAGTATTTTATAGTTAATAGGAAAATTTTTGACTTTATTATGGTAACTCAGCAGAACATAAGCACTATCCATACAAAAAACATGTGTCCCCAGGCCTAGATGACGATACAATTTAGGACGTATCTTAAAAAAAAGGTATGAATGCACAGCCTTTTTACCCAATATTATGATTCAGAAAAAGATAAACTTACGTTTAAAGTTAACATTTATAAAAGTTTGACAAATATTTTATATTTTTCATGCATCCAAACTTTTGTCCCAAACTTTGATCAAAACATCAGTTCTACAGAGTTACCGATAAAAATTCATGACCGTTATCAAGAGATGACGCCTACCTTGGTGTCATCTAAGGCGATTATTGTCTAATATTTAGTTGGTATGATCAAAAAATGTCTACCTAGCTTTACCGCCCCCCCAGCCTAAATTAAGTTCTCAGCTGGTGCGCGTAGGTTTATTGTCGCTCTACAGCGTTGCAATGGATATTTATGATGCACCCTCGTCACTTTTTCTAAAAAAACTCGGCTATTAGCTTAGATGTCGTGCCCCACTGCAAAACCTAAAAATAGATAAACTTGTGCAAATGTTAACAGTATATTTTCATAATATTTCGATGATTTATTTTTTATTTTTACTTGTTCATAATGTTGTCAAAGGAGTGTCTTAAAAGTTGATTCACCCAATTATCATAGATGTTTGTTCTCTGTCTAGGTTTTGTATATATTTTTGTGTAACAGAGAAATCTATGTTCATCATAACAATGTTTGTTCTCGGTGAGGATCGAACCTACGACCTACAGCACAGAAACCAGTGGCAAATACCAACTGAGCTGTGAGGACTGTGAATTATGATAGCTTCATTAGTCTTACATCTCAATTGTTTTATCTCATATCATTGGAGAGAAAACAAGTCGACGAGATGGCGTGACGTAATCAAACCCTCAGTGATTTCATAAAATTAACATACTTAGTTATTTTACATGAAATTCATTCAGCTAACAACTTGAATTGCTACTGGCCACAGTGTGTACACTAGATAGCTTGCTCTTCTCATATTAATCTATGTACATAATAAAAAAATATCTATCTATGTAAGTATATAATGTATTACTTATATATCATCTAGTACCCATAACACAAGCTTTGAGTAGCTTACTTTGGGGCTAGATGGTGCTGTGTGGATTGTCCAGCATTATTTATTTATATTTATTAATGGAAATGAGTACCAAATAACCAATTTATTACTGTGGGTTGGTTTGTTGGTGGTTGCACCAAGTCTATGGGTGACGTTGACTATTACCATCAGGTAGGCCGTTAGCCCGTCTGTCTGTATCTTAAATAAAAAAGATGTTTTTGTGAAAACTCTTCGGTAATGGAAACTCACAGTTACCCCAAGTTCGTAAGAAAAGGCAAAGAGAGCAGTTAAGCGATGCTAATGTTTATGATAATGCTTATAATACCACCGGTTTAGAATACAATTTAAACTGAAAAACTGAAACAGCTTCACGACTTTGATCCCCAGGCACGGTAGATATCCCTTCAGATCTCTCAGTACCAAGTACTTACTCAAGATTCTTTGAGGATGGTCTAAGGGGGGTAGTCAGAGGTACGTCCAAACATTACATTTGGCACATACCCACATTTTGCAGTAGTTAGTATTCCATACGTGACAGCTGCAAGCCCATCGCCGCTGTTAGAATACTAACTGGTTTCCTCACGATGTTTTCCTTCACCGTTTAAGAGCACTGGCATTGCGCATATAAATTTTTCGATAGAAAAATCCATTGGTGCACGACCGGATTCGAACCTGCGACCTTACGATCGGAAGGCGGGGTCACTCCCACTAGACTACCGGTGCTCATACAATCTAGGATTTACTATATTTTGTTAAGAACAATGAGTGGACGAGCTTTCCTTCTTAAACTGTGCCGTAATCTTATAATCATGCAAATGAATCTGCTCGAGTTATTATTCGAGGAACGTCGTAGATAAAGCTATTTGTTTAGGAAACTCTTATTAATTAAGCTAAGATAATATATTCAGTTATTTCAGAATAGTTCAAATGTTGATCTTGTTGTAAAAGACGAATATAAAGAAGATGACAAAGACTTATGGAGGTGCCCAATACAATAACAGCAAAAAAATAAATTAATATTAAGTATGACATATCCAACCAATACCTTTATGGCAGAAATAAAAGTTGATTTATCTGTTTTAAAGACCATGTTAAATGACAACGGTTAATGAAGTATAATAGGTTAATGAAGTATAATGTTTTGTTTATAGGTGATGGTTACCACTTAACATCAGGTGGGCCATCTGCTTGTTAAAAAAAAATAGGTACCCGTCTATATAAAATAACTACCTATAATAATAAAAATTCAAGGTATATTCTCATCTGTTCAAGGCTCACTGTTGATATCGTTATTACAGCTGAAGCTGATCAAAATCATTAGGTAATTGCATCAAATACATCGGCAAAATTAGAAAACTTTTGAACCCACGAACGACTTTCCGACCATCCATCACGCAAACATGTTTTTCGCATGTTATAAAAGCCTCAATGGCCCATCAAACGAGCCATAATGAGCCATGAAAGCTATGGAACAAGAAACTGTGCCAGCAACTGTCGTAAAGCAAGGCTCTGGGACGTTACAGTAGTAGCAGAGTTTATGAGTCCCCTCAACGGGTGGGTCGTGAGTTTTTTTTATAGTAAACTAGCTGAACCCGCGGCTTCGCTCGCGCTCGTTTACTTTGAAACTTTCATACAAACTTTTATCCCCTATTTTACCCCTTTGGGAGTTGAATTTTGAAAAATCCTTCCTTAGTGGGTGCCTACGTCATAAGAGGAATGCGTGTGCGAAATTTCATGTTTCTAGCCCTAAGGGTATGGCCTGTGCGTTTTCATCAGTCAATGAGAGATCAGAGATAAAAGATAGAGAGAACCGTCTTTCGACTACAATCTCATCTGATCGTAAGCGAAGAAAGGGTTTGAATTAATATTGCGACGGCACGAAATAAGACGGATGATGAATGTTTAAAAAAACACGAAAATTAAAGCGAATTATGTTGGTTTTGGATTTTTTGATAGCTTGTCTGCATTTGGATAGCTTGTCTGAATTTGGATAGCTTGTCTGCCGCCAAGCAGCGTTGTTATGTTTTGGGTGTAGGGGAAGCAGGGATAATGGCGATCGTGTCGGGTAATACCGCTCACTCCAATAACTTATTAAATAATGTGCCTTAAAACACAGCGAGCAGGGGTTGAGACGCTTGAGCAGGCAGAGTCTCTAAACCTCAAAACTAACATAAGACAAATTAAAAAACAAATAGAGCATTTTTCTTTCAGGTGATCGGCATTCCCCCATCTTCCCGTAAAGGTGTGGTTACCAAAGAAATTACAGGCACTTGAGGCTTGATATAATATGTATGCCTCAAGTTGGTGGACGCAGGGCAGTGCTTCGTAGTATACGCTCTCATCGTTTATACAGAATCGATGAGACCACAGTTTTGTTTGACCTTCTTAACCTTCAACCAGTACCAGGCTACTTGTGTTGGACTCCTGTATCCGCATTTAGACTCTAAGGTGGTCCATTATGCGTGAGGGGTGATCTGGCTAAAATTGTAGCCAGCCTAGCTCCTCCCAAAAGCGCAGAAGCTTCCTGTGGGCTTCACAGGCGTGGAGTGACCTGGAGGTTCCTAGGATTTCCTGTCGTTGGGAGGCTACGCCCTCGCTGATTCTTCGGATAGTACCAGGCTATGCAATATCCCTTCTATACATACATATACCATCAAAACTCCATCCAGCCAACTGCACATAATTCCATGAACAGAAGCGAAAAAAAGCGCTTACTGGAAACTATAGAGCGCTTTGCAATGCTAATATACCAGCAACAATAATGGTAGCCATTTACTGAATTTACATACTGCAGTAGTTAATGTTTATTTTGCAAATGTGAGCTTGCCAACAGTTCTGTGATTCCCGGTGGTAGCATTCTATAAATCGATGGATGTATTATCAAACTCAGCAGCCAAGGAACTTTTTCATGCTTGCTAAGTCATATATTAAGACTAGCTGAACCCGCGGCTTTGCTCGCGCCAAGGAATTCCATGTTTCATACAAACTTTCATCCCCTATTTTATCCCCTTGGGGGTAGAATTGATCAAAATCCTTTCTTAGCGGATGCCTACGTCATAACATCTATCGGCATGCCAAATTTCAACCCGATCCGTCCAGTGGTTTTGGCTGTGCGTTGATAGATCACTATGTCAGTTAGTCAGTCATTCAGTCACCTTTGAGTTATATATATTTAGATAGATTGTTCAATCAACAACTTGATGTTACATCACTATCACTACATAGTATAAAACAAAGTTGCTTTCTCTGTCCCTATGTCCCTATGTATGCTTAAATCTTTAAAACTACGCAACGGATTTTGATGTGGTTTTTTTAAAGATAGAGTGATTCAAGAGGAAGGTTTATGTATAATACATGCATGATAATATGTGCACCCGTGCGAAGCAGGGGCGGGCGGCCGATTCGCTAGTGGTAACTATAACACGCACGATAGGAACGTGCCTTACGACTGCCCTGCGTCCATCAACCTAGTATAAATAAAAGATAAGCCTCGTGTGCCTGTAATTTCACCCACGCCTTTCAAACCAAAACACAGCAACACTGACTGACGGCAGAAGTAATTATGGTGTAAGTGTTACCAGGACGAGCTACAGACGACAAACATACGACACGAGAGGGACACACAGAGCCCTAACCAGATAGTCTACTGGTGAATAGTTTCAGAAACACTTGTTATTGAATTTCAAGAATATTCTGGTCAAAATTATAGTTTTACGATGAACAGTCGAATTAACAGCTTTATCGTTGAATCGATTGGGGACCACTATTGTAAATTGCGCGGACAGCATTCAGCGGCAATTTGAGAACCGTTATACCCCAGCGGTTAATAAGGTTATGGTAATACTCTATAACAGCTCGCACACTCGCAATAAAACCCGTCCACTAGAACTATGCACTTATATGCAGACGAACCGTTTATTCAGCTAAAACTAAGTTTTATTGTTTGATAAAACGTAAGCACTCCAGATGGGTACTTTTATTGGCGACTTCCCAATCAGGATGTTAAAGCGGGTTTTATAGCAAATATATTAGATAGACACGAGGGAGAATGACTTGAACGTTCGAGAGATAGCAATCGCAGGGGATGAAAACGAATTGGTTGAAATGTCTTTCGAATTGTTTACAGCTCGAGTGTGACATTTACATCAATCACCCAAGCGGATAAAAGCTGAAGAGGATGAAAAGAATTGTGACGATAGATGATTGACATGATTGAATAGCATACATCAATTTGCTTGAGATTAGCTATAACTGATTGATTAATATTTAAAAATAATTATGATACGCCTTGAATGGAAAACTTTGTACCTATGCTCAAGATGGTCACTGATCTAAATGATGCCGTAACTTTTCTATGGCCAAAAATACATCCTGTTGTCGAGGATAACTCCGGTCATTGCTTAACATAGCCGGTAGATTTGTAATAACGACAGTGCAAGCTACACAAGCTCCTAATTCAGAATAACAGAGCACACACATCTAGTACAATATCCAGAGTAAATCAAGCGACGAGGGAATAGTAATGAAGACATACAACCGAATGATAAACACACATACGGCGCAAAAACAGAACCGTGTAACAACGGAATAAGGTTGAGTTTGGCGGTGTCGGTGGCAGGGAATATGGAGATAACAGGATGAAATGGAATGAAAATTAGTAGAACATGAAAGCGTGGGTGCTGGCTGGCAATGAATAGGATCACTATAGGGTGGGGATGGACATTTGTGAATCGTAACGGCAACTTGACGTTCAAAGTGATAGATTACAGAAATGAAGATGGTGGAATTATTAATTTAGTTACATTATGTGTCATATCACAATTTTTTTTTTACTAAATTAGTTTAGCGCATGAGATGCGGTACCCTAATATCATAACAATCTAGCCAAGTAGGCTAATGAGTAATTTTGTATTGACTTAATTTTATGGAATAAGTAGACATAGACATAGACATTTATTTATTTGCCACAAAGAACACACAACATATACAACTAGGCTTGGAATTACTAGAAAACAGGTATCATACATATCAGAAGAGAACAAAGATTAGACATATAGGTAAGAATTTTTTACAAATAATAATAACATTAACAAGCACTATTTAAATATGGCTAGATAAAAACAAAAAAATAACATGATACAGACGCTAAGTATTAAACATAAACCAATACTACTAAGAATGTGTCCATTGGCACTTTTCTTACAGTCTCTCCTTAAGGCGACACATTGTTCTTGTGTTCATTAAAAGTAGCACTATCACTACACAATATTATATTTGTCACTGCACTAACTCAAAAGGTTTGGTTCTTTTGAGTCTTCTAGAAGACTAAAGTTGACTACGTAGCGTTTCAGCATATAGCAACATCTACTTTTAACGCAGGTTCCCTTTTCGGACACTTTTTTACAGGCTAAAATCAGTAGTAGGGTCAGTATACATAGTAGAATTTTGGGTATGTTTGACCAAATCATACATTAAATTTACCAAATTTTTGTTCTAATCCGTTTAGTAGTCATAATTATGTATACGGCGAGTGAGCCACAAATATCCAAACATCGTAACTCGTTTATATATTCGTAGGATTATACTACGTTACATAATACGTTTTCATCAAGCCAAATATTATTCAGGCATCAACACACCCAAACCCCAAGTGGATTAATATGTTCGTTAGGTAGTATGTAAATTTTGCGTGGCAATGGACTGCATGCGACTTCTGTACGCTTTTTGATGTGGCTAGAGTAATAAAAGGCCATGCAGTGATCTTTAAGATGCAGAATTAAAAATTCTTGTAAATAAAAAGCATGCTAATAATTATTTTCTGTATAAAATAAAATTATGCAATAATTTAACTCAACATTTCTATAAATAAAAACTTTTGGCATACTACAAGGTCTGAAACATTAACTAAAAAATAAGATGACCCGTTCCATAGTAGACATTTATCGTTGGGAAATCCTCATGGAAATTCTCTGGAAGCGGGGGCAATCAGAGAGGTATCTCAGACTCTTAAGACTAAAACCCAACAGGGTCCTTCTGAACGACTTAACCGGAAGTTCTGGGGTCTATGTTGTTCATATTCTTTCATAAGACTTCAACCCTGAAGACACAAGATTCTAGAAATAGTCGATTTATAAAAAGCCAGCCCTGAACAATAAACTATTCGATACTAATGACATACGAAACACCGTTTTCACATTCACGAAGTTAGATTACTTCGACTTAATCTAACTTGGAATAAAAGGTTCTTTGAACAAAACGACCGAGTTGAAAAGCAATTTATTTAAAGGCAAGTGCATAAGTTTTCACGTATTCTTAAATTTGTAAAAGTAATGCAGACAGTTGTGGAAATTTTATTAATAGATTTTGGTTGACTTATATTCGTTTTTCCATTGATGGAAGCACGTAAACGTTTTCCATAACTTTTATTACAATTTTTGATTGCCGTAATCAATTATTCATAGAACAATGATAATTTTTTTACGACAACCAAACATTGACCTCTGTAGCGCAGCGGGCGAGAGCCTGCCTGCGACGCAAGAGGTTGCGGGTTCGATTCCCGCCGTGGAACAAATTTGTGTACGATCTGCAGAAATTTGTTCCGATGGTCTGGGTGTTTTCTATGTATAATAAAAAATATCTATCTATGTAAGTATATAATGTATTAAATATATCAGTTATATAGTACCCATAACACAAGCTTTGAATAGCTTACTATGGGGCTAGATGGTGCTGTGTGGATTGTCCAGCATTATTTGTATTTATTTATTTATTTATTATTGTAAACACGTCTCGTTGCGCAAATCGTCCCCGATAAGATGGCAATAGTGAAAACTGATTAGGAAAATATTGTGAGGAAAACAGAATTGTAACAGCGGCGATGGGCTTGCAAACTTTCACGTATGGAAAACCAGCTAATGCACAATGTGTGTATGGGCTAAATGTGATATTCGGACGTAGCTCTGTACCCTTTTAGACATCCTTCTCTTCAAAGAAAATAATCTCAAGTTTTTTCTATATGTCAAGTAGAAAAGAGATATATCTACTGTCACTAGGGACCAAAGTCGTGAAGCTGTTATTTTATAAATGTGAATAGTGGGGCAATAGCAAAATAATATCAATTTTCCAAAACTGGAGCCCTAAAATAATCTTATGAAACAAACTGAGCCCATTTCGATTCCCCGAAAACAATTAAATAAATAAATAAATAATGCTGGACAATCCACACAGCACTATCTAGCCCCAAAGTAAGCTATTCAAAGCTTGTGTTATGGGTACTAGATAACTGATATATTTAATACATTATATACTTACATAGATATATATTTTTTATTATACATAGAAAACACTCAGACCATGGGAACAAATTTCTGCAGATCGTACACAAATTTGTTCCACGGCGGGAATCGAACCCGCAACCTCTTGCGTCGCAGGCAGGCTCTCGCCCGCTGCGCCACAGAGGTCGTCGAATTAGGTACTAGCACCGTGTACAGAGAAACTGTTAAAGTGGTAGTATTAAATAATAGAGCTATAAACGCTACGTGGAACTGTACAAAGCGAAACGTATTTTTAACTTTCGTTTTGTGTTGGATTTCATGAAATGCCAATAACAGATTCTGCTTATGAATTTAAGAGCCTATTTCACAATTACCGCTATTCCGCTAAAAATATACCCATCTTTGTTATACGATAGAGACGGAAATAGTAATATAGGATGGAGAAATGTATTGCATAACAAGTAGGTTAGGCCAAGTCCGATACCAACAATGAGGATTTCCATGACTTACTAATATTGTAAACGCGAAAGTTTGTAAGTATGGATGGATGGATGGATGGATGTTTGTTACTCTTTCACGCCGGAACGGTTGAACGGATCTGGATGAAACTTGGCAGAGAGATAGATTATAGTCTGGAATAACACATAGGCTACTTTTTATCACGTGGGAATACCGGGATTTAAATCTGCGCGGGTGAACCCGCGGGGCGCAACTAGTCGTAGATATACTCTCACCTACTTCGGATGTTTTGACTCGTCTGGACTCGCTGAGCAATCAAGCATCCGAGTAATTGGTGGACGAAGCCTCGATTGGCAAGCACAATATATTCAAACTTTCAATAAAAATAAAACTTTTATGCAAAATTTTATAGTTGGCGAAGTGATCGCGAAACAAGCAGACAGTCGAATTGAGAACCTCCGCCTTTTTTGAAGTCGGTGAATAACTGACACAGCTTTACTTTTATCCCCAGGCACGTTAATATCCCCAAAGATCTTTTAATGCAAAGTACCAACTGATTATTATTTAAGGAAGGGGTATTACATTTACCCCACACTCTTGCACAGAGCAAAGAGAAGAAGGCCTGTTTTTAAATCAAATTTTTTTATAGCGGTAAAAAGGCCTGTTCCGAAATTCGTAATATCGCGGCTTTTTAAAAAAACAGTAAAATGAATGATAGAAGTATCACCCATCGTGAAAAAACTTTTCAATTCCTCCACAACAATGAAAAACAAAATGGCAATTACCCAGTTGAATACAATGCTACATGCAGGTAATAAATTAGAGTACCAACCTCATTCTGAAGCGCCACGGGATGATTCAGCACGCATTGCTACCTCCGAGCTATTTTACACTCAAGAACGCAACGACTGAAGGTCTTCAATTGCTTAGCAGTGATAGCGTGAACTCGATTCTATACAACCCCTTGTAATAAAGACTAAACTCGTATAACACAATGAAACCTAGCCAACCAGCAATCATATAGCTCAATTCTCTACTCTAGCTACTTGGCAAAGAGCTGAAAATACTAAAACGGTTTTAGTAGACTGGAAGGAATCCAAGTTATTGAACGAGATTACGCAACTTGGAATCCTGAAAGAAACTTTACCGGTAAATTCGTGTTCCGCAGTTTGAAGGAAATTGGCCGGAAGTTATTAGTTGATGACGTGGAAATTACAGATAAGGTAAGGTTTTTCTGAAGAAAAATAAAAACCAAACAAAACCAGGGTGCCAGGAAAGTTACAGGTACATGAGGCTTAACATCTGTACACCTCAAGATGGTCGTAGGGTATTTCATCATAGCGAGGCAATTCTTTGTTTTAGGTTATGGTTAGGTAATGCTGGGTTGCAGCAAGAATAAAAAAATACTTAACAAAATACTTACTACTACGACAAGAAACAAAGAAGGAGCAGATGAGAAAAAATCTCGTACCTACAGCGTTATCTCACAACTTCACAATTACAAAATTTTCTTATTCATAAAAGTCCGATTAAAAGGAAAAAATAAGCCAAAACCGGGAACAAAAAAAATCAGACAGTTTTGAACCATAGAACTCCAGAAATACATTACATTAATATTCTTTGGTATTCATTTTCGTGCTGTGTAACTAATTCTTTAGAAAGTGTGGTGAAAGGATTTTAAGTGCGCCTCGGCACTTAAAACCACACTTTAGGTAAGGCTCCTTTTGAGCACTTAAAACATGTTTTAGAATATTTCAGGTTCTATGATATTCTTCACGAGCTTTTCCTTCAGTATTTGAGTACTAAGCGTACTGGCACATTGCACAAAGATTTTTAAACAGAAAAAGTCATTGCTGCATGATCGCTTTTGAACCCACGAACCACTAGACCACCAGTATTCTCTGCTCTGTTCATTTTAAAAGGAATCTTCGAGTAAATCATATTTATATTGGCTTCAAGCCTGTTGCAATAAATAGGAAATAAAATTTCAGCCCCGCGAGCAAAATCAACAGCTGATAAGAAGATTGCTTTTTAAGGCGTCATTTCCGCAAATTGTATACATTTATTACCTCTCGTAGACGCAGTTTACTATCCAGAATCACTTCGCTGACAGTATTTTAAATTTATTGTTGAGAAAACAGAAACAGCTACTCGACTGACTACTACTACTTGGTTCATATTCCGTCAGTTGAACCAAGTTCTCTCAAGATTCTTTGATGATATCTAAGGGGGTTTTCAAAGTCAAAGGTACGTCCAAATATTACATTTTGCACACCCACAGCTTGCAGATAGTATTCTGTTCGTGACAGGTTGCAAGCTCATCGCTGATGTAATAATTAGACGTTCCTCTAACCTCCCTTAGACATTCTCAAAGAATCTTGAGTTGTTAATAGATATTATGATATCTGAGGGGATATGTCATACCGTAGAAGTCGCGCAACTGTCTATTTTTGTTTTTGCATCTTTTAATAAAAGTGAATCAAGTTATAAGCACAAAAAATTAAAACAATCTACACAACCCTACGTCTACCTAAAACGAGTCTAATATAGCCACAGCGTGCGGCATCTGTTTTCTATAAGACTGAAAAGCATAACCTTACTCAACAAAATACTTACGAAACCAAGTTACATCATAATAAAGACAAATTGGAAACATTAAAACAGAGTAAGTGTGATAAATTCCAACTCAGCAGCCATTCGCCTCGTACATCGAAAACGAAAAGCTGCAACACTACATCAAATATGCAGGAGAAGCCAAAAATAAGCCGACCAGACGGTTATATAAAGGTTGTTAACGTCTATATATCACGTCTGGGTACTCTCAAATTGGATCCGGACCAATATACAACTTGGCGTAAAGTTCCTGAGCGCTTGTTGTTTAGCGGAGAATTACATAATGCTGAAAACAGACCATGCGAAAGATTACAAGCAAAAACGTGGGCTAGCTCTTCTTTTTGCTCGCGCTTGCGACTTGGCTTATTTCTGGTGAAGGTTCGTTCTTGCTTGGGAATCTTCAGATGTTTTCGTTACCTTGGTTTGTATCAAGCATTACACATTTTTATTCGCTCGCCGCGGTAATAAAGACATGGTTTTCGCCAGAATATCTTAGTTGTACGCTGTTGCGACGTACAGGGTGTACGGTGGCAGAATTCGGTTTTTAAATCTAAATTTCTCCGTAACGACTGAGCGTAGGAGGGGGAAGCGGGTGGCGGTGGGTTCGTCGATCGTGCGGATTTGTTAGTCACGATGCCGCGGTGGACGGATGAACAACGTGCGTTCGCAATTGAAGCGTATTTCAAGGCTAATGATTCGTGTGTAACCGCTCGTCGTAGATTTTGTTCCCGTTACAATATTCGACGTTTAAGTGATGCTCCAAGTGAAAATTTAATTCGATTATGGGTGCGCAGATTCCGGGCAACAAGTTCAGCAGGAAATAGCCCTCGGCCAGGGCCTAGCCGGACGTCGAGAACAACCGACAACATTGCGCTCGTTGCGAACAGTTTACAAGATGATCCGCGTCAGTCCGTGCGCAAGAGATCGTCTGCTTTGGGGCTTCCAAAAACTGTTGTGCATGAAATATTGAAGAAGGATCTTAAATTTCACCCTTTCAAGATTCAAGTTGTGCAAGCGCTTAAGCCAAACGATCAAAATTTGCGTAAAACTTTTTGCGAGAAAATGATGGAACGATTTCGTACCGTAAACACTGTCTTTTGGAGTGATGAAGCCCATTTTCATTTAAATGGATGTGTAAATAAACAAAATTGCCGTTACTGGTCACCCAAAGGACAGAACCCACGGTTGAAACACCAACAACCACTTCATAGCCCCAAAGTGACGGTTTGGTGTGCATTATCAAGCAGTGCCATAATTGGACCATATTTTTTTGAAAATGGTCGCGGGCAAACCATTTCTGTAGACGGTGTTAATTATCGACGCATGTTGAACGAGTTTTTCCTACCAGCAATGAGAGATCATCCTGCCTATAGTTCACACACATGGTTTCAACAAGATGGCGCCACCCCGCACACTTCCAGGGAGACCATGGCGATTCTTCGAGGATTCTTCCCGAATAAATTGATAAGCCGTTTCGGTGACATCCCCTGGCCACCCCGATCACCGGATATTACTCCGATGGACTTTTTCCTATGGGGATACCTTAAAAGTAAAGTATACGAGACGAACCCAGCGACCATCGCGGCACTTAAAGAAAATATTGTTCGCGAAGTTAACACCATTCCGACTTCATTGCTCCAGCGTGTGGCACGGAATACAGAGGCTAGATTTGAAGAGTGTGTCCGACGTAATGGTCAACATTTGGATGAAATAATATTTAAACAATAAAATCCGCACTATTCTTCTTTGTAATTGTTGTTGAAATAAACATTTAAAATTGATAGTTTTTTTATTATTTAATTTTTAAATCCTAATTCTGCCACCGGACACCCTGTACTTGCGAGATATTTTTATACTATGTCTGGTGCTAAAGAAAATAGGTTTTACTTTGCTTCTGAGATATTGATAGGGACTCTGGGGTTTTTAATACTACAGTAGTAGTACTACTGCTACTTGCCGATGGTATGATTAGATGGCCCAACTGATGTTAAGCAGTAACCATACCTATAAACCTATAGCAAAACATTGCCTGGCAAGTCACGCACGATATAAACGTGCCACAGATGCATTGCATTGCCCTGTGTCCAGCAACTTAAGACATTAAGATTTTAAGGGCCCGGCGACAGCGGCTCGCAGTTTCGAGGTGCGATTGGCTATTATTTCATTTTATTTCATTTCGGGGAGGTTGTTTGAAAGAATAACTATCCAGTGACACGCATAAATACTGTTCGAACACAAATAACACAATAATATAAGGGAAACATGCCCGAATCAGAAATCATTTTGGTATTAGTATGTTTGGCCTTACGTTACGCAAGCACATTTCCCTTATATTATTGTATTATTTGTATTCGAACAGTATTTAAGCGTGTCACTGGATAGTTATTCTTTCAAACAACCTCCCCGAAATGAAATAAAAGCCAATCGCACCTCGAAACTGCGAGCCGCTGTCGCCAGGCCCTTAAGCCTCACATGAGCCTGTTATTGTACCAACCAAACCACGCCCTATAAACTGCAAACCCAGCAATGCTGCTTGGCGGTAGAAATAGGCATGGTGGTAGTACTTCCTCGGACGAGTCCTTCACATCTACTCCTTTTATTTTTTATACGCGATAAGAACTATTACGACTTGGATGTAATTTCTTCTTCAACAGCACTTTCTCCCTAAATTATTTTATGAGCTGTGAGTGAAGTAAACCTTAGCTAGTCAATTGTTCATAGTGACTGCGAGTTGGGACTCTAAATCCGTGGCCGATGTTGAATTATTCAGTGCCGGAGTGTTTACCGCCCAACTCAGATCGGGCTGCGAGTGCTGAGCAAACCATTCCTTATTCATGATCTAGATTCTATTTTATGGATTTGCATTCCTATGCTGACATATATAAAGTTTGAGGAACTAGCATTGAACGAATGTTATGTTCAGTTCAGTTCAGTTCATTTATTTCTTTCAGGCATGTTATACATTGCTCTTAAGAATGTCAACTTTTACATAAGTAGGTACATAACAGTGTATAAAATAATTATTCAAAATAAATTAACAATAATAAAGATTAAAAAAACTATACTAATACTTAACTAAATTTAAATTAAAAATAAAAATACCTAAAATACAAATTCATAATTCTATGTCATTCCATGATTTGCGGTCGGCAAGAAATTGGTTAATGTCATAATATGCCCGGTTTACTAAGTGTTTTTTTATATTATTTTTAAATGCCTTTTCGTTTAAAATAGTGATGCTGTCTGGCAAGACGTTGTAAAATCTGACACAGTTTACTAAAAATGATTTATTTATTTTCGATAGTCTTGTATTTGGTAATGTCAGTTTATTTTTATTTCTAGTGTCATACCTGTGATTATCGCTATTTTTAGAGTAATTATTCATGTGTTTCCTGGCATGCATTAAATTTGCTAAAATATAATGTGATGGCATAGTCATAATTTGAATTTCCTTAAATAGTTCCCTGAGGCTAACTCTCGGTCCAAGTCCGTAAATGCCTCTGATGGCTCGTTTTTGCAAAATGAATATGCTACTTGCATCAGCAGCATTGCCCCATAGAAGGATTCCATAGGACATCAACGAATGAAAGTAACTATAATAGACTATTCTTGCTGTTTTTATGTCAGTCAATTCCCTAATTTTACGGATAGCAAATGCTGCAGAGCTAAGTTTACCGGCTAGTTCCCTGATGTGATTTCCCCATTGAAGTTTACTATCTACGGTTATCCCCAAGAATTTGGTATGATTAATTAGACTAATTGGTTTCATGTCAATTGTTATAGGAATAGGTATCGTCAGTTCATTAGTCAAAGAGAATTTAATACATTTAGTTTTGTCAGAATTAAGAATTAAATTATTAGTATTAAACCAATTGTGAATTATAGCTAAAGATTTATTAATATTTAAAATGTCAGGATTTGATCGATTAATATTGAATGATAGTGAAGTGTCATCAGCGAATAAAACTATATCTGCAAGCTTTTGAGCTAGGTAGGGGAGATCATTTATGTAGACTAGAAACAGAAATGGACCAAGAATTGAGCCCTGGGGTACACCTACTGTTAAGTCCAAAGTATTCGATAATACACCATTGACATCTACTGATTGTTGTCTCTTGGTAATATAGGATTCCATCAGTTTTAGTGCTCCTCCTCTTACACCGTAGTGACTCAGCTTTTTTAAAAGAATTTTATGATTTACACAGTCAAACGCCTTGGATAAATCACAAAACACTCCCAATGTGTCGGCTTTTATGTCCCAAGAGTTATAAATAGTTTTAATAAAGTCAACTACGGCATCGATGGTGGAACATCCTTTGGAAAACCCATATTGTTTACTATAGAGAAGTTTATTACAATTGAAAAAGGACACTAGTTGATTCAGGATGATCTTCTCGAAAATTTTACTTAGTGCTGGCAATATAGAGATAGGTCTATAGTTACTTGGTTCCCTCTGGTTCCCACTTTTAAAAAGCGGAATCACTCTAGCGCATTTCATGAGGTCGGGAAAATAATTTTTGTCCACACAGTCATTAAATATGTTGGATAAATAAGGAGCCAAGATACCTATCACGTTGTCGATAAATCTAACCGAGATACCCCAAAAGTCTTCGGAATCTTTTAGCTTAAGTGATCTAAAAGTTTTAACAACACCTATACTTGTGATCCTATGAAATTTGAATTCATCGGAGCAAGGAGGAATGTTACTTTTAAGTAAATCGATAGCTTTATCCGGGCAGACTTTAAGTGTTTTGGTTAAGCTATGAGGAATATTGGTAAAAAAGTCTATAAACGCATTTGCAATTTGGGTCTTGTCTGTAATTACTTTACCTTCCTGAGACAGTTCAATATTTCCAGGTGTAGAGCGACCCTTTCCAGTTTCAGTTTTTATTATTGCCCAGACAGTTTTTATTTTATTTTTCGAGTGTCTTATTTTGTTAGCAATGTGAATTGCCTTTGCATGTTTGCAAACAATTTTAAAAATCTTACTGTACTGGCGAACATAACTAGCAAAACTCGCAGTAGTATTGATTGACTTAAGTTTGTATAAATTAAACATTCTATCTCTACTTACTATGATCCCTTTCGTTGCCCATTCGTTAAAAGTCATTTTCAGATTTGATTCTTTGATTGTCACAGGAAATAATGAATTGAAGTGGATTTTAATAATATCAAAAATTATATTGTAGTTTATATTAGGGTCATTATTTAAATTAATTATTTCAGATTCTAGATCATTAGATAGATTATTCTTAAATATATTTATTTTCTGTTGTGTAACATTCCGCTTACGAATTGTCACAGTTGGATTATCTGTGGTAGCTGGTATCTCGATGTATTGTCCTAAATGATCCGAACTTAGGTTTCGTATAATTTTTTTATTCCGTACTTCACAGTTACAGTATATATTATCAATGCACTTGGCAGAATGGTCGGTTACTCTGGTCGGTTCCAAGAATTGATAGTTTAGGCTAAAGCATTGGAAGAGATTAATAATCTTATTTTTTGTTGTTGATTCTACTAGTAAATCAATATTAAAATCACCCATGACAATGAGACTTTTATTATTTTTACATAGTCTTCTTAAAACATCCTCCAAGACTAATTCGAGGGTTGCAAAGTTTCCCGTTGGCGGTCTGTAGACATTTATTAATATATAATTTTTTATTTCTATACAAGACAATTCAACATGACGTTCAACAGATAAGTTTACTATGTCGTTTCTTGTTTTAAATTTTATAGACTTTTTTACCATAATGATTGATCCGCCTCGAATGGCCAACTTACGGCAGTAGTAACTGCCAACGCTATAATTATCAAAATTGAAGGAAAGTCCGTCGTCTTTTAACCAACTCTCAGTAAGACATACAATATCAATTTTGGCTACTTCTAAAAATAAACTGACTTCTAATTCTTTATTCAAAAGTCCTTCAATGTTGTGATGTATTATCGAAATCCATGGTTCGGAAGTCCTGCATCTAAAAAATTTGATGTTTTTTCATCCTGGCAGGTATTGGCTTTTGTAGTTGACATTAAGGCTGGCGTTGAAGTTGTTATAATTTCTATAACAGTCGAAGCTGTCTTGCCAATAGGCGCGTCAATATTCCACAATAGTGCTTTACAAACTATTGTCTTAATTCTATTTAATAATAATAATAATAATAATAATAAAGCCTTTATATTTCCATCTCTTAAAAAATAGGTATCACAAATTTAAAAATGTTAGTTAAGTGTTAGTGTTAGTTTTATATCCTAGTTGTTAGTGATAGTGTTAGTTTTCTTATTGTCTATGAGATGTGAACCCCTTTTTGGGTAAAGGCCTCCTCCATCCTTTTCCACAGCTCTCTGTCTGTTCCTGCGGACATCCAGTCCTTACCAGCAATTTGGATAATATCATCAGCCCACCGGCTATACGGTCTACCAACTTTCCTTTTGCCTGCTGGCCCTTTCCACTGAGTGGTACGTTTGGTCCATCTGTCGGTGTTGCGTGAGATGTGTCCAGCCCATTGCCATTTGAGTTTGAGGGCTTTAGTGAGTGCATCGGTAAGCTTCGTTTTTTGTCTGATTATGTCACTTCTAACTTTGTTTATTTTTCTAATTTTTAGTATGCTCCTTTCTATTGCTCGTTGAGTGGATCTTATCTTGTGTTTTGTTTTATTTGTGAATATCCATGTTTGGCACCCGTACAGTAGGCAGGGCAAAAGGCATGTGTCAATGACGACTTTTTTTAGATGAAGACTGTAGCTTCCTTTCATAATTTCTCTAAGTGACCAAAACTTCTTCCACGTTATATTCACTCTACGTTCAATTTCATCTTCATTACTTGTTTGGGTGAATGACACTTTCTTTCCCAAGTAGATGTAATTTTTGACGTATTCTATGTTATTTCCTGTGACTTGAATAGGTATTTCGTAGCTGTTGGTCATTACCTTTGTTTTGTTTGCATTCATTCGTAAACCGACTTTTGAGCTTTCAACGTCAAGTGCTCGAATCATTTCTTCAAGTTCTTCTGGTGTTTCTGCCAGCAGGACTATATCGTCTGCAAACTGAAAGTGGCTGAGGTAGCGGCCGTCCATTTTAACTCCTTTGTTACTCCAGTCTAGAACTCTAAATATATTTTCCAGCACGGCGATGAATAGTTTAGGTGATAAGGGGTCTCCTTGTCTGACTCCTCGTTCTATTGTAATCACGCTGCCCCTGGTTTCGAGTTTAACTTTGCTGGTACTGTTGGCGTAGATATATTTGATAATATTTATGTACTTGCTATCAACATTGAAAAGATATAATGCATTCCAGATTGCATCATGGTTTATACTGTCAAATGCTTTGGTGTAATCTATAAAGGAAATGTACAGGGGCCTGTTAAACTCTTTGTGCTTACTGATAACCTGTTCTAATGCCTGTATATGATCAGTTGTGCTGAATCCTGAACGGAAGCCTGCTTGTTCTATTGTTAGCGAATCGTCAATTTTTTGTGTTATTCGTTTGAGCAGAAGTGATGAAAACAGTTTGTATAAGCTTGCTAGTAAACTAATTGGTCGATAATTTCCTATATCTAGCGGGTTTCCTTTTTTGTAGAGAAGTATAATGTCTGAGGTACACCATTGCTCTGGCACAGATTCTTTGTTCAGTATCATATTGAATAGATTGGTTATGGGTTTGAGCAGAATAGGCGCCCCTTGTTTGATAGCTTCGTTGTTTATCCCATCAGGACCAGGGCTTTTTTCCGGTTTTAGATGTTTTATTTTCTTCAATACTTCTTGCTCGCTTATTGGATCAATTGTGTGAGGATCTTCTTCGTTATCCCTATCTATGTGTTGTTTTTCCTTTATTTCGCCTCCTGTACTCTTTTTATATAGATCTTGGTAGAAGTATGTTGCGTGGTCGATTATGTCTTTCCTTGTTTTTGTTTCTGTTTCTGACGATTGATTTTTGAGTTTCTGTATCCATGTTTTGTGTAGATTTAATTCCCTAAGTGCTCGCTTCGTACTTCTGAATTTTGTTAGGTTCTTTGTTATAACGTCTTGTCTGTGTCTATTATAGTCTTTCTTGATTGCTTTATTCGTTACTTTGAATAGGTTGCTTAGTTCAATTCTTGTGTTTTTATCTTTTTTGTTCGTTTTTATTAGTTCTGATCGTCTTTGTATTAATTTTTCCGTACTTTCGCTTATTATTTTGTTTGTTTGTTTCGTAGTTGTCTTTATTGTTGTTTTTAGGCTAGCTTTTATTCCCTCTTCTATCACGTTGTAATATTCCTGAACATTTAAGTGGTTACAGATCGGGGATTTATCAAGATTGGCTTCAAAGTATGATTTTAGGTGCTCAATGTATTTATTCTTTTCCTCTTCTGTTTCTGGAACTTTTAGCTTAGTATTAAAGTTTTTTCGGCTCTTTTTTGGTTGTTGTTTTATCAGGCATGTTGCTCGTACCATTCTATGGTCGGAGGGAAAATTGACGTTGTTGAGCACTTCAACGTTGCTTATCAGCTTTTGGTTGTTTGTCAATATGAAATCTATTTCGTTCGTAGTCTTAAGGTCGGGTGATTTCCACGTCCATTTTCTACTGGCTCTCTTGTTAAAGTAGGTATTCATTATTGATAGGTTGTATTCGAAGGCGAAATCTATCAACTTTTCACCTCTTTCATTTCTCTCTCCATATCCATAGGGGCCCATTACAGGATTTTCTTCGATTCTGGGTCGTCCTATTTTCGCGTTGAAGTCGCCTATTATGAAGACAGTGCCTTGTGTTAGTGAGTGTGCCTTTTTAACGTCGTCGTAGAATTTTTGAATATCATCTTCGCTTGAGCTTTCTGTGGGTGCGTACGTCTGAATTATGGATATGTTAAGTTCCGAAAATTTTAGATGTAATAGGGCTACTCTTTCTGAGATGCCGGTGAAGTTTGTAATTTTGTTTTTTAGTGCTTTGTTGATCAAGAAGCCTACTCCATGTCTTCTAGTCTGTCCAATGTAGCATAGTATATAGTCTTCATATTCTTCAATATTACACCCAATTCGACGTACTTCCGACAACCCTATTACGTCGCAGTTGATGTTCTTAAGGGCGTTTATCAATTCTAAATATTTTTCCGTTGTCGACAGGGATCTCACGTTGTACGTACATATTTTTAGAGATAATATATCATGTTTCATCTTGTTGTTGTTGATTGTACTGTTATTTATATTCGTTTTCTTGTTACTTTCTTTGTTATTGTTTATTTTGTTGTTGTTATCTTTGTTGTTTATTTTTTGGTTTTTGTATTTGTATTTGTTTTTATCAGGTGGAGGGTGGTGGTCTATTTTCCCACGAGGACCAGTCGGCTTGGGAAATTTTTGGTTTTTACTCATTTGTTGTGTTGTGCTTGTTGTTTTCCGGTGTCTGATGTCTATATCCTATGTGCTGTTCTCTGTTGTTGGGGTAAATGACGTGAGGGAGTTGCTTCTCCCTCTCATCATATCAAATGCGTTTATTCTGTTTGTTTTGGATGGTTTTGTTGCAACAAATTGTTTCCGTGGTTGCTGGAAAGCGGCCTCTGGTGATAGAAGCGACGAACCTCTTTTCCGTGTATCTTTATTAGCCGATCCTTCTTTGACTATTAGTTTGTTGTACTTTATGATAGCAAAGTTGCCTTTTTTTCTCTCCTCAACAAGCTTTTCTTGGAGCTCTTTCCTTTTGTCCAAAATCTCCTTGGGGTAGTCTTCAGTTGCATAAACATCTTTCAGTTTGTTTTTGTTTACCATTATTTCAGTTTTCCGCCATCCGTTAACAAAGGTCAACAGTATTGGTCTGTCTTTATTGCTCGTGCTTTTCTTGCCAATGCGGTAGATTGTGTTTATGTCTCTATTTTCAAGAGAGATATTTAAGTCTGTGTTTATTTTTGCCTTTGTTATTTCCATGAGGTCGGAAGTGGATTGTTCGTTTTCTTTTAATCCAAAAATAATAATATTGTTTTGTCTTTTGTATCTCTCGAGGATGCTTAGTTTTTCTTTTAATTTTTGATTTTCTGACTTCAATTCCTCGATTTCGCGAGTGAATGGGACAAGTTTTTCATCCATTTGAGATATAATTTCTTTAGTTTGGTTTTGCATTTCGAGTTTCATTTTATCAAAAAAGTCTTGAAGATTGTCCATGATTTTTGTTTGTGTACAGAAGCGTATAACGGAACGTAATCTTGTGCGATGATCGTAGGTTGTTGATATTCTCTGTGTATGACACTTCTCTAGTTATTGTGTTTGGATAAATTCGTTCACTCACTCTTTATTTTGTTTTGATGGTAGGTTTGGCTTATGTAGCGTAGCGAGCGTTATATACTCTTGGCTATGTATGGTTGACCGACACCTAACCTCTAGTTTCAATGATTTTCGGATGAGGAATTCCAGAGGTTTGCGCACGTAAATCACTGAGTTTTTTATGCGTGTATACACTTTGTGTCTTTGTGGAGGCGAATGGATTGTTCTTGCACTGGGTAAAGTAGTATTTACATGAATTCGCTAAGAATAGCGGGACCGCAACAACAGTATATTTTTACACTACTACTAAATTAATTAATTCTATTTAGTGATATATATTTATTCGTTTTAATTACATTATTTATGTCAATTATGTGTATATTGCTATTGTTACATGTCAAGTTGTATAAATCTGTATTTAATTTATACAGATAGCTATTATAATTATTGTCATATAAAGTATATGGAAGGGTACATATAATTATTTTATTATGTTTGCTTTTTTCATTCAGAAGAAGAATGCACTCTTTGAATTCGTCACGACTTACTACTATTTTTTCACCCACAACCAGAACATGGATTGATTTAGATGGATTGTTTTTTACGCTCTTCGACAGGTTCTTAACCAGTGTAATAAACGACGATCCAGGGCTGCAGAGGTTCACTACGTGCTTTCCCAAGAGTTGAGTCGATAGTTTTTGTCCGAAACCAAGTCCATACTTGTCGCTGAATATAAATACATTTCCGCCATCATCGTTGGAGGGTACTTTGCTCGCTTCAGGCGTGGATACGTTTTTTGATGTTATATTTCTTGCTATGTCATTGTTAACGCTTGGGCTGTGTTCAGAGATGTTAGTATCTACTTCCTTGTTTAGAAGTACCGCGCTTGATTCGTTGATCTTTTTCTCTATAATTTTTTGCAGTGTAATAAGCCGGCTTTCCAGGTATGCAACCTTTTGAAGTGTTATCTCACTCTGCTTGAGATCTTGATCGTACATAAATATTGTGTCTAGGAGCTTCTTACTTTCATTTTGTAGGGTAGCTATCGATGCTGCTCGTCGGTCCAGTTCTGATTTCATTATTCTCTTGGTTTTAATTAATAACTCAATTTTCTTTGCAATTTTTTTGCGCATTCTATTTTTTCCCTTCTTTTTGTTACTTGCTTTTGTATTATAGTGAACGTTTAAGTTATTTTTCATACATGTTGAGTTTTTAATCAGATCCGTGTATTTGAGATGCATTTCCATCAGTTCGTCGTTTTGAAGATCAAAAGCTTTTTGAATATTTGATAATTTTGTCATGTAGCCACATTCCTCTTGTTCTCTTGTCAAGTTTTCATTATCTATGCGTAATAGTGAAATCTGTTCCATAAGATCAGTATTTTTTGTTTCTTCATCAAAAACTCTTTTTTTTAAAGAGTTTACTTGTTTGCATACATTTTCAAACTCTTTTGAGTTGTTTTCTTGTTCTTCTAAAAGCAAGTTGTTGAGTTTTTCTTGAGAGTCCAATTTTTTATTAAGACCTTCGATTATTTTCACGTAATTCATTATAGCTAAGTTCAATTTATTCTCATCCGTGCATTCTATAATTTTTCTTCTGGCTTTAGATCTTGTAACAATGTTACTATTCATTTTTATTTATTTATTGTGATTTTTGTATTCCGTTATCGATTATTCTTACTCGATTACAAGTTTTATTCAATAACAGTTGGCAACTCTACAGATTGTCACTGTCAAGTGTCAGGCTTTCTTGTTGACGGCCGGCTTGTCAGTTGTCAACATCAGATTCAGTACGTGAGTTTTTATTAGTAAACACGGTGAAGGTGTTTCCAAAAAATTTAATCATCAATAAAATAGTTGTGATTGGTCTAAATTTACCAGAGAAAACAATGTATACGATTTGCTCTGTGTGTGTGATACAATTTGAATGCGAACGTATAATTTCTGTAACTTCACAGTCGTTAGATATCTCGACAAACAATTTTTGGGGTTATTCTATACCTGTTCTTGTTGTATGCTGACACGGTCTTCGAGTTTCAACACGTTTTGTGGAGGTTACGTACTTAGTTCTAATTTTAACAATAAAAAAAATGCACTGAGGTCAAACAAAGGCTGCTTACACAGCAATGCACACACACAACTCTCTGTTAACATTTATATCTTCTGACAAATCGATATATTCAAATGTAGGACTTATAGCAGGTAGATAGTCATTCATTTCAGTTAGTTTTAATTCCCCCGTCATGTATTTACGCTTTTAAAAGTGATTTATGCTGAAGGCTTTAGGTACGGTTATTTAAGTGATCTGTGTATTTTTAAAAGTGCTTGCTGTAAAGAATGCTCATTTTATTTTATTTTTGCTCGCAATATTTGTAGTAAATTGGCCGCTGTGAAGGTCGCTTGAAAAACTGTGTCGACCAAGGCTGTCACAGGGCTTTCCGGACAATCGCTTCTTCTGTCCCCTTTACATAAATATTCATAAAAGTATTTCGCAGTGTGAAATACCAGAGGTCCCGAGATAAAGAATCGCTACAAAGCTATGGCCCGAGGGGGCGGCCTCTAGGGCTACGCGTCATCTACAGAACGTTTGGAGCGTTCTCGAAATGACAGTGCTAATTGCCCATAGACGGTGTCGCGGACAGAAGTACCTCGTTAAGCGACGCATAAACCGACGCATATTTATATTAAAAGTGTGCTTGAGAATATTTAGAATTCGTAAAGAGTTTTCTGACAGTCGCATAAATAATAAATAAATAAATAAATAAATAAATAATGCTGGACAATCCACACAGCATCATCTAGCCCCAAAGTAAGCTACTCAAAGCTTGTGTTATGCATGGACGGGATTATTGAATATCTGAAGCACGAGTACTTTGTAGGGATCGAAGAGCTGTGTGGAGGGTTGTTATTAGATTCATTAATATTTCAGACAATTTCCCTTTATTGGGTGAATTTTTTCGCTATCGCTATCAAAATGTATTGAATAAAATAAATAGCCCATTATCTAATCCAGGTTCGAATCCGGTCGTGCACCAATGGATTTTTCTATCGAAAAATTTATGTGCGCAATGCTAGTGCTCTTAAACGGTGAAGGAAAACATCGTGAGGAAACCAGTTAGTATTCTAACAGCGGCGATGGGCTTGCAACCTGTCACGTATGGAATACTAACTACTGCAAAATGTGGGTATGTGCCAAATGTAATGTTTGGACGTACCTCTGACTACCCCCCTTAGACATCCTCAAAGAATCTTGAATTAGTACCTACTTGGTACTGGGAGATCTGAAGGGATATCTACCGTGCCTGGGGATCAAAGTCGTGAAGCTGTTGCAGTTGTTGCTAATCCAGCACGGAAAAAACGGAGCACTAACAAAGTACCAATTTGGCTTGGTTAAATTTTTTTGGGCTACTTATAACTAAGACTTATCTAAAACGCACAATAAAGCTCTGTTAGTAGTAAACAAGACAGTTTTGCTGTATATTCTAGGTTATACTAACAGAGTACTTGATAGTCTCCAAGTGAGTGCCTCAGTTAAAGTAACTTATTTCGTTTCCTTTTAAAAATAGACAAGTTTTCAGATTTATAAACTGACAAGTAGATACTTATCTAAGTTTAAACTACTCCTACTCGGTTAAATTTGAATAGGTTGGTATGATTACAAATAACCAAGTCTCATTTAAAACAAACAATAAATTAGTATGTAGATACACCCAAGTGCATTTTGTTATTTACAAATAACCAAGACTCATTTAAAACAAAACATTAAACATGTTAAATTATCTATTCTGTTTCAAATGTTTAATTCTGTTCAAATTATCTGTATACAAGCAAATAATTCAGCAATCAATAGACAAGTGTGTTGCTAAAACTAAATTTAAACAAGTAACATTGCTGGATTAATCGAAGAAAATGGTTATGGGTTGACATGTAAATGGTGTAAAACTCGAGAACGTGTTTAGACACACGTGCGATGCAAGGACAACGGCCATTTCTTTTCGACAAGTCCTTGGGCGCGAACACGAACGAGAGTACTTTTTAGAAAATAACCAGCAGAGATTGTGTGGTGGATTGGTTTAAAGTTTGCAACAAAAAACTGAAACCAGTGTTCATTCTGATCAACTGCAGTAGTACAAAACATCCGACGCGATCGATGAAGACGCGAGGAACCTTCTAACTGCTTGGGGCTTGGAGGAGTATAGTGAAGTTTTTCAAAGTAAGTACCTACTACCACGGTGATTATGGTAGTTAGCAAAATTCGTTGCTATTGTTTTTCACATCTTACCTAGTAGAACTTTCTGCAAAGAAATCGTAGTTTCGTAATTATATGTATGTGCCATAATACCTAACATATACCGGCTGCTATGCGCTACACTATGCGCGGCTTGCCACAGCATCTTCGCCGCCGCAAAGCCACGTGTGTGTGTCTCCAGCTTCCTCATATTGAAAATGTAATTTCTATAAATGCTACTACTATATATAGCAAACAAAGTGTGATGCGTGCCGCTTGATGTACGTTATCTGATATTTTTGATGATATTTAAGTTGTGATTAGTATTTACCTACAAATTATTTCCGACTGTAAAATAAATAAAAATGTATTGTTTACAGGTCATAATGGATTTCGAACACCTGTATGCCGAAAAGTACATTATATCAGAAACTTTTCCTATTTGATTTGGCCAAGCTGCGCACCAAGACCAAGGACAAAAATCTCGATTTCCTCTCAACTTATCAGCATGGTAATTTGTTAATAAACATAATTTATATTTGATTAACATCATCCTAAAAGAAAATAAAGCATTTTATGATTAAATGTATAAGACTATAGAGGTAAAATAATTAGTATATTGTAATTAAAATGTTTGTGCCCCTTAGTACCTAAGTACCTACTGATCTCGCATAATTTACATAATTTAATTTTAGAATAGAACTATTGCTATAGAAGTTAAATAAAACTTTATTATTTTATATACATTCTTTTAATGTTGATGTTTGGTCTGTAGGCAAATGAAATATGATCGCTAATATGAAAAGTAAAATCACCAAAAGAAAAAGTACAAACTTTTTCTTTTGGTGATTTTACTTTTCACCAGATTAACTATCTTTTTCAATTCCCTACATAATATGTAGGGAATTGATGAAGAATGAAAGCGTCAGAATGAAGAATCACTTTTATTTTTTTTACTTGTAACCTACTTGAATTGGTATATTATTCATCAATGTTATTTTTTGTTCTGCAGGTTTATTGGGTTAATGCTGCTACATACTTAGCTGCTGGTACCATTTCCAAGTGACAACAATATAGACATGCTACAGATTTTAAGTTTGAACTTGCATTGTACTAAAAGCAGCTATCAGTACAACACAAGTTCGAACTTAAAATCAAATCTATTGATATTCTTGTCACTTGGAAATGTTAGGTACCTGCAGCTAAGTATTTAGCAGTATTAACCCAATGAACCCGCTTAGGAACAACAAACTACATTGCTAAATATACCATTTTAAGTAGGCTAGAAGTAAAAATGTAGATTGGTTGTAGCAAACCCAATAAACCCGCTTAGGAACAGCAAACTACATTGCTAAATGTACCAATTCAAGTAGGCTAGGAGTAAAAATGTAGGTAGGTTGTAGAGAACCCACTAAACTCGGTTGAAAGCGCCGAGTAACTTTGCTAAGTATACCTATTTGAATTGGTTAGAATTAACAAAGTATATAGGGTATCGCTATCCAGTGGACACGATTGACAGCGCCGAGTAACATTGCTAAGTATACCCATCTAGTTGACAAAGTCACTTTGTTATACATAGAAACGTTCATTAGCTGCGTTTACAAAGTTGATTTGATAAAATCGTCGATTTAAGCTAAGAAGCTTGGTTATAACTAACAGAATTACTCGATTCACGTTCACAATTAGGTTTGTTGTCTTTATTGAATTAAAAGGTTGGAAGTTACCTAGCCCAGGTTATCAAATTTTAACCAACTATTTAGGTTATTATTACCAACTTACATTAGCAAAGATGGCTTGTCTAGCACTAGCAATAAACTTTGCAGGCTCCCTCCGAATCGAGTTACTCTGTTGTAAATAGCAATAAGTTATTTAAATCCAACCGTTACGTTTTTTCCGTGAGGTTACGAACTGTTTCCTAGTTTCATCCCAATCAAGTGATTAGAAGTAAAGATAGGACGGGAATGTAATTCATCTATACTACGTAAATTTCACCGCCGAATTATATAAAAACGTTTTATCAAATACAAGCAGACATTGCAAAGACACTGTATTAAGCGTAAATCATCCCCCGAACCACCCCTAGACGTTTATATGATTGAACTGTCGATACGCGAGTTAGCATTTAACATCTGAAGCGGGAACCGAAGCCTTGAGCTATAACAGAGTTATGTATTCGATAAGGAATGGAAATTGCCACTTTACCTACATCGATGATAACCTTATTTTACCAAGGAAGTTCAGTAACACAATTTTCTTTATAGTGATGTGCTGAATAAGCGTTAACGACGTTCACTATTTGATTAGGTGACTTGTCAGAATTTATGGAAGATGAAATATAGGTAGGTATAATACATAGGTACCTAGTCATTATAAATAAAATAAATAAAGTACATTGTTGGGCTTTAGGTACCTGCGCGCCTATACTTGTATAAAAATATGTCGGTAGGAGCCTATGCATCATCTGTCTTCCCTATCATGTTAGCCTAAAGGCCATTGTAATGCCCCAGCGGGGCTCATGTTCTGAACTTATACCTATTACCCCCTAAGATCTTTTGTACCTACAACATGAAGCAATGAATAAATGAATATGAATATGAATAGGTGTTAAGGATTTTTTTACTAGATACACATTTCAGGACCTGAGTTAACACCGAGATGACGAATGATATGCAGCGTGGGATAAGGGCGGAACATGATGACTTGCATTTCAGGGTCTCTATTTCATTCTCTAAACAATAAAATGTTGCGATATGGGTCTATTTTTTGCAAATCATGCTTTATTTACAAAACCACAGGGAGTTTCACCGAGTGGATCCGCGATCACTTCGAACCCTCGTTGACATTTCCACTCACCAAACCACTCTCTTGGGCGGCGCTAGTGATGAGTAAATGTAAACAGTAGGTTCCGAAAGCCGACTGGCTGACTGTTATATCGTCGGAATCGCAGTGCTGTACTCACTTATTCAGGAGACTTCTCATATTGCTGAAGATTTATTTTGAAGACACGCAGTATTAAAATACTTGGAGACGTATTTTATTTGATACTTGGCTGACGGATTTTAAATTGTAGGTACTTACCTGTAACAAGAAAAAAGCATGGTTAGATTGAATCATATTATACACTAGAAGAATACTTAAATGACTATGATGCATGTCTTTAGCGATAAATAAATTTGGATGATTGTTCATATTGGTCCGCTCCTCTCTATTGCAACACCCTAACGGGGTACATTATGTATTGATCTAATATTATTTAGTCATAAGTCCTGACAATGTAAAATCTACATACATACATACATAATAATGCAATAAATATACTGAATACTGAATAATTACAAGCTATTTTGAATTTCCTAGGTAAATGTACAGAAATGTGTAGAGGTCCTAAATGTACAGAAATTGTAGTAATTATTTATTCCCTAACAATACTACACATAATACAAAAATGAACGAACACGAAAAGGGACACCGCCTAAAATATTAATCTCACTACTAATACGCAAAGGCAAGTGGTCACAGTGACCCAAAATAGAAGCGACTGGAGAGAAGGAAGGGAGGCCTTTACCCTGCAGTGGGACACTACAGGCTCTTAATAATAATACGCAAGCAAAACCGCGGTTCGTTGCCAGTAACTTAAAATAATAACCATCATAAAAACTAATGACGTAACCACAACCTCCGAGGCCTTCTGAAGTAATACAAAAGAAAATCAACTCTATTCATTACCCCCCATAAATAAAAGTGGAAATCTAGAACGGCGAAGCGGAACACGAGCAAAAACTGTAGCATTAATATAGTGAGTGAATAAATAGTGTAATAAAAACTAAAAAAAAACTAATAGTGTAATAAAAACTGATTATTATTATAGGCTCATCATTTATACTAATGATCCAGTTTTGTAGGTCGAGAGTCGCAAAAATTCAGCTATGAATGTGGAATGAGTATTGATTGACGCGACAATGGAGGCTGAAGCATATTGAGGCTTGGCATCAATTTATGATGACGCAAATTTTGTAACGTTTCACGTTATAGCCATAGTATGATTTATAAATGCATAGAATAATAGAGCTTTACGCAATAAAAATAGATACCTTTTCACTGAAACCATAAGCCTCACACATTTGAACAAAGATGTAATAATTGAATTCAGGATGTATTTTCACCGTGTATACAGGGTGTCCGGAAGGTCGATGCAAAGCCGTGAGGGGCGGGGGGGGGGGGGGGGGGTAGGTCACCTCGTTACGCATCTATTCAGGCTAGATTACCTTAGTCCAATATCATGATTTTTTAAAAATTTACCAAAATCATATGCTTATTCGTTCATAGTGTTCAAACAGACAGTTACTAGTGCCTAACAATTTGTTTGCGTCCTAGCATAATGTGTATTCAATCGATAAACACCAAAACAATCATCTGTATCCACATAACTGACTAAATGAGAGGTTAAATAATAAAAAAAAAATTAAAAAAATTAAAAAAACTAAGGTAAATCTAGCCTGATTAGATGCGTCACGAGGTGACCTACCTCACCCTCACGGCTTTGCATCGACCTTCCGGACACTGTGTATTTCTACCGCCAAGCAGCGTTACTTGATTTGAAAGGTATGGTTGCCGGTAAAATCTCAAGCGTATAAGGCTTATTGTATGCCTCAAGCTGATAGAAGCAGAGTAGTCCATAGAAGGACACATTCATATCATGCGTCACTTAGGAAGCCATGCTTTGTTATATGTGATGATTACCATTTAACATCTAGGTGAGACATCTGCTTGTTCCATCAGCAAGTAGAATAATAAAATATGCCAGCTTAATAATAAATAATAAATAAATAAAAGCTAAGCGTGATAATATTTTGCCGCAATCCTTATCCCACAGTACCTCATATTAAGATAATATTAAGTTATCTTAAGACGAGGGTTTATTTACACAATGCCTGGTCCCTAGTAAATACATTTCGGGTGAGGATAACAGTAAATCTTTTACTGTAGCCAAATCTTTGTTTGCTCTTGAATCAAAGACTTTGTGTGTTGTTCTATGAATAGGAGATAAACCTGGGCGGGCTTAGGTAGTGTCTTTACTGTTTTTTTACGATACGTAGGTTTTTGCAATGCTTACATTTACACTTTATTCTGACAATATATTTTATTTGATCATTGTTAGTATGTAGCTTAAGTATTGCTTATGACTTTATTTTGGCTTCTGATTTTATTAGTTTACCAGTTAGTATGTGTTTCTGATTTTAGAAGGAACCAGTGTGGTACAAGGACGCCTATACTGGTCTTTTTATCTTTTCTTTATTCGTCACATTTTTTTATATGTTAACGTAACAATAAGTAAAACGACAATTTGGAATTTTGAGCAAAAAAATCGAAAGTCATTAAAGTCAATATCATGAGTTCAAACTCCTAATGCGATATCTTTGATAACAGTAATAAATAACTGTCCCGAGCCATTTTGCGAGCTATTAATCATCGTTTCAGTCGACGGTATAATAATAATGTAGCCTTTATTTATCCGTTGAATTACATGTTATTATCTCGATACAATTTCACTTGATTTTATGTTAAAGTTTTGTTTCATATTTATAAAAATTAATACATTAACTTATACTATCATACAAATTTCATTTCATATTTATAAAATTAATAACCTAAACCTATACTTTTTATTTAAGCATGCTTTTTATTTATTTTTATTATTAATTATTTATTCATTCAAGGATCTCTGTCCGAGTGAAGGCCTCCTCCAGATCTTGCCACGTTTCTCTGTCTGTGGCGATCTCTGTCCAGTTTTTTCCTGCAATTTCTATTATTTCATTTTCCCATCTTTCTAGTGGTCTACCTCGTTTTCTTTTGCCGGCTGGTCTTCGCCAAGTGGTTACGATTCTTGTCCATTTTTTATTGTTCATTCTTGCTAAGTGACCTGCCCATTTCCATTTTAGCCTGCGACAATGGTGTGTAGCATCAATAACTTTAGTTTTTATTCTGATGTATTGAATTTCTATGTCTGTCTTTTCTTTTAATATTCAAAATACTTCTCTCCATGGCTCTTTGATTTGTTTGTATTTTGTTAACCGTAAAATTGTTAAAAATCCAGGTTTGGCTTGTCGACGGTAGTCGACGGTATACCTACCCCTGATAAATATAGCACAATCTGTACACCTTAGTCACAGATTGTTCACTCGAATCGGACTTTTTTAGAATTATCGATACTAGGCTGAACTTTTACATATTTGGTTAGAGGAAATAGATAAACGAAAGCTAGTAAGTGTACAATTGATTCAGCACAGTCGATAAACATAGAATTATAAATCTTTGCTCGCTTATTATAAACCACATTACCGGTCAAACCAAAAACCCCTATAATATTATAGGGAGTTTTGGGTGCTCGTTGCTTTTCAACACCGTAGATTGGCCGATACATAAACTACCAATAACAGAAACGCTTAACTTGATAAACTAGTATATTAGAACATACGAAACGTTACAATGAAAAGGGTGCGACCATTAAAGAACTAGGGCCTTACTACAAGAAAATAGGCAAACGTTAAACACTGCCTAAACTTTTGACATCTCTTGCCATTGCGTAATGGCAAACAGAGACAGCGCTAATTTTAGACACTGTTTAAAGTTAGACACCGTTTTGTAAAAAAAAGGAAAAACAGCAATAGAATATAGTTACATACCGATCGTACAGAAAAGTCGTGCTGACATTATATTAGAATTTGCGACAGTCAACTCATTTTGTTAAAATCCATCAAACTGACTAGTTCAACTAAAACCATTCGAACGTCAAAACTGTTAAAATATCAGCAGGCTGATCGCGTAACTTTTGTTACATTCAAAATCCGGTTGCATATGTCAATTTTGGCAGATTTGCGATGGCAAAACTGCCAAAATTGACATATGCAACCGGATTTTGAATGCAACAAAAGTTACGTGATCAAGGGGCAGGTCTCCTGCAGGGTTCAAACATTTGTCCCTAGTGTTAAACACGCTCATCTATTCACAAGTCAAGTCGCGAAAGCTAATTAATAACTTTAGCCAGGGGCATATTCAGTTAAACACAGGAACCACTTAAAGAGCTTAAGAGGGATCTTAAGCTCTGCAGGGAGCGATAAGAGGTTCCGTGCTGGGTTGAAACGAAACTTTTAGAAGTCTATAAATAGTGGATTTCTTGAAATAGGAAACATACAAAAAGAAACAACTTTATTATTCCAAATGAATAGCTATAGTATAAAGCAGATCTAATACAGAACATTACAGCTTTTGATGGAGTGTGCACAAGAGATGTCTATAAAGTCCGCTAAGCCTTTGAGCCGGAAAATGATGAGTAAGGGTCCACAAAAAACGCCAACGAGGCAGTAATGAAAGGTCAATTCAAGGGAAGCGCGAATATTTGCGATAGACGGAGAATTGAATTCGATAGGGTCACATTTCCAACGTGTTATTTGTCAGGTTCGAAAGCAATTCTAGAAAAATAAATGTTAACACAATATCAATTTGAAGGAATGCTTCATCGATAATTTATATCAGTAGAAAGAAAGCAATTGAAGAAGAAAAGATTATGGCTTCAATAACTGTGTCAATTTGAAATTATTTCCATCTTTCAGTTTTGGGAATTCATGACAGTGAAACTAATAGTTCGGCACAAAATTGCAATGTTCCATGCGAGTTCTCTAACTATATAGAAACTACAATGTAAGTTGATCTATTAAACAAAACTCCTAAAGTTGGTATCGGAAGTACGGACCCGTGGCGTCATATAGGCAACTATCGCGTCTGCAAGCGAACATAGCCTCTGTGTGTTCAGTGCTGTGAGAGAGAGAGGCGATAATAGCGTGGCGACTGCAGCGCGTTACGTAACAAGTCTTGTATTGATCGTGGCTCTCTCCCTGCGCGCTCCCCACCCCCGCTGGCGAGGACCAATCACAGCACTGGCTTTAATTTTAATTTGATAGCCGTTAAGTACAGCCACGCTTCTGATTTGTCAGCTCGTTTTGCGTCAAGACTTGAAGCCAATAGGTGGTCTACGCGCAGAGTTTCAGGCTGTTTACAGAGCAAATAACAGTACAATAGATTTATTATATTTCTGTGTCCAATTTCCACAAGCTTCAACTTTGTAAGAATTCCTACGCGTATAAAAATGAGAAATGAATCAAAAAGACCAGAAAATGAATATATGCTATAGCGTCAAATAGCCTCAACTACGAACAACATTGACTTTTTTATCGTTATTACACTGTTGTGTTAATTCTTGTTTGATATTGATATTTTTAATCTCTATTACCGCTAGTATTCTGAGCTGGAAAGAAAACGCATTTTGCACCCTCGAGAATATATATTATGTAACCTTTCCTTTCCATAATATTTCAGTAAAAACGCTTATGTCAGCATTATTGGAAATACTTAGACTGACATCGATAACCTTCGAATAACGCTTGAACAGTATTCAATAGCTTACGTTACGAAACGGAACTAAAGATTGCGAATCACTAGGGGCAGTGGGGATTATGGGGAGCCACTGGAGGTGAAGTAGGCTAGGAATGGAAAGAGAAGGGGGTCGACAATATGAACGAACGATCGCTCATAGGAGTGAACATCATTAACACTGTTGAGAGCAAGTTTGCGTCAGCCATTCAGATCGCTATTCCATATTCAAACCAAAACACAACAACGCTTGACAAAAACAGGCATAGTGGTAAACTTATCTGGACGAGCCACACACAGAGTTGTGCCACTCTTAAAACGATTCTCGTCAATACATAGCCAAGCCACTAGATTGATAAGCTCATCCTTTTCGACCCGATATTTCTCTCAACGATTTTCCAACCCCTTGATACTGAAACGGTGGCACGGTCAGTTCGATCGATACGGCGAGTTGACATATAGGTCTCGGCCATGCCTTGCCCACGAAAGCCTACATGAAGGGCCTGCATTTACGGTATTTTTACAGGAATACCTTGGCCGATATTGTTAATCTAGCGTACTGACTAGCAGCCAAGTAGTCAGCCAGTATTTAAAAAAAGATATTCGATAAAGTAGAAAATTTATATTTTCCGACGCAAATAAAGTAATTTCAGTGTTTCCAATCCAGTGTTGATTCATGGCAAATGGAATGTTTGCCAGAAGCCAATTAGAGGGTGGTTCTGTGTTTGAATTTCTATTTACTGTAACTCAAAGGTTTCGACTTTAAAAGATATTAGAGAAAAATTTAAATAGCTTTTTGCATAAATAAAAATACAAAATTAAAACCTAAAACGAAAAAATTACTCAGTAGCTTATATTCTTACCAAATTTAATTATTGGAAAATCTTTTCCGAACATTTAGGGGCAGCATACGGCGCGCCGCTATCTCGCTTGCACATACAATTTTGATACGAGCAAGTTTTCATACTTAAAAATGCGACTTTATATTTTTCCAATTTTTATGTATGAAAACTTGCTTGGATCAAAATTACATTTTCGCTAAATCTTTGTGATGCCATTGTCCACAACTTGACCGATTGCGATTTTACATAACTACATTCAGTGATTTTATATCTTTAAAAATGTTCCATTGTGCGAGCGAGATAGCGGCGCGCCGTTTAACTAAATACACAAAAGTATGGCAAAAAACGTCGTCCGTAATGAAATAAAATTCATCAAAGTCAAAAAGGTAATCTCACGCTTAGCGTTATTACAACCTCGTATTTCTCTATATAAACGGAGCTGTAAACATGTTAATCTGTACCGCTCACATACTCGTACATATAGCTTAAATAACGTACGGTATGTTTGTTTGCGAATCTGATACCCGGATTACGCGCGGTTGCGCGTGCTCAAAAAGCCACCAAGAGCATCATGCATTCCAATTACTATAATTAATATTGTAATATTACACTAGAAAGTGGAAATGGGCAGGCCACTTGGCTACACTGAGAAAAATGGAATTCTGGCGTAAGGTTAACAAAGTCTTACACGGTTATATTGTAATTACGTAGGGCGAGTTTGTAACGCTTACCTTAGTTTTGACATAACTAAGTGAATACGTTAAAACGATACCGTCTATTAGCTGGTCGCAAAACAACCAAATCAACTTTATGGTAAAGCGTTTTAGGAATTGAATCTTATCTTGTTATCAACGCAGTGCTGACGGTTAAAAACACTATTCGCTTACGGCGGTAAGTTTTCGGCACATGTCGCCGTAAAGAAGGCATTATCCGCTTTGTGAAAAGTTAAAAAATGATTTAGTATTTAGAAAAAAACTTTAAATTAGAACAAAACGAACGTATACTTAAGTTTTAAATGGAAGTAGCCAGGTGGTTAATATAAACCGCGTAAGAATATTTTCGTCACATATGAAGGTGTAAAAGTATCTCGAAAAAGTAGTTTTTACTGCTACCGCATAAATGATAGATGGTCGTTACAGCTTTACTCATAAGGTCAATTTACCTATGCTAGCAAGTGAATAAGTTACTGGTTAAGTTAATTTCTGGCCTAAATTTCTGTGCGTTTTCACTCAACGAAAAGTTCTTTCTTCGCGACTGACTCGACTAAAAAGGTACAATCCTAGATCGCGCTGACGAAAACGCACGGGAAATATGTATAAGGTCGCACTTTACTGTATATCTCAAAAATCGATGAGATGCAAAAAATTACTAAACATTGTGATAAGTATGTCATTGAGTTATTCCACCACCTCTCGTTAATAGCAAAGCTAGTTAGCTAGTGCGCTAGCTTAGCTGTTGTTGTCTATCTAGGTCTAGGTAATAGGTAGGTATCCACTAGGTAGTTAGCTAGTGGCCCTCCAGTCCTCATAGAGTATTTTTATATTCCATTCCATGGCTAGTGGCTAGCTACCTATCCTCTAAGCACTGCTCTTGTCTGGCTGGTACATACATTATGCCTTATTCTTGAAGGTTAGGTTTTATTGTATTACGGTATAAAACGCCTTACGAGAAGGCGTTGCTGACTTGAGATGCGTCGAATATTGCCCTTGGAAAGCTTTGCGTGTTTGCTGAGCTACCTTGCTGATTTTTAAAAACGCCTTACCAGAAGTTGAATGCCGCCGTCAGTACCTCGAGCTTTAACTGATTTACCGAGTTTATCGTAGTTATGTTACAGCTGCTATGTTCAATACTAAGACTAAATCGTAGTTTGGAGAAGCTTATTCATGGTATACCTTCTTTTTAAATTTACTTACTCTGTAAATCGTATAACGTCTTCTGCCTAGAAGGCGTTTTTGTTGGTTATTACTGTTGGTCGGTTTTTAGCCTTCAAACCTACGAAATCGATCGTAATGACGGCACTTTCAGCTTTACATTTTTCTCAGTGTAGGCGGGAAGACGGTAGATGGACAAAGAGAGTGACTGAGTGGTGGCCACGCGAGAGCCATATAACACGAGGCAGACCGCAAAATAATCTGTTATAAATAAATGAACTATGAACTATGAACCACCGGCCAGATGGTCTGATGACATAGTGGGGACAGTGGGAGTCGAGTGGATGCGGTTGGCGCAAGACCGGAAAGAGTGGCGTGCAAAGGAGGAGGCCTATACCCAGCAGTGGGTAAATGTGGGCTGATTAGATAGATAGATAGATTACACTAGCCGCGCCCTGGAGTTTCACCCGCGTAGTTTTTCCGGTATTCCGACGGCATAAAAAGTAGCCTATGTGCTAAACATCCGGATCCGTTCAGCCGCGACTGAGTAATCCATCCAAACTTTCACATTTATAATATTTGTGGGAAGTGGAACTGTAACAAGGATCATACGAAGGAACGGTACGAACTAAGCCGTGATTTTGTGGTCTGTTCTTCTAGGCTTTGGTCCCATGCACACCTGGATTCACCTAGATTTAAGACGTTTCAAAGTGATGCTTGTGATTTAAAAATAAATAACTTTTGACTTTTGGTCCACGCTTCGTCTTCCATTTCGTGGTTGCCATTCGAGAATCATCAATGATCATCATGCATGATGATGATGATGAACTGGATGGGTTGACATGATGCCGAAGAGGAGAAGGACTCACTGGAGTGCAGATTCTAAAAGACCAACGACACACCACAAACCTGTTCATAGTCTGACTCACTGACATCGCAGATGTTATTGGAACAAAACAAAACACGTAAAATCGACTATAAATAAATAAATAAAATAAATAAATAATGCTGGACAATCCACACAGCACTATCTAGCCCCAAAGTAAGCTATTCAAAGCTTGTGTTATGGGTACTAGATAACTGATATATTTAATACATTATATACTTACATAGATAGATATTTTTTTTTTATTATACATAGAAAACACCCAGACCATCGGAACAAATTTCTGCAGATCGTACACAAATTTGTTCCAAGGCGGGAATCGAACCCGCAACCTCTTGCGTCGCAGGCAGGCTCTCGCCCGCTGCGCCACAGAGGTCGTCAAAAACTATGCCCATAAAATCTAGATTATTAACTTCATCTTGACCGACTTTCATTTCACGAATCCATTACCACTTATCTGAGAGCGCTAGGATCGAGTGACGTCTTTGAGTGCTACTCAGGAACCAATTCGATTAAAGCTAGAAGCAGAAAATAAGATTCGGAAAACGCGAAATTACATCATAAACTAGCTAAGACAGCGGCTTCGGTCACGCACGTTCACCCCTTTGGGGGTTGAATTTTGAAAAAACTTCCTTAGTGGGTGCCTACGTCATAAGAGGAATACGTGTGCGAAATTTCAAGTTAGCCCTAAGGGTTTGACCTATGCGTTGTCATCAGTCAATCACTTTTGCTTTATAAACATACTCGTACATAGATATCTCTGAAAATATATTATTGGCCTTTTCTATTTACAGAACTGAACGCTATATCTGGCACCATTTCCGATTTAGCTCCTCATTAGCGTCGTCTACCGATGCAGGATTGTATTTCCTTGTTCGTTTCCTCTAGCATGCGACCCTTATAGAAAAACCTCTATTATTCGTTTCCTTATTCAAAACTACTTTCATTTACCTTGGTTAAGGTTTCTAGCATTTATATACAAGGAGCTTGCCAAGGATATTGGAAATTCGTTTAATTAAATTAAGCCCCCTCGCAAGGTACACGATAGATATCTGAGGGGATATCCACCGAGCATAATTTAATCCCCATCTTTAACAAACCCTTCATTTAGCTTCATTCGACAAAAGTATGCCTACGAAGCTACGATATCGTAGCTAGGTGCTACGCGTTCTACGGCTTATAGCTACGCCGTAGCAGACTAAATAATATTCACACGATGTATTTACTTACGCCTTCCCTATAGATACATTTCCTTCCAGATACAACGATTTCGAGGTCACTCCATCCATAGACCTTCCGGAATCTTAAAAATGTCATCGGGTGACGTCCCAAGTGGCACTGGGCAGTCATTGCCAATTCAACTTGCACTTGACTACCAGTTCTCTATCTTAACCTACAGCCCGATTACGCTTGTCTGGCTATGGAGATGGCTTTCAGTTTGACATTTGATTCCCATAGTGTAATAGCAATATATGGATGGATCTAGTATCTAAATTCCTTGGATGGATGGGAATCAAATGTCAAGCTGAAGGCCATCTCGATAGCCAGACATTAGCGTAATCGGGCCGCTAATCTGGATGTTGTCAAATGCGAAATTTTCTTTTTCCTTACTACATTATATGATTACTTCGAAAACAACCAAAACTTCGCCAGCCCATAAGTAAGCAATCGACACGATCGCCATTCGCTCTTAAAAACCCTCATCTGTCGTCATTTCACACGTTATCCCCAAACACCTCCGCCAGTCCCCTAGGGAATCCCAAGATGCTCCCGAAAGGATGTTACGCAACCGAATCGATACGAGAGCACTGAACTCACAGGCTCTCAGGTTGGCAGCGCGCCAACGAGTCAACGCACATAGGACGCCACTAAACCAGAGTCTGTGACACGTGACAATAACACATAACTTTACGAAGACACAGCTCATATTCGTTTGAAAAAAATCTGCGTTGGTACTTTACGTCCAGTCGTATCCTTTACGAAGTGTGTAAAATTGTGGACCAGGTAGTTATGTCAACGCTTTAAAGCACATTTTAGATTGAGACGTTCTTCTAAGTGACCATGCATGGGTGTCATAAGACGGCACATAATGCGTGAAATTTTCATCTGAACATGTTTTATAAGTGTAACAGAAAATAACAAGGATAAAGACTTGTGCTTCCATTATTGAATCACTTGCAACTTTTGAACGATAATGTAGTCTTGCCCTAATTTTAGTCTGCCTTATTTTCTTTCTTGTCTATATGCTTCATCTGTTTTCGTCAAATAAATTTATATTCAACTAGCTGGTACCCGCAACTTCGTCTGCGTACTTTTAATCTCTTCATCTCTTTTTTTCGCAATAAAAGGTAGCCTATGTTCTTTCTCAGGGTCTAAAGATTGTCTGTGCGAAATTTCATCAAAATCGGTTGAGAGGTTTAAGCGGGAAAGCGTAACAGACAGACAGACAGACAGACAGACAGACAGACAGACAGACAGACAGACAGACAGACAGAGTTACTTTCGCATTTATAATATTAAGTTGGGATTCTAGTCGGAAAAATGTGATTGAAATACAACTAATATCCACCCGCGTCTCCGCACGCGTGGTACCTACCTAAAAACAGTAAGCTTAAGTTATTACAAATCACAAACCATGTAGAGTAAGAGTAGTAGAGCTCTTTGTGAAGGGCTCGTCCGGGGAAGTACTACCACCACGCCTTTTTCTGCCGCCAAGCAGCAACGCTGTGTTTCGGTTTGAAGAGTGTGGTCGCCGGTGTAATTACAGGCACATGAGGCTTAACATCTGTATGCCTCAAGTTGATGGACGCAGGGCAGTGCATCGTAGGGCACGTTCCTATTGTGCGTGACCTACGTGGCAATGTTTTGTTTATAGGTGATGGTTACCACTTAACATCAGGTGGACCATCTGCTTGTTCCATCAGCTAGTTGTATAAAAAAAAATGTTTTATGTAAATCCGTTCAGCCATTACGGAGATTAATAGGAACAAACACACAAAAATTTGTATTAATAAACCAGTACTATCTGCGCCTCGCGGTTTCACCCGCGTTGTTTTAAATCCCGGTATTCCCACAGGATGAAAAGTAGCCTATGTGCTATTCCAGACTATAATCTGTCTCCGTGCCTTATTTCATCCAGATCCGTTCAGCCGTTTCGGCGTGAAAGAGTAACAAACATCCGTCCATACAAACTTCCGCGTTTATAATATTAGTAGGATTCAGTAAGTATTTCCTAATAAACCAGCTGTTCGAATCGCCAGACACTAGAAAACCTGATACAACAGAAAATCGGATAGCAATCTAGTTCTTTTCCAGACCACGAACAAGTAGCATAAAACCTAGCAAAGGCACCGCAACCAACTAAGCAAACACTACCCAACAAGCTCGGCACAATGAAACGAACAAGAAGCCAAGTGGAAAACTCTAAAGTGCGCTCTATAACAAGAAGTTATGAAACACTTATTTCTGCGTTAAAAAGAAAATTTACGACTTATGGCCAAAGTGTAAATGCTATTTCATTTAAGCTTATAATCTCTGAAAGGACTTTCATTTGTTCGAAAATGAAATACATACATAATAATGCAATAAATATACTGAATGAAAATGCTTTCAGAGATTATAACAACAACGTTGCTGAAAATTAACAGTTTATTACAACGAAAATAATGAAGACGAATTAATTTATAGAAGCTTTAAATGTTTCATTTAGATTTACTCGTAATACCGTTTATTCAAAATTTAATGGATTCTTCATCTTGTCGTGTCACTTGTTTCTTTCGAAACAGTGTGGTGAAAGGATTTTAAGTGTGTACTCTTTTCGAGCACTTGGCACAGGTTACAGAACTATTTATGTTCTATAATATATTATTTATAGAAATATTTATGGTCTATTTATGTACATGCCGGTTTCCGCTCGATGTTTTCCTTCACCTTGCGAAAGTTTGTAAGTATGGATGGATGGATGGATGTTTTTTACTCAATAACGCCAGAACGGCTTAATGGATCTGGATGAAATTAGGCACAGAGATAGATTATAGTCTGGCATAGCACATAGGCTACTTTTCATCCTGTGGGAATACCGGGATTTAAAACTACACGGGTAACACCGCGGGGCACAGCTAGTATTGTCATATACTTGCAACTAAGCTTGGTACAATACCTAGCCTTGTTGTAGGTATATGAAAATATATAATGCAAACTTTGCCTAAGCTTGAAGTCCTATAATGAGGAACTTTTTACTTCGGTGCGCTAGAAAATGCTTTCGGAAGAGAGTAAATTGACGATAAGCGAGAAAACTTCAAAAAAAAATATTCCACACTCACCGATAGCTCTAAAAGTTTACTTTATCACTAGCAAAAAGACTTCACAAAATATTTTAGAACAATTTAATTCTATTATTGATACGTAAAAGTTCTAGAAATAATATCATGTTCTATTTGTGTTCACAGAAATGTTCTATTTTTATTCACAAAAATAATCCGCAAATAGAAATAAAATATCTTTTGATCCTTGAAGGAAACTGTACAATATAAACTAACAACATGTCGTTCATTCCAATATAAATTATACAACTGACAAATAAGGGCTGTAAACACAAAATCGTAGATTTAGCAAATCATTTCGCCTTCCTGTCATAAAGTTGGTGAGTAGAAAAGGTATCCTGTTCCCAAGATATATTGTCGTTGACATTTTAGCGCAGAGTTAGGTCCGTAGCTCGAAATCCAACATTTGGTGTGAACGGATTTATCGGGGGTTGCGTCTTGTCTGGCATGTGTGAACTACCCACATTTGACCTGTTTTACCTAAGGAATGTAAAAAACAGGGTTACCTATGTTACTTTATAACTTTTTTCTTTTTTTTTCTATAATATGTTTATGTCCACCTTCATACTTAAGACAGGTTTTTATTAGGATATAGATAATATTCTAGAAAACGATTACAGTTCAATGATTCTATCTTTTCTCTGGCTTCCCTTAGACATTCTCCTTGTGTTGGTTCTCTTTGATGCTTAAAATTTGTCCACAAATTGCAAGCAAGTCTCTGATGTCTCCCAGAATCCCTGGTGCGTGAACAACGAGCCTACTCTGCATATTTATGTCCTCCGAGCAATTACCCTAATGCCAGGAACACGAAACATTTTCATCAAAAATCGTCATCCATAAATAGGTCCAGAAAATCCCAAAAGCCCAGAGCAAGCAAAAAACAAACGTTCAAAACAAACGTTCGTCTTAATAATAAAACTTGGAAGCTGGGAGCTCGGAACGTTGGATGCTGGTCTCACGGGACTCATCGGCATAAGCGGAGCGGGAAGCGGTCTACGCCTTGTGATTATTTGAGAAGATGAAGTGAAGAGAGGATTATATAAATGAATATAAAAGTCAAAATAACTATCTAATGTCTAATAAATAAGATATAAAATGTGATAAGCATGTAATAAGTAAAATTCCCTTAATCTCAATGAACGCTACACGGATTTAGTAATAGCCATCTATGTCGGTATTTTCGCTGTCGATAAAAAGGCACAGCTAATAAAAATGAACAATGTACATTTACAACGACCATAATTCATGGAAATAATTAAATTTATTTGATTTCTAAACTTGCGGTGATTAAAATTTTCATTTTGCAGTATGAGGTATTATACCTCACACGAATCCCTCATTGACCCGCTTACGTACACGCGTAGGCCATCACAATATCGTGGTCTAAGGCGCTACTGCTAACTTATCGAGTTTAGCTGCCGGAGAGTCAAGGCGCGACATTTATTTCTGTCGACGACTACTTCAGGACTAGGGTAATTGGGTAACTTCATTCGAAGCAGGCTAGCCAATTCTGCTTAAGAGTGTTAAGATGTCCACGGTGGCACAGCTAATGGAGTCTACGAAATTAGCTCATTGAGACTTTTTGGATTCGAATTGGAATAAAATTATTTTTTTATTTATCATTCAACAGTCAAATGTGAAGATGTCTCCTGGAAAAGCGTTAGCTGTGGCCCAGGAAACAATAATCTTCCGGAATTATACTTTGACCACGAAAAAATAATACTTTGGCTATGTAGGATCTACTCGACTGATACTATTTTAACATTTAAATCCATTTAACGATACCGCCAGTACTTGGAATTATTCCGATGAAATCCTCAAGAGAAAGAGCTTTGACGAAGATCCGAAAGTAATACAACAGTGAGATTCCGCCAACAATATTCACCAAAGTGAACGCGGAATCCGCAGTGAGTTTCCAATTTGGCATTCTGTAATACATTAACCCATCATCACCGCGAGTGTTTGGCGATTGAAAATCCCAACGTGATTGAGGTGATGCTCGGGATCGAAGAACGCGGTAGGTGAAACTCGCCGAGAATGAATGAATGAATGAATGAATTTAGTTGTTTCGAGATCCAACACCTAGAACGGCATTAAATCCGAAATTATGTTGGTAAAAATAAACGGTGTCTGAAAGATATTTTCTTATGATAATGAAATCCCTCTACATTCCAATTTGCCACTCTGTTACTCCGAACGATGTATTAGATTACGAGATGGGAGATTGAAGAATTACAGCGAACGTCTCTAATTTTAAACAACTTAGGGCGGGTTTTCCATCTCAGAGTAAGGTTATCCGTTAGATACGCTTATTTTCCTTTTTTGTATATTGAAATCTATTTATTCAAATAAATTCTTATGATAATTATATAACGGATAACCCAGACAGAGAACAAATATCTATAATTTTTGAAACTATAATGTTTATGAACATAATTTTCGATTGAAACAGGATATTAAAAAAAACTCATCAAATAATAAATAAAAAAAACTCATTAATCATGGTAAATATACCGTTTCAAGTGAAAATCAAATATCTATGTTTATCACATAAATGTTTGTTTCGGGGATCCAACCCACGGCCACTCAGAAGGCAGAGCCACTACCAACTGAACTGTGAGAGTTGTCAAACTTTTTCACATCGTTAACCCGCTAATCCTACTAATATTATAAATGCGAAAGTTTGTAAGGATGGATGGATGGATGGATGGATGGTTGTTTGTTACTCTATAACTCCAGAACGGCTCAACAGATCATGGTGAAAATTGGCACAGGGATATATTATAGTCTGGAATAACACATAGGCTACTTTTTATCCCGTAGGAATACCGGGATTTCAATCTGCGCGGGAGAAACCGCGGGGCGCAACTACTTTGTAATAATTGGTTTAAATTCATATAGCTCTCATATTCTGAAAGTACCTATAATAAACCTTGTTTCGCTATCCCAAGCGTATGTATCCTGTATTTTCTATTCCTATCCCACAGAAATTTTATTTCAGGTAATCCAATATACTTACTATCGACTTTGCCCTTGCGGGCGAACCTGTAAGCCCTTTAGCCATTTTGAAATACAAGGACAGGTATTGGCGCCCGTGGGGCGGAAATTCTTTAGATGTCTATGTAAATCTGTATTTTATATTTCGATTTACTTGCTACAGATAATAATAACGGATACTAATAGTGGTACATTTGTACGCCATTTTTCATAACCTTATCACAGTGGTAATGTTTGATGTGCTTCTGACTACACCTTAAAACATCAAGGATGTCGAAGAGAACTGACAAAAGAGAGACGTCTACGCTAAAATCAGCTCCGAGGCTCGGAGAGCTGAGGAGTTGATTAGTTTGGGGCTGGATGACAGTAAAGACTGAAATGAAGGCGGTTCAATTTTTACTTTGTATGTAGTAGGGCAATTTCATTAAAGTAGCAAAGATGCTACGGCGAAGTTACAAACTTAAATAAGCCTTTGCAACATCGCAGTTTCCATTAACCGAGTTATTGGGATGCAGGCTCGCAGCGTGTGAAGGCAAAACTAAACTCTATAGCGCCTTCGTTAGGGCACTCGTTTCGGAATTCCGGAAACAAGGACAGATTCTATGACCCTTAAATATCGGAAGCAGAAAATCTACAAGTATTCTATTTTTGAGTCTACAAAAATAGCTTCCACTTCGTCATTAAATGTATTTTATTTAAAAATGCAACTAAAAATCAGTCTCACCATTGAATGCACAAAAGCTTACTCTAAAAGTTAATAACATATGGCCAGCAAATTCTTTTTTATCTGGTCATAGTAGAAATTCAATTAAAAATCCGCATTTCATCATTTTCGCTCTAATCCATGACCCATTTTAAATGACCTCATTTCTCTGGCCTACACTGACCTTAGACGGGTTGATTTTTGATTGGGGACTCTTTGGCTAAAAATCCGATCATTCGTAAGCAATACGGGTTATTTTACAGACGGGTTTTATTTTTAGACCTTTTTTTACGTAACGAGCGTTCGGCTTCATATGAGGGTAGTTTGAAACGAGACTCGAGGTGTAGACATTTATAAAAGTGGGTATCTTGATTTGTTATATTTAATCATAATTATATGTTTCTTACATGAGTGGATACTTGGTAACAAAGAGTGGGATTCCAGTTGTGAGCTTATTAATTTTTTATTCTCCATTATTACAAACATTATAAATAGCGAAAGTTTAGATGTAGTGGAACTGTGGAGCATGTAGTAGCATTACCTTGTAACAAACGAAAAGGGCTTCGATAGCTGATCGAATCTAACTTCTTTGCATCCATATAACCATCGGGGATGCTAAAAGATTACTGTCGTCAACCCAAGTCCAAGTTTTTAAGCAACTTTAAGGACAATGCACTCTACACTACATTGCATTATGTCAGTGCTAATTAAGGCACACTTGTAACAAATTGCATAATTATAGCTATTTCTTCACACAAAACTAACAGCCCTGGAGGGGTAGTATTGATGTTGAAAAGCATTGTCGATCTGCGAGCGAAGCCAGACGACAGCTGCTGATTAATAAATCAATTGTTTTGAAATGATTGAATGCCACGCGAAGACAAAATATCTTCAATAAAATCACGAGGACCATCTTGAAACGTCCATAAGCTAGGTGACTCTAGAAACAGTTCCACGCGACCAGCGAATATGCTACACGAAGGTAAATGTAACCTTATGTGTGGGAGTGGAAGGTTGTATCATACTCTGAAATCGCTGTTTTACGTGCCATTACAACTGCTTGTATAGCTCACAAACTCGTTTCTTTTGGTAATCAGTGAAAGGATGTATTTTTATGCCACATTTACCTTTGCGGAAGCAAAGGTAAATTATTTGGATTCTATAGCAGCGACATTGTTATAGCTCTATTCATTGTTTAAGTACTTCGGAAATCGATTCACCTTGGTAAATGAATGTATATAGGAAGTAATGAGCAGTATCAGGTTTAAATGAAACTGGTTACTAACAATGCTGAGGGGATACTTACTGAAATCAATAAAAACAAAGTTTTTACCTTGCCGTTACTTAACATTCATTGATTGAACTATTCTACCCCACTCTTCTTAATATAGCCCTTTTCCATGTCAGTTTCACAAACTGGGCCCAGAAATATGTTATATAAGAAAGCTTTTTCGCCGGCTTTTCGCCTACTTAAAGATATCTTGATTTGAGCAATACACTTAATTGTTATTTAATCGATCGAGAGAAACGGCTTTAAGACTTCGGAACTGCGACGCTAAAAACAAAGTAGAATAATAACCAAGCGAAGAACCAGACCATAAATCTCTCAAATAATGTTTTCTATGCTCAGTTACGCAAAAACATAATTAGATTTGATATCAGAAATGTAATCCATAGCCCCACGCTGGGGCGCCAATTTATCATACCTACGATATCCCTATAATTCAATGTCGGGCTAAACGGCTTACGGGCTTACCCGCTTACGAGGTGGCAGTAATAGATTAATTCAGAGACGACTCATGATCTAGTTTTTACAAGGCTTAGCCTACGCTGTGGCGCCAATACCTAATTTATTGTCTAACGTTCAATGTCAAGGCCTGGGCTAATAAATTTATCGGCTATTCGCAGGGAATTAGAGCAATAAATTTGTACAGACTGTGGTACTGTGGACTGTGGTAGTTCTGCCTGATGTTAGTTTATCTTCAGATTTCTTGATATCATTTTAATTTTAGTGATAACTTCTACGCAATAACTTTAAAAGTAAATAATACTCTTTCAGTTGTAGATCTCATAGGTTACCATATCACATCCTCCGAGAAAACGTTATCGTGACTGGGAGGTTTTAAAAGTTTTTGCTCCATACCCATCTCGTCTTATCTCAAAGGTCACAATCACATTTCTTTTTCCTACACGATTCACACATCCCATCAGTCACATGAGCCAGTCTCAAAGGTTGCGTCATGCCGCATTATGCCTCGCCCCAATTCTTCTAAGCTGGCCCGAAGCCAACATTGGTCTCGCTAAGGCTTTGGGAGCGGCAGTGAGTGAGATATCATAACCATTCGACGGTGTTAGAGAGTTAAACGGAAGAGAAAAGAAACGACAAAATCGAGACTAAACTTTTTCTCATTTTCTAAGAATACTCTAGTAGTTTGATTAAATTACACATGACTCAGTACGTTTTCAGGATACAACAGTGTTTCTATTAGTAACTCGATCGCCAGACGTGCACTCTTTGAAAGCTTTCGCTTCCGCTCCGAAATGTAATGGTATTTACGAACTTGGACAATCAACGATTTCTGGTTTTTTATTATTATTATTTCTGGAGAACTTTAAAAGAGAATTTCAAAGTCAGAAGGTATATTCAATTGAAACATAATCATCACTTCGAAACGCCTTAAAGTTAACGTGAAACAAGTAAGAAACAAGGTGCTCTTTCTATCACATTGTTCATAATTTTCATTTGCAACAAGCCAAAGATTAATGATTATGAAAATCTGTGAATCTAAAAATATACATTGCCTTAAAAATTGTTTCCAAGTCCGTGTTGGGGGTTTTTAATAATTCATAATAACAAGGTCAAATGAGATTACCCAGTCCAGAGTACTCTTCAATCTAAAAATATCATTAAAACAAGCGGGACGAAGAGATAACAAAGACGAAACATCATACAACAGTCACGTCTGCCAATCAAAGAAATCCCAAGTCCTTTATGTCACTTTCCAAACTGTCTGAGAAATACAAAAATAATGAAGAATATAATCCGGCTACACTCGCCGAATCGCAGGTCGCCGAGAGTAATCCAATCAAAAGTTTTATCGCTGATATCGCCATGGTCGGCTTATTTGAGATAGGTATGTTTCTGAAAAACGAATTGTTTGTCTCATGTTTTTCTAGACTTACTGACAAGAATCGATCAAAATTAAATTTTTCTTGAAAAAATAAATAACTTTGGAAGAGGTGTTATAGAGGCCTACAGAAAATGAATCAATTCTACGTTTAAGTTGGTTTATTTAAAAGTTTCTTTTGGCCGTCAATCACATTTTTCTGAACAAAGCAACCGCTATAAACAACATAGATCGGTAGATTTTTTTATAACCCGTTTTTTAGAAGCAATCACTCCCAGACGTAATAATAATAATAAAATTTCATTTCAGACTACGCTTGAAATATAAATTTTTAGTCCATATTTAAATTCATACCCTAAAACTAGCATACATATAATATAATATTAAATTAAATGAGCATAGAAACTTGAACTTTTTCTAAGAGTATATTATATACATGAACTAGCGACCCGCCCGCGCGCCCCTGCTTCGCACGGGTGCACATTGTTTTTCTACTATATCATGCATGTATTATACATAATATAAACTTTCCTCTTGAATCACTCTATCTATTAAAAAAACCGCATCAAAATCCATAGTTTTAAAGATTTAAGCATACATACGGACATAGGGATATAGGGACAGAGAAAGCGACTTTGTTTTATACTATGTAGATGTATAGTCCTCTTGTTGTGAACCAAATCCGAACTTACCTTCGGGAACTAACAGTAACAAGTAACAGTTTCAAATCCAGAACAATGTTGTGATATAAAAGTAGCCTGCGTATAATCCAGCCGCACTTTCGCTAACGGCCCTCTTCGGATGATGTTTGTTCATTAACTTTTATAGTGGACTTGCCGTAATAGCTCACTAGCGGTGCTAAGTGCTAGGTTACACTAGACGTTCCTTCTCACCGACTGATTACCATTTTATCGCCAAATTTCTTCGAGAACGTTCTCGAATTTCTTTTATTTGACGTTTGACCGCAATCTCACTGATGTTAAGTGATGATGCGGTCTACCGTGTAGCACGTTTACCTAGAAGAAAAATTGTGCGCATCTGGAAAAACCGACGCCGGTAAGGTATTCCACTGTGGCTGCACGCATAAACCGTGCGAGACCTTTGCCCAGCAGTGGGAAAGTATAAGTAAACAAAAAAACAGATGAGGTTTCAGCTTCCGTTCACTAACTAGTCTCATGAAAGAAAAACACGAAAGTCTTTTAATGCTTTGACAGCTATCAGTGGTAGCAGTTATCACGTATTGAAGTCAGTGAGACTTCGTGATGGAAGAGTGCACTTTTCATAGGTTTATTAAGAAGATGGAATACGTACGTTCTCCTCGACGGTCTTCTTGATCTTGGCGCTGGCCTCGCTGACCTTCGCGCCAGCCTTGTTCACAGCCGAGTACAGGAAACTGCCCAACGACTTGGCGCCAGCTACTGCCTTGGTGGTCACTGCAGGGGTGGAATACGAGGTTAGGACCTTGGTTAGTTCACACCCGGCTATTCCGGGTTAGAATTGAGGAATTGGTCAGAGAGCCAATTTTAATTCGCTTTCAACCAATTCACAAAACCAAAAAGTAAACAATGAAGCAGGTACTAAAAAAACTATTTACATAAACCAGCTTCATCTCAAAGTACGATAGACATCTTTTTGGTTGTCAAAACCATAGAGGTGTAGTCAGAGGTTACCGGAAACTTTGGACTCGTTTCGACGAGAACCGGTATTTCAACCCGGTTGCAAGTCCATCGTTAATGATTGAATATTACTCGTAACTGGTTTCTTTAAGATGTTTTCCAGGGCCAGGGAATCATAAATGAGAGAAAGAAGAGCATAAAATATAAAATAAAAAAGGTACTAACGCTCTTGCATATCAGGAACTTCAATAGCATCAACCGAGAAAAACTTTTTACTGTGCGCATCTGAAAACAATTTAGCGAAACAAAACAATAATAATAACTTACTTAAAAAGCGAAACTACGAAAATAAAGCAAGGACAAAAATACATTGCCTACATAATTATAAAATAGAATTTACATGAAACAAATAAAAAAAAAGAATTTATAAAAAAAAATTTATAACCCCCGGTTTCGGAAAGCGCGATGAACACTAATCGGCTGTCAAGTCACTTGCTATCTCTATCTAATTTGAAGTAAAAGCTGAAATTGAAAGTGACTTGACAGCCGATTGATGTTGATCGAGCCCTTAGAAAGCGGGGGTAAGTCTGATATCCAGAATCAGAAGCTCGTAAAGCCTGGACGTACCGTTGCCTACTCCCGCAGGTTGCTCCTCCGTGGGGGTTCCCCCAGCCGACGCAGGCCTGCTGTCAGCGCCTCCTGTCGCGCTGCGAGGGATACACTGATATGTACACTTTCCACCGTGGTAATGCTTACGCGTCGCTTAGACACGCCCCATTATTATAATTATAAGCATAGGCATTGTATGAAATAATTGAGGTCAGTGAATAGTTAGTCCGCTTGTATACGTCCGTTTTTTCCACCGGACATCGGTCCGGCGAACATTTTGTCCGGTGCATGTACACACTTTCATTATAAACAATACACCATCGCGAATCCGGCGTAAAAAACGGTTCGTTGTCCGGTGAAAAAACCGGACGACTTTAGACAAAAGAAAGCATAGCGACATAAATAGCATTTAGGGTTTTAAATTGAGACACCCAATGTGCACTATCAATTCTGTGAAGGTCAATACTAAGTTTTGTTCTATGTTGCTGATTAACAAGCAGATGGCCTGCCTGATGTTAATTCGTAACCATCACCTAGCAGTCACGCACGATAGGAACGTGCCCTATGATGCACTACCCTGCGTCCATCAACTTGAGGCATACAGATGTTAAGCCTCATGTGCCTGTAATCTCACCGGCCGCCGCACCCTAAAACGGAACGCAGCATTGCTGCTTGATGGCATGTACTCTTCGCTTTGATACGTAGTCCAATAAATACTTTAACGTGCTACCAATCTCAAGTCTATTTATTTATTTCTTGCGATATTAAGAGCCCGGTGACAGCAGCTCGCAATTTCAAAATGCGATTGGCTATTATTTCATTTCAGGGAAATTATTTGAAAAATAACTATCCAGTGACACACATAAATACTATTCGAATACAAATAATACAATAATATAAGGGAAATATGCTTGAATCAGAAATCATTTTGGTATTAGGTAAACGTAAGGCCAAACATACATACAAACCTAATACCAAAATGATTTCTGATTCAAGCATATTATTGTATTGTTTGTATTCGAATAGTATTTATGTGTCACTGGATAGTTATTTTTTCAAATAATTTCCCTGAAATGAAATAATAGCCAATCGCATTTTGAAATTGCGAGCTGCTGTCACCGGGCTCTTAAGGCTAAGCCGCTGAACAGATTTGTAAAGTTATTAAATCAATGAAAATATTCATTTATCTATGTAATGCAGTGTTTTCGATTATCTTTCTATTCTGAACTAAATTAGAAATATAAATCTTACGAACTAGAATTGTAAAACAATGCACAAAAATGACAAAAAACAAAATGGGGTTTGAGCAGAATATGAGTTTGCGGAAAGAAAGTGCCAGTAGGTTAAATTGTATTATCATTCAAATCATCATGCAATGAGTTTTGTTGGTGCCTTTAATTAGGATAGTTTTTTAATTAAGTACATATAAGTTTTTAAATTAATACGACCATCGGTAAACTGACTTTTAAACCTATTCAGCTAGGGCCGTCACCATGGGTCACCCTGGTTTAATAGTCGCTAATACAATGCCTGGGATAGTATTTGATATGAAGTATCCATCCTTCCAGCTTCATAAATAGTCTAGTCTTGGAGCCTCTGAGGCGCAATAAAATCCATTCGCCTCACTATTTCTAAAAGAAACTAGTGACGACAAGAAGAATAGCTAATCCACAGGAAAGACGTCAATATGTGCGAAGGTGATCAATCCGCGGATTTCCTCACGGTGTTTTCCTTCACCGTTGGAGAGACTGATGCATATATCATTCGAATAGTAAAATCCATTATGTACCCAATCCTATCCTAAGATTCGATCCGCGATCTTAGGATCGGAAGGCGAAGATGCTACCACTAGACCAGCAGTGAAGTAAGTGCCCTAATACGCACTCAGATATCAACCTCATCAAATAGTAATATCGTAGAACTTCACCCCTAACAAATTTAGCGAATCTCTGGATTTTTTTGTAATGAATGATTGGTTCCATAAAGTAGCAGATCTTTGAACATCTGATTGATGCTGACCCTAAAACCAACGCGACTAACGGACACTTCGCACCAGCTTCGTCAAAGCTAAAAGGATCTTACCTAATCCTAAAATACACTACACTATACGTTAGATACTGTAAACTAAATGAATCTAGGCGCCCTAAAAGGCCGAAAACCTTACAAATTACCTACCTAAAAGTTATTAATTTATTGCGTGTATTGCATGCAGGTAAGTATATTGCTAAAAGAAATTATTGTAATTGTGAACAAAAGCTGTGTAAATGACAGTGAACCTTTGCAAGACAAAGCTATGACATGGCTTGAAGCTAGTATTTGTTATATAGTTGAAAAAATAATTAAAAACAGATGGTTGGCCTCGCTTTGCTTGTTAATGTTAATCAATTCAATTTCTTCTGAATTATTTTGTTAGCAAGGATACCAGTTAAGATACTAATATGTAGGTATTGGTTTAAAAACCTAGAAATTCTGTATGTCGCGTGTCTGTAGCACTACAGCTACTCAACATAAAACAAAGGCAGGGATCAGCTAACATGGCCAACCATCAAAAAAACCAACCAAACACCAGCAGTGACTCAATTATCTGCCAAACCCCTCGTACCTATTATACCTAGAATTATCATCATCATCCTTCCCCTCTAGCTTAGTCTCGGCTACTTCTGGTTCTGCAGGAGCTACTTCAGGTTCGGCTGGGGGGGCCTCGTTTTTCCGGAGACCAGGAACGGGGACAGAGCTCAGCCATCCTGTCATCTGGGACTTAACATTAGTGATGAGCTCGAGCTTGCTGCCTTGCTTCGTCGGACTGCTGAGAAACAAAAAGTTATTTTTTATAATCAAATTGGGTTGAAGTAATTAAGTACCTATGTGTTTGATTTTAGAAATTTAGTTACCTATTTAATAGAGAAGGTTTTTAATTAGTGTAGGATGGTGCTGATATCTTCATTTAAACCAATAAAGAAGTTTCTTAGAACTATGATTCATACATATTTAAATACCTAGATATGTTGCAATAATCATTTTCTTGTTGAAATAATGCAGCCAACTGCAGCATAATCTACTTACTATGAAAAGTCTAGTTCCTACAGTAGATAGGTAGGTACCTAGGCAGTCTCTGGAATGCAACAGATCAATACTACCTTGACCTACTTAGTTTTTCATGAAAGGCTGGTAGAATGAAATAAGACTTGGGTTATTAACACAGATTTTCTAGAAACCCTAATACTTAGATAGAACAAAATGATACTTTTCATAAAATAAAATATCCAGCAATCTTATAACGGAACAATCGAAACGGGTAGAGAAAAAGCGATCAGACGAAACGAATCCGAAAAATGTAAACAAAGAAACCGTCGTCACCTCTGCTTCTCTCCCTCGACGGCCGCGGAGGGCTCGCCCGTGATCTCCTTCGTGGGGGTAGGCACCTCCTCATCCTGGGGCTCGCCCTTCGCTGCCCCCATCCACGAACTGACCTGATTTGTAAGGCCTGAAAACATCTTCACCGCACTTGCTAATCGGAACTACACAACACAATCACACAGCGATTTCACTAAGCAGCGACAGAATCGCTCATGACCCGAGACGCGGAAGGACTGATGTGCACCCGTTGAACGCGTGATCAGCTGGAAACTAATGGGAAACTGCGATCGACCAGGAAAATTCAGGAAAACTCCACTGCGCATGAAAACTTGCGCTGCGCTATTTACTAGAGTACACCTCTGAACCTGCCTCTCTCTGCCTCTGATCTGACTGAACTTTTTATTATTCGAAATACGACACAGGAATAGAAGCACTGTGAGTATAAGATACGGTTGAAAATTCATAAGCAAGAATAGACTAGGAAAACTTTTGCTCATAAATGTACAACAGAAAACGTCAAAGTGACAATGACAACGTTTACACTTTACACGACAAAACACAGACTTTAAATAATCCAAGGTAGTACATAAATATCACAGAGTGCGCAGTCAGTGGTTAAAGCGCGTCACAGATGACCAAGATTGATAAATTAAAATAATATGTACATATTTTAACAAAATACCTTTATGTACATAATATTTTCTGAGTAATAAGTATGTACGCTATACAATCACCATGAGCCAGTATCGTATGACACTTCTGGCTTAATAATGGTTGTACAATGGCGAGCGTTAAATACCAAGCTAGAATACGTTTACTTAAATTATAGTATCTTTGCTGTCTGAAATGCGCTGCGCTAGATACGCATTACCCTTGCATTACCCATATTGTGTCCCGTCAATACGGTTTCCGCCATAGTCGCTCGACTGGTGACCTTCTAGTGTATCTTACACATCGTTGGGCTCAGGCTTAGAGCATTTATAACTGGAGATGTTAACGCAAGGCGTACCCCTCTGCCGGCCATAAGACGCGACTTGGCCATGCACGTTATATAAAACTACTTCACTCATCACCGCGCGGCCATTAGTTGTCGTTTCGTGTCGCGAAGTAGTGCTCAGTAAAAATGGTGAATTGTGCGGTATTTCGGTGTAAAAGGAGATCAGAGACATCAAACTTTAGGGAACACGGTATTTCCTATCACAAGTAAGTGATATTTTAGTCAATTGTTTTTGTAATTACGTTTAATTTATATTTAATGGAATACCAGTTACGACAGTTTTAATACGACGCCAACGTCTTGGTAGGAGGTGTCGGTGAATTTATATACCTTGGTAGAAGGCGTAGTGTGGGGACTAGTTGAGCGAAATCGATTGAATGAATGATGGAATGAACGTAAAATTAGAATAAAATGCGATGTGTTTTTTGTACCCATATTTAACCAATTTAAAAAAAGGATGTTCAGTATTGGACTCTACAAAAACTGTCTCTGTCATTCTGCCTTCAATACGTCGCTTCATGGAGCTCCCTTAAAATTTTAGTTGTGCTGTGTCGTTGGTTTATTGCTATTTTCTTTGTACTTTTTGAACGCAGAATCGTATAAACGTGATTTTTGTATAGCTGTAGTATGTTAGCTGGAGAGGGACATGGGCTATGAGCATTTGTTAACAGCCGCTATTCTTCTACTGCTCTTCATTTTTTTCACCCCGTCATACCCATCATCATCATCAGCCTATGTAAGTCCACTGCTGGACACATCATACCAATAAAGAAACAAAATATTTATCTAAAAATGCATTCATGAAAGACTACTTACTTGAAAGATTACTTACTACTTGCGAAAATAGAATATAGCTTAAAGTTACTCAACAACAGTGTAGCTTTCTATTTGTAAAATAATTTTTAAAATCGTTTCAGTAGTTTCAGAGATTACGCTCTACAAACTCTTAATAAAATATTTTTTACAAAAAAAAACTGACTCCAAAACTGCTATCCAATTTGTTATGAAAAATACACTAAAAAGTTAAAAATAATTGCATTATGGATTTATATTTCAATCTACTTACAAATAGGTACCTATCCATTTTTTCAACAAATCTTATAATTTTATTATTATGACATTATACAATTACTGATATTTTTGGAGTCGGTGCCAGCACTCTATTTACTTAGTAATACCTACTAGGCTAGACAGGTACATGTTTGTTAATCTTGGCTAAAAAAAGGAAAAGTAAATGATTTTGAATCACCCTGATTTCATTCATATGAAATCATTCATTTTGTCGGTCTTTTTACAACCCATCACTACTTTTTTGTGTTAGTGTGTAACTAAACAAAAGTGTAACAACAGTCATTCTTTAATTGTGTTATTGTTTTTGTGTTGGTGTACAGCTTTTACTTGCGTGTGCGTTTATAGGGACGCTTAATTTTTCTGCATTAGTATGCGTGATTATGTAAATGTGTTCTGTACCGTACTACCCCGCCTCCCGCGAAAACCGGCAGAAAGATTTTAGTACCAAAAGTAGCGCTTGGCATCTCCCGTTATAAATGCTCTAAGGGCTCAGGCCATTGAGTCAAGGTGAGGCATTGGCTGTCAGCCTAGATATCGCGAAAGCCTTTGATTGGGTCTGGCACCGCAGTCTTTTATCGAAGTTGCCATCTTATGGACTGCCCGAGGGTTTGTGCAAATGGGCTGCCAGCTTTTTGTCCGGCAGAAGCATACGAGCTGTAGTTGACGGCGGTAGCTCCGATCGCATGGACATTAACGCTGGCGTCCCGCAAGGCTCTGTATTGTCCCCAACGCTGTTTCTGTTACATATCAATGATATGTTGTCCATTGATAACATTCATTGCTATGCGGATGATAGTACTGGGGACACATTCTGTACGGGCCGTGCTAGCATCCCTCGTTACATTGTGGAAGAAAGCCGTAAGCATCTTGTGTCTGAGATAGAGGGCACATTAACCAGAGTTTCCAATTGGGGAGATCAAAACCTAGTTAAGTTCAACCCTACTAAGACAAGTTTGCGCATTCACGGCAAAAAAAAACCCCATTCACTGTGGTACCTCAATTCCAGAACATGACCCTTTCCATCTCCAAGAGCATTGGGGTCCTAGGTATCGACATATCCAGCGACGTTCAGTTCCGCAGTCATTTAGAAGACAAGGTAAAGCTGGCATCTATGAAGCTCGGTGTGCTAAACAGAGCGAAGCTGTGCTTCAATGGGGGACAACGACTACTTCTGTACAAGTCGCAGGTCCGACCCCGTATGGAGTACTGCTGCAATCTCTGGGCAGGAGCACCTGGATACCAGCTTGGTCCTTTTGACTCGGTACAAAGACGTGCTGTGAGAATCGTTGATGATCCCAAGCTCACAAGCGGTATTGAACCTTTAAGTTTGAGGAGAGACTTCTCCTCTGTGTGTGTGTTCTACCGCTTGTATAATGGGTTGTGTTCTGAAGAATTGTTCGATATGATGCCTACAGCTTCATTTTATTATCGAACTGCACGCCATAGGCAGGGGGTCCATCCACACACCTTGGAGCCAGGATGGTCGCGCACTGTTCGTTTTCAGAGGAACTTCCTCCCGCGCACTCTAAGGTTGTGGAATGCGCTCCCTGCGGATGTTTTCCCTGGAGAATACAGTATGGGATTCTTTAAAAAAGGCGTATTAAAATATTGAAAGGGTCAGCAACGCGAGTGTGACACCTCTCGTGTTACAAACGTCCATAGGCTACGGTGACCGCTTCCCATCAGGTGGGCCGTATGCTTGTTTGCTACCTTGGTAGTATAAAATAATAGATGTAGTACATACATGTACATACATAGCGCATTGGATTTGTATTTGTATCAATATTTTTTTTTTATTCTCACATTTTTGTATATTTAGATTCATCTGGTGACCATAGTACAAGCTTTGGTATAATTTGGGGCTAGATAGTGCTGTGTGAAATGTCCACCAATATTAAAAAAAAACAACATTCTTTTAGCAAACCCACTTTTTTTATCTAAGTACATCTAAAATAGGACCTCGATATTTTTATCTGTGCAAAATGCCAAAATCTGCCAGCCAAGTGAAAACATGACATTTTTCAGAATTTTCAGAAAGATTCGTAATTTTATTGTTTGCGTTGAATTTTTGCTAGTGAAATAAAATCAGTGTTAGTGTAACAAATGTAGTTACCAGTGAATTTCGTTTTAATCACTTCGAGCCCTACTCGAAATCTTGGCCAAACTTGGCCAAACAAACAAAATGACAGAAGCAAGAAGGATTCAGCTTCACCTTGGAAAATGTATAGAGGATTTGGACAAACTACACAATGTTCCTGATTTGAAGACGAAGAGAGCTACACTGTATGTTTAAAATATTCTACAAACACAATTTCACAATCCTTCAATATTCCACTCTGATCTTGTCAATTATATCACAATATTTGTTGCAGGTTATGCAAAACTGCCCAAAAATTGTTCGAGAGTGCCGAAGATGCTCGTACAAAGGGTGACGAAGAGTACTCCTATGTATACTACATGAAATACCTGCGGGTAGTGGCATTCATCAGCAAGGACAAGGAGTACCTAAAGGATAAGTCTTATTTCAACAATATGCTCGGGGTAAAGAATCCTACAAAGGCTTTGGATGCTGCTGAGAAGCTAAAGATTAGCTTGATTGACAGGTAAGATAAGGATAATTTGCAAATAAAACAAACAATATGTCTATAATGCCTGCATTTGTGTGGGATGATAAAACTGTACCTACATAAATTCCAAACAAGACAAGCTGCTTGGCTTTGTTTATTTTTTTTTTTTCGATTTAGAATATAATGTGGATTCCCTAGTGTTGCTTCCAATATTTTACTGTTAGAATGTAAACAAACAGTCCAATGCAAAGGCTGTTTAGGCTAAATGCCAATTAAATCAATTAATTGCCAATTAAATTAGTTAATTTTAATTAAATTAATTAATTTGTCTACCTACTTCATTATCTAACTACCTACCTAGTACCTACCTAATTATTTTGGCTTATTAAATGTAGATTCAATTTGGTTACTGTGCAGTGTACATCAATTAGATTAAAATAAACAATAAGAATAACTGTGAATCTTAGTATTAATAAATAAATAAATAAATTCCTGTAAATAGAAATGACTATACTTTTAAGTTGAACAAAGTAGTGTGGACTTGTATATTGGTTAACGAAATTTTGATAATCTTAAGTTAACCTCCTTTTTTACCTATTAAGTTGGAGGATTCAATTGGTGTTACCGTTTGCACCCTGCAAACGGTTGACACTTTTGTGTCTTGTGTCAGATACAAGCTCCTGATGAATATTTCATTTTTAACCCCTATAAACCAATATGAAATCAATTGCACAATAACCATTGCTTTGGTGTGACACTTGCCCACTTCAACAGCTATTATTCCGTGATGTGACTGGTATGAAACTCGACCTTACTGCTAGAATATCAACAGAAGATATTATAGTACAAGGTTCCTCCTCAGTTAGAAAGCTCTTTAATCTGTTATATTTTGTTGTGTTATAGGTATTCTCGAGAACAGAAAGTGAAGCGATTGAATGACATCAAAGAGAATGAACTTATAAAGCAGATGATTGAAGAGAATAGAAAGAAGGCCATGGAAGTAGTGCCCGTGAATGAGCTGATAACACCCATGGGATTACCTGGTGAGCCATTATAATCCTTACAATGTGAACTATGTATATAAAAAAAAAAAGAACTACAATATAAAAAAGTAGATACAATACAAAAAGAGAAAACAAAGTTTAAGTCTTCAATCAAGATTTACACACTTAAGTGCAAGGATAAATATGTTACAATACAATACTGTGGGATAAGGGACTCTGATATAATGACTTGGTTTATTAAATATATTTATAAGAACAGGAAATTGGGATTAGTGATTTATTTTTCAAAGTGTCAAATTGTGGGAGCGAGAGGTACATTAGGTGTTGTAGGCCTTGGGACATTTCAAAGTGATCTTTGTGATTCAAATGAATAAATAACTTTTGATTTAACAATACTAGGAAACATACTGCTTAATATAACTCCTGTTAAGGGTCCGGTGATAGCGGCTCGCAATTTCGAGGTGCGAATGGCTATTATTTCATTTTATTTCATTTGGGGAGGTAGTTTGAAAGAATAACTCTAAAGAAACACGCATAAATACTGTTCGAACACAAATAATACAATAATATAAGGGAATTTGCTTGAGTCAGAAATCATTTTGGTATTAGGTAAACGTAAGACCAAACATACTAATACCAAAATGATTTCTGATTCGGGCATGTTTCCTTTATATTATTGTATTATTTGTGTTCGAACAGTATTTATGCGTGTTTCTTTAGAGTTATTCTTTCAAACAATCTCCCCGAAATGAAATAAAATGAAATAATAGCCAATCGCACCTCGAAATTGCGAGCCGCTGTCACCGGAGCCTTAAATCAACCAAATGCAACCTATAGCATATAGCAACCTCTTTGACAAAAATTACTTTGGTAAGATCGGACGAAGTATTTGGTTACAAAACCTGCCCATAAACACAATCAAATATTTCCATGGCTTTCCGTCACCTCCTGTGTATTCTAATTGGCCTGTGTGTGTAAATCTAAGTCAGTGTTTCTCACTTGTGTATAATAATATACCTACATCATAATAATTATAATCACTACATAGTATAAAACAAAGTCGCTTTCTCTGTCCCTATGTCCCTATGTATGCTTATATCTTTAAAACTACGCAACGGGTTTTGATGCGGTTTTTTTATAGAAAGAGTGATTCAAGAGGAAGGTTTATATGTATAATACATGCATGATATGTGCACCCGTGCGTAGCAGGGGCGCGCGGGCGGGTCGCTAGTAATATATATGTCATAAAACAGTACTATATTATTTTTACGTTTATGAAATGTTTAGGTATCATTTAAGTTTTATTTAGGTATTTTAAGTGAATATTGCCAGATGAAATTGAGGGAACTAGTAATAGATATTGAAAATCTTTACAGACCCGGATGAAGTGATTATCACCAGCGAGCAGTTGTACCAGATCCTGAAGGGTGGCAAGCTGAAGGTGATGATCCTGGACGCTCGCCCGGGGAAGGACTACATCGACTCCCACATCAACCATCCCGCATGTATCAGTGTGCCGGAGGAGTGTATATCCCCGGGGTAAGTGACCTCAGTTGTAAGTAATTAGCTCAATTTCAATTACCTACTACTAAATATCATGAAATGAAAAATGAAATAATTTATTTGCATGAAGTATGGTACATACCATGATGATATTACGTTAACTAGTTGCGCTCCGCGGTCTCACGCGCGCAGATTTAAATCCTGGTATTCCCACGGGAAAAAAGTAGCCTATGTGCTATTCCAGACAGATCTACCTCTCTGACAAGTTTTATCCAGATCCGTTCAGCCGTTCCGGCGTGAAAGAGTAACAAACTTCCATCCATCCATACAAACTTTCGCGTTTATAATAATAGTAGGACTGCTCTCACACTTCCCAGAAAAACCTAGCAAACAAAAATATAGAGAAAATCACTACATACTATAAAACAAAGTGGCTTTCTCTGTTCCTATATTCCTATGTCCCTATGTATGCTTAAATATATAAAACTATTAATTAACATTAAATTAATAAAATAATAAATTAATTAACTATTAATTAAAATATATTAACTTAAATTTTGATGCGGTTTTTTTTAATAGAAGAGTGATTCAAGAGGAAGGTTTTTAGGTATAATACATGCATGATATGTGCACCCGTGCGAAGCAGGGGTGCGCGGGCGGTTCGCTAGTTATTTCATAAAAGTAATAGGACAATCTGTTGAATCAAAAGGCTCACTTAGAAATCGTAAAGCGTGATTCTTATTGAATGTGTTGTTCTGTTGACTATATCTCCATGTGTTACTTGCCGACCTCAGTGGCGCAGCGGGCGAGAGTCCGCCTGCAACGCAAGGTGCGGGTTCGATTCCCGCCTCGGAACAAAGTGTACGATCTGCAGAAATTTGTTCCGTTGGTCTGGGTGTTTTCTATGTATAGTAAAAAAAATCTATATAAGTATATCACGTATTAAATATATCAGTTATCTAGTACCCATAACACAAGCTTTGAGTAGCTTACTTTGGTGCTAGATAGTGCTGTGTGGATTGTCCAGCATTATTTATTTATTTATAACTTGCAGGCAATCAGCGAATGTTCTCGAACAGAGTCTGCCGGGCGACTCCCGAGCCACGTGGGCCCAGCGCGCCTCCATGGAGCTGATAGTGCTACTCGACTGGAGCAGTCTCACGGTCATACCGGGGAAGACGCTGTTCCTCCTCAAGACTATACTCTTGAAGGTGAGGAACTCTTCCATCACGTCCACTTCATCAGGTTTTCTTCCACTCTCAACATCAGCTGACGTCTCTTACTTACGTAAACATTATAGTACTGTCATAATATACAGTGAGGTTAAAGTGAGAAACACTGACTTAGGGTTCCTACAAGGCTGCGATGCGATGCCGCTTGCTCTCTCTCCCTCTCTCTCTGCGAGCTCGCAGATATTTGCAATACGATGCGAATTCTAACGAATTCGAACACGCACGCAAATTAGAATACACAGAAGTGAGGGAAAGCCGTGGAGCGGGTGGCAAAGTGTTGTATAATGCTTCTATCAAATATTTGTATTGTGTTTATCGGTAGGTTTTGTAAACAAAATACTTCGTCTCGACTTACCGAAGGAGTATAATTCGTACATTCATCACCATCCTGCCCTTATCCCACGCTAAGTGGGGTCGGCACAACATGTTCTACTCCTCCACTCTCCTCTATCATTCGTCATCTCGGTGCTCACTCCTTTCTTACTCATGTCATCCTTCACACAGTCTATCCATCTTTTCTTTGGCCTACCTCTCTTTCTACAACCAATCACATCCATGTCTAACATTCTTCTCGTAATATTCTTCCCTCCTCATGCTCATACCATGCTAACCTATTACTCCTCAACTTATCCATCACAGACGCTACTTTCAAACTTCCTCTAATATATTGTGTAATAATAAAATATCAATAAATGTGGGTAGGCTGTCAACGAGTCATGGTTATTTTGAACTTAGATACTAATTGAACCGTTTAATTTCCAGTGGGATGTAAAGGTGCAGTACGCGCGAGCCCCGCTGGCGCTGAAGGGCGGTTACGAAGACTGGGTCCTCAAGTACCCCGCCCTGACCACCAACCCTCGCGCGCAGCCGCCCAGCCATCCCACCGCTATGGACGACATGCTCGGTACCTATCCCTTACTGTTACTGAAGGGCTACGAGGATTGGTCCTCAAGCACCCCGCCCTCACCACCTATCAGGGCTCCACAATGTGCAGATTGACACCCACAGCGAGTCAGGCATGCGGCAGTTGAGGGTGGGCCACTAACATTTTTTTTATTTGATAAGTTGCATTGAAATATCCAGTCATATTTCGGTCTTTTCCTCGTCCCCTCTTTCGAATATACCACTACCTCTTAAGATATTGTAAATAAACTGTGATGATGAAATTCATAGATTTCATAGATACGCCTGCCTTTGCTTTGCACATTTTGAATAGCATGTGTTCCGCAGGTGAGATAGACTACCCGGATTGGAACGAGAGTCCCCCCTCCCCCCCGGCGTCGGTACCCCCCGCCCCCCACGGAGGGGGCACGCGGAGGGAACCCGCCGTCGACAGGACCAGCAAGGTAATATACACTCTAAAATATGCTCATATTAAGATTTTTTTATGCTAAGACAAAAAAAAACAAAAAACCTCAACCCGATTAGTTTTGTATTGTTTTTTTTGTTTATAAATAAATAATGCTGGACAATCCACACAGCATCATCTAGCCCCAAAGTAAGCTACTCAAAGCTTGTGTTATGGGTACTAGATTACTGATATATTTAATACATTATACATATACTTACATAGATAGATATTTTTTATTATACATCAACACCCAGACCAACGGAACAAATTTCTGTAGATTGTACACAAATTTGTTCCCGAGGCGGGAATCGAACCCGCAACCTCTTGCGTCGCAGGCGGACTCGCCCGCTGCGCCACTGAGGTCATTAAAATATATACATTGTAATTTGCTTCTAAATAAACAAATTATTGATGAACATTTTATATGAATGATATAAACAAAATGATAATACACCTAAAGCAGTTGAGCTATTTGCTGACTGCTGTCTCTGATCTAGAGATAGATCAACAGATCCTAATTCTAATTTTAAAATTTGATTCTTAAATGTTATTCTGAATATTATCTTTAATGTGAACATTGTTTGTATTATTTTAAGTAGTATATGTATGTATATAATGTATAAATATATATATTTACATATATACGGTATCAATGTATGTATGATTATATATAACATTATTAATATTAATATTTTGTATTATGTATTCACACCATAGTTGGTTTAATTTTTTGTTTTTGGATTAAAACAATGGTAGAAGTCCCTGTGATGCCGCCATTTGACATAACTAAAGTCCTGTCCATCCGAAGGTTGTCTGGAAGAGATCGCTCATAGCGATAAGGCCGCCCATTGTATTTCGCTTTAGTTAAAATTAATTCTTGTAATGTTATGTTTTTCTTGTGGTGTACAATAAAGAGTTTTATATCTATCTATCTATTGTTTGTACAGGGGGCAGCGCTGCAAATATACGAGGAGCGTTCTCGCAAGATGCAGCACATTCTCGAGCAGCAAGAACACATCGCCGACACCTCGCTCAGCCTCGAGCAGCAACGGATCGAAGCTGAACAGGTTACCCCATTATAATAATATCAACTTTATTAGAATACTAGTGACCCGCCCGCGCGGGTCAAAAATCGCATCAAAATCCGTTGCGTAGTTTTAAAGATTTTAGCATACATGGACATGGGGATATAGGGACAGAAAGCGACTTTGTTTTAAACTATGTCGTGATATTTTTTAAACAACTTGCTGACGGAACAAGCTTATGACCCATTATGTGGTACCTATAACAAAGTATTGCATCATACGTCTCACACGATGGTAACTACTATCGTGCGTACGTGCGTAATGTTAGAATTGCGGGTAGTCGGTCGATGGAAAGGGCTCAGAATCGTTCTTCCTTGAAACGGATATGGAGGCCTAAGTCCAGCTGTGGACCTCTGACTGATGATGATGAAAGGTATAAGGGAACGTACCCATACTACGTGACCTGTTTAGGGGGGGAGGAGCGGAGTCTTTAAAATACTACGATCAGTCACAGGAGCAGGGGGGTGGCTCAGGTTTCTGACACGTAGTCGATTTTACTGAGAGATATCTCGTATTTTTATTAAATTAAGTTACTGTAAGTTACATACGGTATAGCAATATATTTCCACAAATGTTGTTCTTTTCTATAATATATAATTCACTAGTAATTTAAGTATGCATGCAGTCTTATGCAATAAGACGAGTATGAGCCAAAATATTTTTTTTTTCAATTTTCGCCTGTGAAATGATTAAAAATCATAATTATGAATTACTACGTGAAAACTAAAGGGGGAGAGGGGGCTTGACATATACTACGAGTGGTCACCGAGGGGAGGGAGGGGTCGAAAAAACTAAAAAATAGGTCACGTAGTATGGGTATGTTCCCTAAGATGTGTTGAATGTATTTGTTGTTATGTTATGATGTAATGTTGTGTGGTGCAGGACTGGGAGAAGGTGCGCGCGCAGCGCGAGCTGGAGCCGCAGGACGCGCTGCGCTCGATGTACGCGCTGCGCGAGCAGGAGATCATCAGCCAGCTCATGCAGCTCGAGAACAAGCAGTACGACATGGTATGTAGCACTAGCAGTCCACGTACACAGCTTGTGTTATAAATAAATATTGCTGGACCATCTAGCCCCAAAGTAAGCTATTCAAAGCTTGTGTTATGGGTACTAGATAACTGATATATTTAATACATTATATACTTACATAGATATATATTTTTTATTATACATAGAAAACACCCAGACCATCGGAACAAATTTCTGCAGATCGTACACAAATTTGTTCCACGGCGGGAATCGAACCCGCAACCTCTTGCGTCGCAGGCAGGTTCTCGCCCGCTGCTGTGCCACAGAATACTACATTATACAGGGCGTCCCACGGATATGCCACATGGAGGGAAAGTACCTGAAATATTGTAGATAGAACATTTTGAACTTCGAATGTCCACCAACATTGAATAATGTAAACAGGAACAAGAGAATCAGAGTCTCCGCGAGCAACTGGAGGACTACCAGCGAAAGGAGCGAGAGGAGGCGGAGAAGCTGGCCGAGACCATCGCCAGCTCCGACTCGCCGTCTAACGAAGCACATGGTAATGTTATAGTTAGCTATTTTATAGAACATACTCCCAATAAGAAAGCGGGAGTGATGAAGAATGATGCAATGACATTGATAAAAAGAAATGGACCCGGTATTGATCCCTGTAGTAGCCCTAAAAAAAGTCACCAAAGAATAGGACTTGAAACTGATCAGAACTACAGTTTGACATCATATGAGTTAAACCATCGCAGTAGATCTCCGTATCCCAGTTGCATAAAGTTTGATTATAGGAATAGATAGCTATCTATATGATCGAATGCGTTATTGTAGTCTATAAAGACTGCATCTAATTACTTAACTTCCTGCTTGTATTCCAGTTAAAACTTACGATGTTAGTTATTGGAACTGGCACTAGAGTCACCTAGTTTTAAGGCGGTTCAAGATGGTCCTTGTGATTTTATTGAATAAACATATTTTGACTTTGACTTTGGAGATCTTCCACGTCGATCTTCAGTTCACTTACGATTCCTAATTATAAATTTAAATTAAAAATGACAGAAGTCTTAGTAGTTCATTTATTTAAATATTACGCGGGCATTTATCGCGTACATCTTTTTTCTCGACGTTATATCATTCGTTGTTTTCGAGAGCGTACAGAACCAGCCATCCTCTTATATATTTCAACTTAAAATAGAGGATTGCTTGAAATTTTCAAGACGTTTGACCAGTATTGGTAGAGTGCGCGTCATGCAAAAAGAACGCCGAAAGGAGGGGGGGGGTTAGCATCTAGAAATGCCACTAACTAAATTTAACTGTTGCTGTAATTTTGGAAGAACATTAAATTAATTATTTATAATACATATTTTGCGATATTAATTATTCCTTCCAATATAACTACATTTTCATAAATCATTCATTTCCACTACTTATCATTTTGGGGGGAGGGGTGTGATGGCGCGAGTATTTTGTATTCGCAAACACACCCTCTCCACTGGTTTCGTTCTAGCGTTAGCGTTATTTTTGGTTGACGCGACCTATATTATTGTGTAGAGGAGAGCGGGCGCCGGCTGGCGGGCGCGGCGCGCCGCATCGCGGAGGCGGAGGCGGCGCGGCGGCTGCTGCTGCGCACGCGCGAGCAGCTCGAGCGCGAGCGCACGCGCCGGCTCGAGCGAGCGCGCGCCAAGCGGAAACCGAACGCACACGCTGCCACGCACGCGGTACGTATACCATACATACGTACACCACAGTGGCGCAGCGGGCGAGAGTCCGCCTGCGACGCAAGAGGATGCGGCTTCGATTCCCGCCTCCGAACAAACTTGTGTACGATCTGCATAAATTTGTTCCGTTGGTCTGGGTGTTTTCTATGTTTTTTTTTCATCAGCATCATTTCATCCTGTTTGCACTCACTGCTGAGTATAGGCATCCTCTTTAGTACGCCACTCTTTCTGGTCCCTTGCGAGTCTCCAACATCCATTTCCATGTATAATAAAAAATATCTATCTATGTAAGTATACATAATATAATGTTTTAAAAATAAATTAAATTAAATAATTAAATTTAATTAATTTAATTGTTTCGAAGTTGTTGACCGCTACGTGTATCTGGGTCAGACGATCCAACTAGGTTGGTCCAACTTCGATAAAGAGGTCAGCCGACGAATCCAACTCGGATGGTCTGCGTTCGGGAAATTACGCCACATCTTCTCGTCACACATACCGCAGAGCCTCAAGACGAAAGTCTTCAACCAGTGTGTGTTGCCAGTGATGACATATGGAACTGAGACGTGGTCGCTTACTATTGGCCTCATCACCAAGCTCAAAGTCTCACAACGAGCTATGGAGAGAGCTATGCTAGGAGTTTCACTACGAGATAGAATCAGAAATGAGGAAATCCGTAGGAGAACCAAGGTAGCCGACATAGCTCTCAGAATCAGCAAGTTGAAGTGGCAATGGGCAGGTCATATAGCTCGAAGAACTGACAACCGCTGGGGAATAAAGGTTCTTGAATGGCGACCACGAACAGGAAGGCGAAGTGTGGGACGCCCTCCTACCTGATGGACTGACGACATTGTTAGGATCGCGGGTAGTCGGTGGATGGAAAGGGCTCAGAATCGTTCTTCCTGGAAGCGGATAGGGGAGGCCTATGTCCAGCAGTGGACTTCTGTAGGCTGTTGATGATGATGATGATGTTTAAATATATCAGTTATCTAGTGCCCATAAAGCTTTTTGTAAAGCTTGTGTGCTTTGAGTAGCTTACTTTGGGGCTAGATAGTGCTGTGTAGATTGTCCAGCATTATTTATTTCGACTTAAATGGTTCACATTAATGTTACTTACATACTACTACTAAAGCTAGTTATGACGCTATATAAAAACAAAATATATTGACGAATACTAAGACTAAATAAGTTAAGTTAGGTGTTTTACATACATGGGCTGTACAATGATGAGTAGGTAGTTACAAAATCCGTACCCTCCGTGCTATTTATGATAATAGTGGGATGGGATATTTATGAAGTCATGTTTTGTACTCAGGAGGACGATGGAGGAGACAGCTACATGGTGTCTCCCACCGACAGCCCCGGGGGAGCCACTGACATGAACCGCTCCCATTCCTCCCCCAACATAGCTAAGGTAACTACCGTGCATCATTTCTATTTGTATGTTCACAAACAACTTTAACTATAGGTCTCGTCGTCCAAAAAGAACGCTGTAAAACAGTAGTCGACTGTTTTCACACCCATCACACCCCATCTCCCTCCTTCCGGCGTTCTTTTTGCGTGACGCGCACTGCATGCTGTCACGCAAAAAGATGCACTTGCGTGCATCATTTCTATTTGTATTTCACAAAACCAAACAACTCTAGATTCTTTGAGGACGACTAAGGGGGGTAGTCAGAGGTACATCGAAACATTACCTACATTTAGCATATACCACAGTATCCTACTAATATTATAAACGTGAAAGTTTGTAAGTATGGATGGATGTTTGTTACTCTTTCACGCCGGAACGGCTGAACGGATCTTAATGAAACTTGGCAGAGAGATACATTATAATCTGGAATAACACATAGGCTACTTTTTATCCCGTGGGAATACCGCGATTTAAATCTGCGCGGGTGAAACCGCGGGGCGCAACTAGTAGTATAAGATAATAACTTTTTTTATATAATTATAGGGCATCGAAATAGTCCTTTTGGTTAAAAGTAGATTTAGCCATTTTTTGTGGAATGAAAATGCTGATATCTTAAAAACTGTCATTGTTAATCAATAGTTTTAATATTTGCTCCTTTTTAATTATTTTTAATACTTGTATCCCAGCAAATATCGTCCGACGAAGAAGAACCCCCGACCCCCGCGTTCGACCGCAGCACCAAGCCGCACGGGAAGGCGGCCTTCAGCGACCTGCAGCAGCGGGACTTCCAGCCGGTCTGGGGAGAAGTGGTGAGTCTTCTTGCCACCCGTCATCATTTTAATAAGCCCATTGCTACGAGTATACACTGGATATAGGCAAATCATACAAACGAATTGGACATATGTATTTTATATGCTATCTGGTTTCCACATTACAAGCTTTGGCTTAGTTTGGTGCTAGATAGTGCTGTTGGAATGTCCACATTTATTTATTAAAAAAAGCTGACAATCTAAAGTAGGTACTTTACTGTATATCATTCCATATTGTCCTCAATAAAGTTCTTATTTATTATACCATAGTATTAGTACCCATGGTTTAGCGTCCGTAAAATTTTTGAATAATTCTTATATTCGTTTATAAACACAGGTTATCCTAATGCGAATATTATAAATGCGAAAGTTTGTAAGTATGGATGGATGGATGGATGTTTGTTACTCTATAACTCCAGAACGGCTTAACGGATCTTGGTGAAAATTGGCACAGGGATATATTATAGTCTGCAATAGCATAGGCTACTTTTTATCCCGTGGGAATACCGGGATTTAATACTACGCGGGGGAAACCGCAGGGCACTACTAGTTTTAATTAAGAGTAGATGGCAAGCGTAGGCAAGTATTGATATCGGTGCTTTGCCTGGTGTAAATAAAACATCTTGAAGCGCATATTCTTGCTACGTTATATTATGGTAGTGCGTAAGCTGTGATTGCGTGTCGTTTAACGACAATGAATTTAAGAAGCCTTAGGAGTAGGCCACGTGCATTGTGACGTATGCACGTAGAGAGGCACACGTTAGGCGGGATTTCTGGCACTAGGGTAGGTCACGGGTAGGGCACGGTCTAGTGGTAGCCGCCCCGCATTCTAGACCCCGCATTCAAAACCCCATTCTCTGTAATCACATTGTAGTGTTGCTCCTAATGTTGTAAAAAACTTTCATTCGCTTACTAAAATATCGATATATACTACGCTAAGTACTTTGCAAGCTTAGTAAAAACGTGAGCACGTGTTCGTAATTATAATCCTTACAACGATGCCTACTGAAAATTCGAACATGTGACTAATCTATATAAACGTGGCTTAAGAGGCTGACAACGGTTAAACAACTTCAGCTCGCACATTCCACCATTTTTAAATTTTTATTTCATATATGTAATTACTAAATTCATAATTACTAAAGGGAGTAAGGAAACCAGTTAGTATTCTAACAGCGGCGATGGGCTTGCAACCTGTCACGTATGGCATACTATCTTCTGGAAAATGTGGGTATGTTTATATGTAATGTTTAAACGTACCTCTGACTACCCCCCTAAGATGTCCTCAAAGAATCTGGAGTTAGTACTTGGTACAGAGAGATCTGAGGGGATATCTACCGTGCCTGGGGAACAAGGTCGTGACTCGTGTGTGAAGCTGTTTCAGTTAATGAAAAATCGCAAAAAAACAATGTTTCGGAAAATACCATTATCCGCAAAAATATTAAAATGAGCGAGACGTGTTTGACGATTGTCTGCATCTTAAATGAGTCCTTTTCTTCGCTTTGTCGTTGGTTTTTTAATAGGAGTACCGTTATTTATTTTTAAAAAATTGTTTGATAAACGTTTTCGACAGTACCTACTCTTATTCTTTATTGTAGACAGTAAAAATGACAAGTTAGGTTAAATATAGAGCATGTAGAAAGGCGAGCTTAAACCTACAAAGAGTTCTCTTCCAGCAAACATTGCAGGAGAGAGAAAAGTATATTTAGAGGTGGGGTGTACAAGATTTAGATTATTAAGAAGTCTTAGACATTACAGTTGTAAGAAGCAAGTCATATAAAAATGCATTTAGCGGAAATGCATTTCCCCTGATCGCAGTGCGCTTGCGCGGCGCAAACGAATGACGCATGCCGATGTCAAGGCTGAGAATCCCTCCGCGTGCGCTAATCCTTTGCAATCAACAAATGTGCGCGCGCGGGATTAATGACAACATTCTTAAAGCGTACCTGCATTTACTAACAGCGAAGGAAAAAAAGTAAATAAAATTAAAGCTGGCCTGGAGCCTTATGCACTATGACCATTTGCAGCGCGATCACGGCTAAGACAAGGCAGCCGGTGTCATACGGTCAGGGCAAAGTATCTCCTATGTCATCCCAACTAATATTATAAATGCGAAAGTAACTCTGTCTGTCTGTCTGTTACGCTTTCCCGCTTAAACCTCTCAACCGATTTTGATGAAATTTGGCACAGACAATCTTTAGACCCTGAGAAAGAACATAGGCTACCTTTTATTGCAAAAAAAGAGATGAAGAGATTAAAAGTACGCAGACGAAGTCGCGGGTACCAGCTAGTAAAGAATAAAGCCCAAATTCATGTTTTGACGTTTCACGGTTTGGGGCAAGGAATCTCCTTGGAATCTCTTATTGTCATAGTGAATAAGGCTCTTGGCTTGAGTGGTGGCCACGCGAGAGTCATAGGCCACGAGGCAGACCACCGGCGCCAGATTAGATGTTTTTTTTTTTTTTTATACAACTAGCTGATGGAACAAGCAGATGGCCCACCTGATGTTAAGTGGTAACCATCACCTATAAACAAAACATTGCTCCGTAGGTCACGCACAATAGGAACGTGCCCTACGATGCACTGCCCTGCGTCCATCAACTTGAGGCATACAGATGTTAAGCCTCATGTGCCTGTAATTACACCGGCGACCACACTCTTCAAACCGAAACACAGCGTTGCTGCTTGGCGGCAGAAAAAGGCGTGGTGGTAGTACTTCCCCGGACGAGCCCTTCACAAAGAGCTCTACTACTCTTATTTGGTCTGATGACATAGTTGGGACAGTGATGGATGAGTGGATGCGGTTGGCGCAGGACCGGAATGTGGCGTGCTAAGGAGGAGGCCTATACCCAGCAGTGGGTGAATGTGGGCTGATTAGATAGATAGATAGAAAATTAAAGCTAGGACAATTTCCTTACGCCCGGTTTCTGAAAGCGCGATCAACACTAATCGGCAGTCAAGTCACTTGCTATCTTATATGAAGTAAAAGCTGAAATAGCATGTGACTTGACAGCCGATTAGTGTTGATCGAGCTTTCAGAAACCGGGAGTTAGCCAGTTAGATAGATAGATAATATTTAAATGCTTTATTGTACACAAAGGAAACAACACATAAAGAAACATCGATAAATTAGTTAGGCAGCCTTATCGCTAAAGCGATCTCTTCCAGACAACTTTGTGCTATGTAGCGCAGTGTGTGTTTAATTTATCGAAGAATCAGAATGGCGTTCTAATAATAGTTTATAAAAATTAAGTAGGCATAATTGAATTGAATTACGATATGGCATTAGGGTAACCTGTAATGATAAAGTAAGGATTGTGTGAATAAATAAACAGTATTAGTAAAAATAATTGTAAATTATAACTGTAATTATAGTAAACGCTGCGGAAAATGTACCCAGCTGGCAATAAAAATGTACCCAGCTGGCAATAAAAATGTACCCAGCTGGCAATAAAAATGTACCCAGCTGGCAATAAAAACGCCGTGTTATTAGTAATTACTCACTACTGTCGGAAATGTGTATTTTTTGGCGTTTCCTTGACATTCTCCGAAGGTCACAGGGTAACCCTTGATTAGGGTTTATAGACGTCTAGACTTGACCTTTCACCTTTTTTATATTTCTTCTTTTTTGTATTTCTTACCGGAGTTGATAGAACGGTTAATGTTAATATTCAGTTTGACGACACCCGAAATGAACACGCTGTGTTGCAGATACCTATTAGAGTCCCCGCAGACTACAAACTTTCTATCGGCCGAGAGTTTAGTCGAGTTGGCCTGTTCGTGCGCACACTGTGCCAACAAAACAGTTGGGTTGGTCGCGAGTGCGCAGACTAGCCAACAAATGGTTTGGCCGATTGATTATTTTACTAGAGTTTGTGAAGAGATCACTCGCGTGGAATGAAGCCATCGGCCGAGTCGGCCGATCAAACAATCGGCAAGTGTGCGGGCGGGGCAAGAGCGCCATACTGATCAAACGCTCGGCCGATAGTTCGCCGATGGAAAGTTTGAAGGCAGTCGTGAAGCTCATCAAACTTTTTTATCGGCCGATACTGAATCACTGTAATGTGCGCATCTGCATACATCTTCATACTGATTAAGAAGCCGACCAAACTCTCGGCAGATAGAAAGTTTGTAGTCTGCGGGGACTCTAAAGCTGACTAGACTAAAAACCCCATAAATCGTCTAGAAGTGTAAAAACCTGTTTACATTACCACGAATTGAATCTGGGAACATAATAAACAACGCAGTCTAGTCTATCTAATATTTAAAATGTTTGCCTGCCTTTCGCTATTATACTGTCACTGAATATACGACTAGGTAGGTATGGGACGATCAGTTCCATTTTGCACATTAAGTGGAATCCTACTAATATTATAAACGCGAAAGTTTTTAAGTATGGATGGATGTTTGTTACTCTTTCACGCCGGACCGGTTGAACGGATTTGTATGAAGTTTGGCAGAGAGATAGTTTATAGTCTGGAATAACACATAGGCTACTTTTTATCCCGTGGGAATACCGGAATTTAAATCTGCGCGGGTGAAACCGCGGGGCGCAACTAGTCAGAAATAAAAACGTACAAAGTCACTAGTCTCACTAGCTAGCTAGCTGTGAATATTGAGCTGCGTCCGGTCATTCAACCCCAGACTAATACCTATCCACTGTTCTTCAGACTACCTACCCTTTAATATTATTCCACAGTTTACAGACTCGTATAAAGTAAGCACTGGGCGCGACCACAGAAGGGCGAAAGGGTCCTTTCTTAGATGCTACTAGTAGCGCCCCGCGGTTTCACCCGCGTAGTTTTAAATCCCGGTATTCCCACGGGATAAAAAGTGGCCTATGTGTCATTCCAGACTATAATATATCTCTGTGTGTGTACCAATTTTCGCCAAGATCCGTTCAGCCGTTTTGGAGTTATTGAGTAACAAACATCCATCCATCCATCCATCCAAAATTACAAACTTTCGCATTTATAATATTAGTAGGATAAAAAATCGCAAAGCAACCAAGCTAGGGAGAATACCCAACATGAAGGTTTTTTTATACAACCAGCCGATGGAACAAGCAGATGGCCCACCTGATGTTAAGTGGTAACCATCACCTATAACAAATCATTGCCTCGTAAGTCACGCACGATCTGAACGTGAAAAAAAACTGTCAGGCAAACCTTCTACAATAGCGTCCCGTAAATAGGGGCACGAGTAAAAAAGATAGATAGATAACCCATTTAAATTAAAAGTAGTCTACCCCCGCATTATAATATTAAAGGGATCGATTCACTTCATGCTTCGGCACGAGTACTGAAACTGCAGTAGGTATTGTAGGTATGTCTAGGTAGATGGGTATAGTTAGTATTGTAAATACATCACTATCACTACATAGTATAAAACAAAGTCGCTTTCTCTGTCCCTATGTCCCCATGTCCCTATGTATGCTTAAATCTTTAAAACTACGCGACGGATTTTGGTGCGGTTTTTTTTAATAGATAGAGTGATTCAAGAGGAAGGTTTATATGTATAATACATGCATAATATGTGCACCCGTGCGAAGCAGGGGCGCGCGGGGGCGGGTCGCTAGTTATGTATAAAGGGTTGGTATACGCAGCCGTTGTTGTCATGTAGGGTAGCCAGTAAGTTTGTTGGCTGTTCTTCTATAGGAACTTCTGGAAGTGGCATCTAGATTCACTTATAGCTTTGATACGTTTCAAAGTGGTCCTTTTGATTCAAGTGAAGAAAAGGTTTCAAATTAAATTAAAACGTTTATTTTGCGTCACAAAAACATAGGAGAAATACAAAGAGAAAACAATATGACAACAAAATCGGTCGTCACTCAGTTTTATGGGGTAATAAATAAATAACGCTGGACAATCCACACAGCACCATCTAGCCCCAAAGTAAGCTACTCAAAGCTTGTGTTATGGGTACTAGATAACTGATATATTTAATACATTATATACGGCGGTAATCGAAACCGCAACCTCTTGCGTCACATACGGACTCGCCCGCTGCGCCACTGAGGTCCTCAATAATGCTACTACTACAACGCTGGTCTTCCGTACGCCGTCTTTTGACTTTGTCTAGTCCAGAGGTGCTCCCAAGACAATTATAGTTCTGAAATAGTGATTCACACATTAATGCGGACAAAAAAACTTCCACCCAAACCATTGTCATATTTGTCAAGGAAACTTTACTTTAGCAAATGAAACTCGTGTCGTAAAACGTGGCGAAAGGTAGTCACCCTACGTTGGGGCGGCACACCCTTCATCCCTCCCTACCACACAGCGCCAAGACACGTGAACCAACAGTTTAAACCTAGCTCTGCTCGCGAACTCGCGTCTACAAACATTTTCAAAATAAATAAACACTAGGCACTAAAATCTATTTGCAAAAAACCCTCCATAGAAAGTGACGTTCTAATATTCTAAGTTCCGCGTCTGTAAAAGTGTTTTAAACCAAATCAGAGCATATAACTTACCATAAAAGCTATGGTCCATTTCTAAAAGCGTTTTCTAGACTGAAAAAGAAGATTTGTATAATGTTCTTTAGTGTGCTATCAACCATTTTCTTACTATATCTGATATTCCTTCTTGTCCTGGTGTTTCCTATGTCTAAACATACCACACCTAAGAATTACGACTTTTAATCTATTTTTACGTGAACACAGGCAAGCTAAAAGAGACCTAATTTCAAGGCTGTGTTTGTACAAAATCCGTTGCTGAAAATATGTACGATTGAACACATGTATCTTCAAGGTCGGCCTTAAAACCACAACAAAGACTTGCCAAACGAATATCATCTGAAAAGCTAAGTTGATAAGGAACAAAACACTGAATGCAAGCCCTTGCATGTAACTAAGGCCAAGTTCAAGTAGAAAGATCTCAAATCGATGGACCGAAGGCTCAAAATACAACGAAAGCTTGCCAAGTAATTATAAAACCTAACGCTGAATGATTAAAGAATAAAATACTGTGAACAGCTGTCTATCAACCCAAAGACAGGGAATCAAGTAACCAATGCATAAGAGATCTTAATGCTGCACAGCTAACGTTCAAAATACTTCGCTACGAGCAGCGATGCATACCGCTAGACACAGCTAACATGGTGCTCAAAGTCAAAGTTAGGTTCAAGTACTCGCAGAATCAAATCGTATGGCTCTTCCGACGGGTAATAATCATGATCACTATCCAAACCTAGATCTTAAAAGTACACACGGATATGTAATATGTATCAGGCTATGTGTGTGAATTGCCAGCTTTTATATCAATGCAGTAAGCGTAATTTTCCTTTGACTTTTCGTAGCATGTTCCGTATCCGTGTGTACAAAACTTAGGACGGTCCGCCATCCGATGGGTTTTTTTTTTTTTTAATACAACTAGCTGATGGAACAAGCCGATGGTCCACCTGATGTTAAGTGGTAACCATCACCTATAAACAAAACATTGCCCCGTAGGTCACGCACAATAGGAACGTGCCCTACGATGCACTGCCCTACGTCCATCAACTTGAGGCATACAGATGTTAAGCCTCATGTGCCTGTAATTACACCGGTGACCACACTCTTCAAACCGAAACACAGCGTTGCTGCTTGGCGGCAGAAAAAGGCGTGGTGGTAGTACTTCCCCGGACGAGCCCTTCACAAAGAATTCTACTACTCTTAGTCGACATTATAGGTAGCTTAGCTACCGTAGAAATTAGCAGGTGGATAGGGATTGCTCGAAGCCGTTTTTATATGGAGGAAGCCCAGAAGCCCAGCTTATGTCTGAGCATCTGTGCAGATCTTTTGTTTTTTTATATAACTGGCTGATGACACAAGCAGATGGCCCACTAGATGTTAAGTGGTAACCATCACCTATAGCATTGCCTTGTAAGTCACGCGCGATAGGAACGTGCCCTACGATGCACTGCCCTGCGTCCATCAACTTTAGGCATACAGATGTTAAGCCTCATGTGTCTGTATTTGTGTGTGTTTTTTAAAATGTGTCCCTTTTCAATCCCGGGGAGAATGATTGTAAATTTTGTGATTTTTGTTTGAAGAAATGTAGAATATTTGCTTTTTCCGTGAGAGTCGACCTTTCTCTGGAAAACATACTAGTTATAGTGCACCCTGTATGTTCAAAGTTTCAAATGAAGCAGTACAAAAGGTTTCCTAATAGAAATAGCCGTAATTAACAGTTGAAATGTATCGCTAAAATAACCATTAGAGAAATGGCGGGGTGTGTTCAACCATACATCATACCTGTCACACTCACACCCTACGTGACACGAATCGGGCCTAGTTCAAGGGCACGCCGCCGGCGACCTTACATTTTCTTTATAGCAATAATTATAATAAAATATTACTATTCTTAATAACCACGCATAAATAAATTTTCTTTCACTCTTTTAGGGCCGAAACACATAACCGCGTTGCGGCGCCGCGCCGCGAGAATCGGCGGTAGCGGCACCGCCGATTGTAGCGGCGCGGCACCGCAGCTTTCAGCGTTATGATGTCATACTTGTTGACCATGATTTAGTTTGTTTCTATCACTCTAGCAAATAACACATAAATGTGTCTCTGGTCAGCTAGGACGTAAACAGTATCTGTAGTTACTCTGCGCTTTAAAAATATAATTGAGAGATCCAGTGTTCTGATCGCCGTACCACCGGAACATAAAAATATTGGAAAAAAAAATATTTTCGTCTATCTTTAATGCTTTGTATTTTCGAGAAAAGTACTCGCCATCGGGATTCATAGCCTTATTAAATGGATGTATCCAGTATCTTCTTCATCGTTTATTTAAAACAGAGTAATTTCTTTTTAATAACAAATAAGCAATACGTTTCTCACGATTGTTCATGGCAGAGACACGTCTATCCACAATAAAAAATCACGAGGAACTGGTTACCCTACCGTACCGCTCTTTTTCGCGGCGCCGCAACGCCGCGACGCAAACCGCCGATTTTAGCGGCGCGGCGCCGCAACGCGGTTATGTGTTTTGGCTCTTAATACATTTGACGAATAACGAAATTACCATACGTTATTTTTGGCTCGGCCCCTAGAACTAGCACTTGTAAATGTACTTTTATGACGTGTCATTTTTTACTATTTACTAATAATGTTATGAGGGACCAATTACAGTCATTATAGACTACTTATTATTAAGACTAACGGCCGTTTCTGAAAGCTCGATCCAACGTTATCAGCTGCCGCAGCTGCTTACGTTTGATTTAGCTTTCAGAAACCGGCCGTTAGTAATACATTAAATTAAACAGACACAGACCGGTAAATAGATATAATAAAAATGGATTAAAATTACAGTTATGAATATTTTGTGAAGTTTTAACAATTTTAAACAGAAATGCATACTTTAAATGCAAATGTTGTTGTTTGTTCCAGGGCCGCGGTCTAACAGGTCTGAAGAACTTAGGTAACACTTGCTACATGAACTCCATCATCCAATGCTTGAACAACACGGCCATACTTGTCACATACTTCTGCAACGGACAGTATCAAGAGCATGTCAACAGGTAAGCTGCCCACTGCCCACTGCTGGGATTACAGATCCATTTGTGAACTTCATCAAACTAAAAGAAAGATGTACAAACAAATACCCATAGGAGGGAACTTTATTCCACTTCTGTTAAGGTTAAGACAAGAGCTAAAGTGACTCTCGCTCGCACGATTTGACTTGTTGAAGGATATAAAACCACTACTCCTATTTTCGAAAAATCGCAAACAACCATTTTGTGTGCAAACGCATTGCGAACAGTTAAGTAAAAATTTTTGGGAGAATTTTGAAGATCTCTTTAAAGTGTCTCATCATTTTTATTTTGTTAGCTGTGGTTGCCTTTGGTGGATAAGCACGGGTCAGGATGTTTATTTTGTTTGTGTCTAGTATTTAGTTTTGTGTATTATCTCTTGGCGATCCTAATAAAGAAATAAATAAATTAACTTATTAGCATAGCACTTGACAGGTGCTTGTCTAGACAAGTGCTTGACTAGACAAGTGTTATCGATCGTGATCGTGTTCGAATCACGTCGATCGATCGATCACGAAATCCATCGGAAATTGACGCCGGTAAAGAGTTTCACATCTGAACAGGCTTGCATATAAATTAGCACCACACTTAATACATTGTATTAAGGATCAAAAGATCGGAATCAACCTAGCCGCTAGTTTGTTGCCAGTCTTTCAAACTTGGTCGCTTGGAACTGGCCACCTAGGGTCATCCGGCTTTAAGACGTTTTAAAGTGAAACTTGTGACTTTATTGAATACCTTTTGACTTATAAAGCTGGCTTCTCCGCGATATTACAAGTCGCGCTGTGCGCTCGGTGTTGACAACAGCTAATGTACCTCTCGCTCGCACGATTTGACATTTTAAAAGATATAAAATCACTAAACCCATTTTTGAAAAATCACAAACAACCAAACTGCGTGCAATCACATTGCACACAGTTTGGTAAAAAAACATCTTGATAGATGCAAGTTTTCCTACTTCAGTTTGCTTTTCTAGTTTTCGTACATACCTAAGCAAACTTTTGAATATATGCATCGATCATAATTTTTTACTAAAATGTGCTCAATGTGTTTGCATACGAAATGGTTGTTTACGATTTTTCGATAATGGGTTTGGCGATTTTGTGTCATTCAACAAGTCAAAACGTGCGAGGGAGAGTCACACTAGCTCTTGTATTCACCACGCGTCGCCTCGAGTCGTATTGAGCCGACATCTTGTGGCACCGCGCGCCGAGAGCTGACAGCTAATGCGGTGCCTGGAGCCTTATGCACTATGACCATTTGCAGCGCGAGCTCGGCTAAGACAAGGCACCGGTGTCATACGGTCAGGGCAAAGTATCTTCTATGTCATAAAGAATAAAGCCCAACATCAAATTTTGACGTTTCACGGTTTGGGGCAAGGAATCTCCTATTTTCTTAATGAATAATACCCCTGTTGGCTGCGTCAGGTCGCACAGCACGCGCGGCTGCGTGGCCGAGGAGCTGGCGGCCGTGGTGCGCGCGCTCTGGTCCGGACATTGCCGGTTCATCGCCACCCGGGATCTCAGGGTAACTACACTAGCTACCCTCTGCACTATACACTATGCACTATACACTGTACTAATTGACCGAGCGAGCGAAGCGAGCGAAGCGTCTCAGTTTCCACATTGGCCAAAAATGCGTTTGTCCGGATGTCTGTCTGTTCTCCTCTACAGGTCGCATTTTTCAACCGATCTGAACGAAACTTGGTACACAGGTTATATGACTTATTAGAATTTTTTTGTCGTCGGGGATTTTTGATTGGAGTGGTACTTCCCCCAAAAAGGGGCAAAAAATGGGGCTATTTCATATACTGAATATCTCCACCAAATGAGATCCGATTTCGATTGTTCTTTTTTTATTTGAAAGGTAGTAACTATAAGTTGGTCTCATAAAAGTTTGGTGAAGATCTGATGAGGATCTTTAGCATGATGAACGGGATAGCTCATCAAAAAATCGACGGGTTTCAATCAAATTTGAGAGAAACACTAAGGACCTCTTTCTACACAAGATGATTAAAAAAAACAATAAGAATCAATAAAATCAAAAGAATCAAAAATCGGAAAAATTATATCTACCTACCGCTAAGCCAGTGAATTGCTCACTTTTAGTGTGCTCGCGAGGTCTACCAGCTCACAGAGCCACTAGTTATACACTGCACTATACAATATGCACTACACTATGCACTATACATTAATACACTGCACTATACATTGTGCACTATACACTCTAAGCACTACACTATGCACTATAAATTAATACACTGCACTATACATTGTGCACTATACACTCTAAGCACTACACTATGCACTATAAATTAATACACTGCACTATACATTGTGCACTATACACTCTAAGCACTACACTATGCACTATAAATAATTACACTGCACTATACATTGTGCACTATAAATTAATACACTGCACTATACATTGTGCACTATACACTCTAAGCACTACACTATGCACTATACACTAAGCACTGCATTATGCACTATATTTCATTTCATTTATTCATCTTGTGACATATTATTACAATGTTTAAAAAAAAAGGACATAAATGTAAAGTTTTAAAATCGAAATTGTGATAAAACTAACAATAATTATAACACATAAAATAAAATTATAACAATTTATTTATTTATTCTTTTTGGGCGCGATTGGAGGGGTCATAGTGGATACCGTCGCTGGTGCTGCATCATCGTGCAGTGTGAAGTATGTTCGTTGTTTGCAGAACGAGGTGGGCAAGCACCAGCGCGCGTTCCGCGGCTGCGAGCAGCAGGACTCGCACGAGTTCCTCACCATCCTGATGGACTGGCTGCATCTCGACCTGCAGTTCACTATCCCGCAGCCGCACAACAAGGTACGTTCCGCGGCTGCGACCAGCAGGACTCGCACGAGTTCCTCACCATCCTGATGGACTGGCTGCATCTCGACCTGCAGTTCACTATCCCGCAGCCGCACAACAAGGTACGTTCCGCGGCTGCGACCAGCAGGACTCGCACGAGTTCCTCACCATCCTGATGGACTGGCTGCATCTCGACCTGCAGTTCACTATCCCGCAGCCGCACAACAAGGTACGTTCCGCGGCTGCGACCAGCAGGACTCGCACGAGTTCCTCACCATCCTGATGGACTGGCTGCATCTCGACCTGCAGTTCACTATCCCGCAGCCGCACAACAAGGTACGTTCCGCGGCTGCGAGCAGCAGGACTCGCACGAGTTCCTCACCATCCTGATGGACTGGCTGCATCTCGACCTGCAGTTCACTATCCCGCAGCCGCACAACAAGGTACGTTCCGCGGCTGCGAGCAGTTCACTATCCCGCAGCCGCACAACAAGGTACGTTCCGCGGCTGCGAGCAGTTCACTATCCCGCAGCCGCACAACAAGGTACGTTCCGCGGCTGCGAGCAGTTCACTATCCCGCAGCCGCACAACAAGGTACGTTCCGCGGCTGCGAGCAGTTCACTATCCCGCAGCCGCACAACAAGGTACGTTCCGCGGCTGCGAGCAGTTCACTATCCCGCAGCCGCACAACAAGGTACGTTCCGCGGCTGCGACCAGTTCACTATCCCGCAGCCGCACAACAAGGTACGTTCCGCGGCTGCGACCAGTTCACTATCCCGCAGCCGCACAACAAGGTACGTTCCGCGGCTGCGACCAGTTCACTATCCCGCAGCCGCACAACAAGGTACGTTCCGCGGCTGCGACCAGTTCACTATCCCGCAGCCGCACAACAAGGTACGTTCCGCGGCTGCGACCAGTTCACTATCCCGCAGCCGCACAACAAGGTACGTTCCGCGGGTACTTACCCCGAGCACTGGGGGGGGGTACTCCACATATCCAGGTATCAATGTAAGACTGGCGCGGACAATGTCACGGGGCGAAGCACTAGTTATTGTGAATTAGTTAGACGACCTCAGTGACGCAGCAGGCGAGAGTCCGGCTCAAACGCAAGGAGTTGCGGGTTCGATTCCCGCCTAGGAACAAATTTGTGTACGATCTGTTGAAATTTGTTCCGTTGGTCTGGGTGTTTTCTATGTATAATAAAAAATATCTATCTATGTAAGTACTAGTAGCGCCCTGCGGTTTCACCCGCGTAGTTATAAATCCAGGTATTCCCACGGGATAAAAAGTAGCCTTATGTGTTATTCCATATATCTTTCTGCCAAATTTCACCAAGATCCGTTCAGCCGTTCTGGAGTTATAGAGTAACAAACATCCATCCATCCATCAAAACTTACGTATGTAATGTATTAAATATATCAGTTATCTGGTACCCATAACACAAGCTTTGAGTAGCTTACTTTGGGGCTAGTGCTGTGTGGATTGTCCAGCATTATTACTAACAATCTGTGAACGTTGTTCCAGGAGTCGCTGCCGCCGTCCGAGAAGGCGTGGCACGAGTACACCAAGTCGAAGGAGAGCCTGATCCTGCGGCTGTTCCACGGCCAGATCCGCTCCACCGTGCAGTGCACCGTCTGCGGCAAGCAGAGCCTCACCTACGACTCCTTCTCCAACCTCTCGCTCGAGCTGCCGCCCAGCGCCAGCCGGTGCAGCCTCAGCGTGAGCGTCTAGCAGTACCTAAGCACACCGCGCCCCGCTACCCCCGTAGACTAGTGGTAGTGACACCACATGAAGATGCGCTAGGGAAGCTTAAAAAAATCAAAATCAAAAAATATTTATTGACAAAAAATATGAAGGCCGTAATCAGATATTTTCCTTAACCTTATTCTAACACTAGTGTGTCTATACATATAAAACTAAAGGGATAATTATAAGTTTTAAATGAAGGCTAGAAATCACTACATCCCTATATATATATATATATATATATATATATATCTATATATATCTATATAGATCTATATAGATCTATATATATATATATATATATATATATCAATATATTATATCATCCCTATATCCCTATGCATGCTTACGGATTTTGATGCCGATTTTTCCAATAGATAGATATATATAATAGAGTGACTCAATAGGAACGCTTAAATGACATACATACATATACATTACATGCATGATATAATAGAAAAACAATGTGCACCCGTGCGAAGCAGGAGCGCGTGGGCGGGTCGCTAGTGTAAGAAGAAGCTTCATTGATAAGTGTAATGTGGCGGCCACAGAAACGTCTGACGTCAATGCCCATCATCGCAACAATTCTCGCGTTTGACTCTCCACGTAGTGACCGCTTCAACGCCATAATTCTCGCGTTAAACCCTTTGATGTATCGCCTCTCGATCTATCGCCTACCGCCTATGCTAACATAGACCAAGCAATGTTATTGCCCCGTTGTGAAATTAGCGCAGTAATAAACGGCGTGTCGGGGTCACACCAACGTTCAACGTCCATTGCCGCGATAATTATTGACATTTCTCGGTAGTGTGGAATTTAGCATAAAGCCTTCAACGTAGTGCTCTCATCGCGGAGGCCAACGCGTGACGACCTGGACTCCTTCCACAATGAGTGGGAAGAATCAGCAGAGGTGTATTGTTGTGATAATATTGATGACTGTTCTTTTTTTCCCTTTGTCTTTTATAAGTAATCAAAAATATTGCACGCCTAGTTTTAAGTAGAATACATTATAATAATAGAATAGAATAGAATAGAAAATTGTTTATTTTATCTCATAATTTTTTAAAACACTTTTACAATTAATAATAATAACTCATTTATTCTCTCAGACAAAGGTTTACACAAAAATAATAGTGGGTAGTATAAGCAAAGGGTATTTTAAGTATAAACCTGTTTTGTGTGAGACTGGTGCCCGAGATAGGTTAAAAACCTGTATTACGTTGGACATTATTTAAAATTTATGACATCTTGTCATACATGTATTTAAGCAATAAATATACTTTGACTTTGAGGATCGAGGAGAGTGGAATAATTAGGGAGACCTTTTCCCAGCAGTAGGACAATGAATGGCAAATACTTTTTCTTAATAGATGTGGAAACTTGTAATTGGCCTTCAATGTAATACGTGCTTCGCACATATTTAGATACTTATCAATGTGCATAGCTGTAAGTTTTCCTAAGAATAACCTGTATCAGAACCGAAAAACCTTAGCCTGTCACGTCTAGAGATAACAGTCAAGAATCTCTTTGTTTCTAACCAATCCATTACTCCCCCAGGACTGTCTCAAGCTCTACCTGAACGGCGAGACCATCCCCGGCTGGAACTGCCCGAACTGCAAAGAGAAGCGCGACGCTCTCAAGAAGCTGGACATCTCCCGCCTGCCTCCCGTCCTGGTCATCCACTTCAAGCGGTTCTACGTGGACCCCAAGGACTACACATGCAACTCCTATCGCAAGAGACAGACATACATAGACTTCCCGCTCGAGGACCTGGACATGGGGCAGTTCTCGCTGCACTGTCCGGGGAATAATTTATATAATCTGTATGCGGTGTCCAACCACTACGGGAGCATGGAGGGCGGACATTATACTGCTTACTGTAAGAGCAGTTTGTATGGAAAGTAAGTGTTATTATAAAATACTAGTTGCGCGCCGCGGTTTCACCCGCGAAGCTATGCCCCACGGGATAAAAAGTAGCCTATGTGTTATTCCAGACTAATATATCTCTGTGCCAATTTTCACCAAGATCCGTTCAGTCCTTCTGGAGTTATAGAGTAACAAACATCCATTCATCCATACTTACAAACTTTCGCGTTTATAATACTAGTAGCGCCCCGCGGTTTCACCCGCGTAGTTTTAAATCCCGGTATTCCCACGGGATAAAAAGTTGCCTATGTGTTATTCCAGACTATAATATATCTCTGCCAAGTTTCACCCAGATCCGCTCAGCCGTTCTGGCGTTAAAGAGTAACAAACATCCATCCGTCCATTTATACTTACAAACTTTCGCATTTATAATATTAGTAGGATATTAGGATTAGTAGGATAACATTGTAACAAGGATCGGAACCAAGTCGTATGTTTATTGCCAGTTCTGCCAGGCTTTGGTCGCGCGGACCTGGCACCTAGATTCACAGTTTTAAGGCGTTTCAAAGTGATTATTGTGATTTTACTGAATAAACCTTTCCATTTTGTTGTGAAATTGGTCCTTTTCCGTTTCAATAACGGTCTATTATCCGCAGGTGGTACAAATACGACGACCACGTGGTGTCAGAGATCTCTCCCAGCGAAGTGAAGTCATCCGCAGCATACATCCTCTTCTACACGACCTCGTGATGCCCCCTTAGACCGCAGGCAATAATGGCGCGGGTGCTGAGCCCTCTGCAGTTCTGCGAGGCAAGCGGCCTAGCTTCCTCGAGTCAGTGAGGCACTGGCTTTATGCCTCGGGCGGCGATTCAGTGTGGTTCAACAGTGCAAGTGAAAGAAGGCTTAGTGCAACCAACTTATCTGTATAGAGAACGAATGAATGCATTTCGCTGTCAGTTTACAGGCAAGTTGCCCGTTAAATGATCACGGGAGCTGCGCAAAGTTCTTAAATGCGTTCTGCGCCAATCACGTGATTGTTTGAGAGATTTTTTTTTTTAGTTAGTAGCTGAGTCGCATTCTATAATCTAGTGGCAAAGGGGCTCGATGTATGGGATCAACGCACGATATGGATATTACACTGGTGTTCATCGCGTTTCGACTATGTTGCAATAGCCGTGGTCACGGTAATACCTTCCAATTCCAAGCGTAATATTCAATATATGTTCCGTTTATTTATATGATACCGTAACATAACGTGGTCACTCCAGAAAATAAACAAAACTGATTTCGGTATCATGATATAAGGGAAGATCTTCTGATAAGTTGACGGCACTATTGCATACTTCTAGAAAAGCCTGTGAGCACTATACCTTGACATAGAATACGGCTGTTTTTACTTAAGTATGGGCCGCCGTATTCACTGTCATTGATATCTTAAAGGATGAAATAATTAAAAAGATTGAAGCTGGCTTAACTAAATTGCAAATACCTTTAAGCCTCTCGCCCACAGGCGCGGTCTAGTCGCGCGTCCGAACGCGCGATGGATTGTCCTATTGTAACACGCAATTTTAAACGTAAATGTCTTCTAAATGTAAAACGCAATCGCAGCACGCGCCTGTGGAGTAGAGCCTTTATGTGCGATCGGTTAGTGATTTTGGACAAGTTGAGTGAAAGTTTGTGTAAAGAATTGACAGCAAGTTTGACTTGACTGTGTTTAAATATCGGAAAGTAAAGCGTTGTATTGCTTTATAAATAAAGCGGACAGCTTGGCAAAGTTTAGAAACGAAACAGACTTGCGCGTGTTACGCATAGGTGCGAGCGAGACCGCATGTGAGTGAACGGCGAAAATATATGGAAAGAGGCGCTCTTATCACCTATTTTATTTGCCAAGCTGTAATAATATCTTTAGTGTTTCTGCCTTTCTGTTTACGTAAAAAACATGTACAATATGAAATCTTTAGAGCCATCTATGTGTTGCAATGTCAAAAACATTCAGTTATTTGATTCATGGAAAACTTTAATTGTTCAAGAAAAGTTTTTGTTGCAAAATCTAGTAAACTATGTTGAGAGAGAGACAGCAATAAGGAGCATACCATCATGTCTCTTAGTCTACCTAAACACAAATCTGGTTGAGCCTAGAAACGCCGCTGTCGCAGAATACAGTTACATATAGCTGGCTTCAAATTTTATTGAATAAGTCAACAGAGTCAGTGAAGCGTAATTTTAAATTAAAACTCATTTATTGGTAATATTTATAATCGTACCGTGTAAAAATTGTCGAAGGATGTATATTAGATTAGTAAGAGCTTCTCATTCATTATCCCTAAAAGTATTGACTATGTTAAATGTAATGTTAGGACGTGCCTCACAAATGTAGTTCACCGCGAGTTTTATTATTTCATAATCGTTGGTACCTGTTGTTTTTTTTATTAAAACCATTTGGAACTTTTTGCAAATGTCATGAGTTGAGTTAATTGAAGCGATGTTTTTGATTTAATGGTGCTAATTCTGTTGTTTAATTTTCCTAACTTAACCTAATTTGCCAGCACTAAAAATATTGCCATCCCTTTCTAAAAGACCAAAACAACAAGGACGGCAATAATTTTAGAGCTGTCAGATTAGGTTAGTTTAAGATAATGCAACAACAGAATCGACACCAATATGTACCTAACTAAAGTCTAAGTGTGCTGTGCTTCAAGTGTAGATTATTAGTGAGACACTTCCACACGTGCGTTCGATAACGCGTATATACAGTCAGCTCGTAGCTTGCAAGTGCAGTTGGGTACTGATAGTATTTGTAATACAAATTCTGTCAGTAAAATTTGGTAAATTGGCTGCATTTGAGCTGCACAGTTTAAGCAGTAACCCAAACTGCATCCAAATTACCATTTTGCAGTGAACTTTCGGCTCATGCAGTCTGTTTATATTGCCTTTTTTAGTTTTTATTCGTACTACATTTAACATCACACTACATAATTGTTAAAAAAGTATTTTTTTTTTCTATCTATGATAACATGTAGAAAATTATTGCTGATAATTTTATCAGGATGTTTTAAGCAAGAGCTTCTTTCCTTTGAGTTAAGTAAGCTACAACAATCATTTATAAGGCTCGTTTAGTTGACTAGGCCCACTCGAACTGGCCCCTCGAGTCCAGTCCAGGGCCAGTCGACTAAACAGCCACTTATAACTAGGTACAGTACAGCCACGTCATCTAGCGACTATTCGTAATAAATAAGGCAATTGACATGTACAAACCCGATAGTTACTTATGCCTCTCATCTCGTCTAGTTTCATTGAATGGATGTCTGGGCATTTTGAATGGAAGACTGAGTTTGGAAATATTATATTCACCTACTAATATAATGTATTTATGAATATATGCGCTGTATTTTTCTCGACACCTCAATGTTTTAATTCTGCAAGGGGTTTTACCAACGTGGAGAACAATGTAGAGAAGAAATAACGAATAATAGGTACAATATGGATTTGAGGATAGGATACTCCTTGTAATTATTATTGTGATGCGTACATCATTGTTTTAAACTAGGATCTGTGTATATCGAATTACAGTGCCTGAATTCTGGAATGTGTAAACAGTAATAAAAAAATATTATTTATAAAAAAACACAATATTTGGAACTAATTCTAGCATACTATATGTCCTTGTATATATATTTAGGATTACAATTTCGATGTTTGGAAAAAATTACCTCTGACTTTCCCTCGGATTGAAGATACCTATCGAACGATTTTTAAGACTATTTATGTCTGAGTGAGACAACTAGAATAGACTATTGTATGTAGGATAGTTATTATTTTCCTGTAACACATTTCAATAGGTTTGGTTTGTTTAGTTTTCTGTTGTATGAATTGTACATAACATACATGTTTCCATGTAAATCTTAGTGTAAGGCGAACTTTATTAAATTCTTTGTTATTTTAGTGACGTTGTTTTATTGTATCGAAATAGATATTTGACTACGTCGATAGTAAAAAAAAAACTTCTTTCTTCCTTACGAATACAAGACTAACCCCCGGTTTCTGAATGCTTGATCAACGCTAATCTAATCGTCACTTGCTATTTCAGCTTTCCAATTAGATAGAGATGGCAAATGACTTGACAGCCAATCGCGCTTCCAGAAACAGATGGTGAAATCGGTAAAAAACCATGGGCGATCTTACCCATGTCTTATCACCCCCGGTTGTTAAGGCTCCGGTGACAGCGGCTCGCAATTTCGAGGTGCGATTGGCTATTATTTCATTTCGGGGAGGTTGTTTGAAAGAATAACTCTAAAGAAACACGCATAAATAACACTATAATCAGCTCTCTCTATCCTCTAAGGTTTGCTGGAAGAAAACTCTATATAGGGTTAAGCTCGCCTTTGTACATGACTATTATGTATTTTTTGTGTAAATCAGTTTGTGTACAATAAAGAATAAATAAATAAATAAATAAATAAATACTGTTCGAACACAAATAATATATATATACAATAATATAAGGGAAATGTGCTTGAGTCAGAAATCATTTTGGTATTAGGTAAACGTAAGACCAAACATACTAATACCAAAATGATTTCTGATTCGGGCATGCCGTATGAGCCTTATATTATTGAATTATTTGTGTTCGAACAGTATTTATGCGTGTTTCTTTAGAGTTATTCGTTCAAACAACCTCCCCGAAATGAAATAAAATGAAATAATAGCCAATCGCACCTCGAAATTGCGAGCCGCTGTCACCGGAGCCTTAATAGGCAGAGCTTTTGTGGACAACAAAAAGGCTCAACTCGAGCTCATATTGCTAGCAGCCCTATGCTGAGCTCGAGCGTGTCTGTGTTAGCCAGGCGCTGGCGTGAGACCCTTTCCATCAATTTGCCCTAGATAACTGTATCATGGTTAACCTGTACAAACGAATATAAAATGTGCCTCTTTCGAGCACTACCCTGCCATTTGAACGTTACCCCGGTGCCAGATATGTATATATTGACTGCTATATTATATATATTGTATTTTATTTATTATATATATTGACCGGTGGTCTAGTGGGAGTGACCCCGCCTTCCGATCGTAAGGTCGCAGGTTCGAATCCGGTCGTGCACCAATGGATTTTTCTATCGAAAAATTTATGTGCGCAATGCCAGTGCTCTTAAACGGTGAAGGAAAACATCGTGAGGAAACCAGTTAGTATTCTAACAGCGGCGATGGGCTTGCAACCTGTCACGTATGGAATACTAACTACTGCAAAATGTGGGTATGTGCCAAATGTAATGTTTGGACGTACCCCTGACTATCCCCCTTAGACATCCTCAAAGAATCTTGAATTAGTACCTACTTGGTACTGGGAGATCTGAAGGGATATCTACCGTGCCTGGGGATCAAAGTCGTGAAGCTGTTTCAGTTTTTATATATTGACAGCCTAGGTAGCTCAGTTGGTAGTAGCTCTGCCTTCAGCGCCGTAGGTCGTGGGTTCGATTCCCACTGTGATCAAACATTTGAGTGATGATCATAGATGTTTGTTCTCTGTCTGGGTGTTATATAATATTATAAGTGTATTTACAAAAAAAAAGTATGTAAGTAGTATATCAGCTATCTGGTTCCCATATCACAAGCATTTATAAGCTTAGTTTGGGGCTAGATAGTGCTGTGTGGTAAGTCCACCAATATTTATTTATGTATGAACTTTCGTGATCATTGAGCCGCACGCTTAGTGAGGCACGAGAAAAACTCTTCACTGTCTCGTGCCTCACTAAGCGCGCGGCTCAGTGATCACGTGAGTTCATAAAATATCTGGCACCGGCCACAAGGTTTGGTAGTTACACACTTAGAAGATACTTCATCCAAGTAGTTACATTATTAGAATTTAACAAAACGCCATCTAGCCCGATACAGCGTAATGATAGTCAAAGGTAAGAAACCGCAGCCACATAGACAACGTTATTTAGCAAAATTATCTATGGTTGGTAAATTCATTCATTTTTATTTCTAAGGGGATTTCCAGAGTTCGTTTGTGTTCTTTCCGGTGTAGCCAACTTTATAGTTTTAACTGTAGATCTACAGTTTTTTCTTAACAATGCTATGACTCGATTTCTCCTGTATTTATTTATTTATTTATTGGAAAACCAACAGCTTATTATAACTTAATTAACATAGAAGATATAAAAACGAAAGAGCCATTAAAAGGTTTTCACGGTTAAAACGACATTATAAAAGCATAAACATTAATGTGAGCGCCGTAGTCAACAGTAACTAAAAAAACAGTAAAAGAAAGATGGAGTAGTGGACATAATGATAGAAAAATATACATAAGTACGTATTATTCACTATCATTATTAGAACTCACTGTTCATTCACTGTCTGGCTGATCCAACACTCGTGCAGAAGAGGTCTAAATCGACATCTTTACTTGTTAAAGTTCGCGCTGGCTCGCCACAGAAATGAGTATGTCTGATGTCGGGGCATCCAATTATCAGGAGGAACAAATAGGTAAGGGCTTAAGCCGATCCTTGGTGCAAGCCTACAGCCACAAGAACTTTTCGATCTTTGCGTTCAGTGCACGAATTAATGAAATGATGTTTGTGGTTCTTCTGTCGAAACTGTTTTATCGACACTGGCGGGGATTTCCCTTTACTTAGATAATAAGTCGTTTTCATTTGATTTTTTGAGTGTTTTTACATTACCGAGCGTTTTAAGTATACTCTTGGTTACCTACTTCTTAAGTTTAAGAAAATATCAATAAAATTAGAAATGTATGACTAAAATCCTATGTTACCTACATAGGATTTTTTTTTTTTTTTTTTTTTTTTTTTTTTTTTTTTTTTTTTTTTTTTTTATAAATAAATAAATAATGCTGGACAATTCACACAGCACTATCTAGCCCCAAAGTAAGCTATTCAAAGCTTGTGTTATTGGTACTAGATAACTGATATATTTAATACATTATATACTTACATAGATAGATATTTTTTTATTATACAATGAAAACACCCAGACCATCGGAACAAATTTCTGCACATCGTACACAAATTTGTTCCAAGGCGGGAATCGAACCCGCAACCTCTTGCGTCGCAGGCAGGCTCTCGCCCGCTGCGCCACAGAGGTCGTCAAATTTATTTTAGTCATACATTTCTAATTTAGTGTTGTGTATCGGTCAAATATAAATTAACTTGAACAAAGCAATATGTAGTACTAATCCGCTGATCTAATCTCCTTAAGCTGGAATAAACTTAATTAGAATTCGACACGTGTCACGTGTTCTCTCTACGAAGCATCTTCAGGAAATTGACCCGCTGTGCACCGAACGTGTTACCTCGTCGAGCGCTGAGCTGAAAGTCTACTACTACTACTACTACTACTACTTTCAGCTCAGCGCTCGACGAGGTAACACGTTCGGTGCACAGCGGGTCAATTTCCTGAAGATGCTTCGTAGAGAGGTGAAACACGTGTCGAATTCTAATTAAGTTTATTCCAGCTTAAGGAGATTAGATCAGCGGATTAGTACTACATATTGCTTTGTTCAAGTTAATTTATATTTGACAATGGACTTCCGCAGTCACGCCTGAGTCAATTAACTATCTTGTGTATCGGTCTCTACCCTAGATAGTCTGTGGATGTCACGTGACTACCTTGTAAAGAGAGCGTCATGACGGTGATTAGTGTAAAAAAGGTTATTGAGAGTCTAAAATAAAGTATCTAAAATAAAGTCGTTGTGTTTGGAGTTTTGTGTTTGAGACATAATATATTGGCGACAAGGATGGGATCCGAACCCACGCGTGCAAGCACAGCTATAGGTGGTGGTTACCACTTAACATCAGGTGGGCCATCTGCGTCTCCATCACCTAGTTGTAAAAAAAACATATTATGAATACCCTAATAAAAGTGTAAGTATAAAAGAGCACCGGTGGTCTAGTGGGAGTGACCCCGCCTTCCGATCGTGAGGTTGCAGGTTCGAATCCGGTCGTGCACCAATAGATTTTTCTATCGAAAAATTTATGTGCGCAATGCCAGTGCTTTTAAATGGTAAAGGAAAACATAGTGAGGAAACCAGTTACTATTCTAACAGCGGCGATGGGCTTGCAACCTGTCACGTATGGAATACTAATTAACTACTGCAAAATGTTGGTATGTGCCAAATGTAATGTTTGGACGTAACTCTGACTACCCCCCTTAGACATCCTCAAAGAATCTTGAGCTAGCACTTGGTACTGAGAGATCTGAAGGGATATCTACCGTGCCTGGGGATCAAAGTCGTGATACAGTTTCAGTTTCATTTTTTTTAATAAAAGTGTAATTTTATTACTTCAGTTTGTTGTTTTAATGATTCTTACTAATCAGTAATACAAAGTAAGAAAAGCTGTAGATTTGCAGTTTTCAGTCGAATCTAGTTTTTTGATAGCATTTCTGCAGTTTTGGTCTTGATCGGGGTTGGCAGCACTGGTTCCGTCCATGCATGTTTCATTTTTCATTCGTTCCAATATTCCACATCCACAATAATATTCCACATCTCTCAATCATCCATCGACATTCGATCGATTCAACGCCGTGTTACAAACAAAACTTTATCATCGTATCGTGGTTTATCAGTACCGACTTACTGTTTTATCAATAATCAATCATCAATAAATACATTCGTTTGCTCGTGTCGTGAAGTATTCCAACATGAGCTCCTCCGATTCGGATTCTGACGAGTACGAGGTGTGCCCGATGAGGTCCAACTCTTGCGCATTGCCTTTTGACCCTACATCTTTGGAGAACGTTATCTTGACTATAAGTGACAATTTTGACTTCCGCGTGATTTTGAGTGACGAGCGGGCGAAAGGAGCGTTAATTGTGACCACGGGGCTCACTTTAGCGGGTGGTCTAATCGGCAGACACTATGGTGGGAAGATTGGCGCAGCTGTCGGAGGCGCTGTTGGAGGAGTATGTGGCCTGGGAATCGTTGGTAAGGGAACCAATCCTTGTATAGACCTAGTTTCAGAGCTTTTGGCGGCTCAAATAATTAATTTGATATCACGAGAGAACAAAAAAACCAAACTACCTACCCTCAACGTTAAAAAACTACAATCATTGAAAGTGTTCGTTTATTTCATGCTATTTATTGAAGTCTTAATGAATTGAATATGAATATTGTATTTTACGTAGTAGGTAAGTAGGTACCCCTGACTACCCCCGTTAGACATCCTCAAAAAAAACGCCGTCCGGTTTCTGAAAGCTCTATCAAAGCTATCGGCTGTCAAGTCACTTGCTATCTCTATCTAATTTCAACTAAAAGTGTTTTTAATAGCATGTGACAGCCGATTAACTTTGATCAAGATTTCAGAAACTGGCGGTAAGACTCGTAAGTGGTCGTGAGGACTCATAAAAGTACAAAAAAAAACAAAAAAACGATCGCGTGTATTTGTCACTTACTGATGATGTGCCGCGGCGCCGTAATGTAGTAATGCCGTAGGTAGGTACGAGTTACGAGTTCGGTTTTGAGCGCGTATTGGTATAGTGTATAGTGTCGAAACTTCTCAAACCGCCCGCTAGGGTCGCATATCGTGAGTCCATACAAAGAAAAACCACTGGAAAAGCGGGCTTGCACATGTCCTATCCTCATAACTTGAAAAGATAAAATTAAAATACCACTTCGATAGTACTGAATATCATAATAGGATCTTTTATATTGGTGACCCCGAATGATCTCCATCAAGTGAAGGACCTACCAATCATTTACATTGGTGAATCTTTTACAGTGGTGACCCTGACGTGTTTTTAATAGGTTAGGCATTTTTTTTTCAATTGTCGTTTATCTTACACACTTTGTTGCAGCTGTATCCATGCGAGAGATCTGGCAGGACATAAAAGCCAAGTTATCTGAGCTATTCGACATTGTGTATGACTACCTGGCCGGGCTTGGCTTGGACGACTATCGGAAAGCAGCCATGTACCTCACTAACCACAGGGGAGACAGTGAGCAACTAGCAATGGTCATCATACAAACAGCTTCTAGTGTCCTTGGGAAGAAAATTCTGTCAAGCCTTTCTGCAGCATAAGTAGACATAGTTCAACCAGTACCTACCTAACCTATTCAATTCAATACTTTTATTTCAGACAGTAGGTACATACATACGTCCATAAACACATAAAACACAAATAAAAGGGTAAAACATGAAATACATAACTACAAAATTAAATAACGACAACACATAAGTACACACAATTAATCATGCGAACCGCATATGCGCTCTCGTCCAATACTCCATAAAGAGGCATGCGGTGTCTAGCCTCTCTGCAATGATGTGTAGGTAACTGTTGGAGCTATCGCGCATCCGCCGCATCAGGGACGCCGATCTTTTGCGCATTATCGCCGCGAATCCATCCACCTGTGCGTCAGTAAACATTCCCGATGCGCTGCAGAAGCGCGGTAGCCCCATCAGCACCCTAAACGCATTGTTGTACTGGATACGCAGGGCATCCCAGGACTTTTTCGTATGCTTCACCCATAGGCTACACGTATAAAACGATTGGCAGTATGCCCTGAACAATGTCGTTTTCACTTGCCATGTGCACCGTGAAAACCTACGAGCCAGCATATTTGCTCTGATGGATAATGCCCTGCGTTCCCTCTCCATATCCTTATCATCTGCGAGATCATCGGTAACCCAGTGGCCCAGGTACTTAAAGCATGCTACTTGTTTTAGCTCGCTGCCATTCAATTTAACCGGCGGAATGGTGGTATAGGTTTTTGAGCCTGATTTAAAAACCATAAATTCACTTTTACGTGCATTATACCGGAGCCCATGGGCCTCCGCATATCTCACAGATCCCAAGTAGTTTCCTAAGAGCACTGATCGATGGGCTCAGCAGCACCATATCGTCGGCATAGCTAATGTTGTTTACTAAAACGCCATCAATAGAGCAGTCAACCTGAGAACTGCTGAGCTCACGGATCAGGCGGTCCAACTTAGCGGTATAACTTGGCGGGCCTGGATTGTAGGTTGGTGGTTTTATGATGTATTTTTTAAATGGCGTAAAGCAGCTTAGATACGTACTTACAACCTAGTTTAAAAGACATTCGGTATCTACCTATATCTGAGGGGCTACATTACATACCTACAATTCAAACTACTGTAGGTACTAAATTTTTTGACTAGGGAAGTAGGTAGGTAACGTAGCTATGCAGTTGGACTAGCACTAGATATAATTTAGTATAATGTATGACTTATAAGTGTAGGTAGGTATAGCTAAATAAAATGAGATTTATTTTTCAACATTAAATGTTTGGTGTTATTTTTTTGACTTGTGTATTCTAATTTATTATAAATTTGTTATTTGTTTACTGATATTGAGCTATTTAGGTATTTACTGTTACATTATCTATTTTATAATTTAAGACAAATCTTGTTTATGTATAATTGTACGCTTCTAATAAATTATAATAAATTGTAAGTAATAAAGATAAACATTGCCACTTTATTGAGTTGATGATTAGGGCATGCGGTTAAACTAAAGCGATCCTTGTAAGGGTTGGAGATAGGAGGGTTGCAAGTGGGGGTAGATGGCAAGTACTTCCCTTGAGTCCTAATTGTCTAGATGAAAAATTATTTCTTTTAATTTCTATACTTATAAAAAAACCCCTTACCTAATCGCAAGTCTTTCCCTTGTCTTTTTGTCTAGGAGATGAAATATTATTACTTCAATTTTCTTCACCTAAAAGACTTGACTCGAATGTTCGATTACGTGAGCGAGTTTTTCGCAAAGACCTTGTACTTATGTTTTTCGTGAGTCGTGGCACAGACCACTAAGGGATAGTCGTGGTGCTCAAGGAATGTAATTCCTTGGTGGTGATAAGAACAAGGTATCCAAATTCCTTGGTTTATTGTCTGCTGAATTCAATCAACGTCACGTCAAACGTCCGTCAGTCAATTTAACTGTCTGTCTGTGCTGGCTGTTTTCTTCTAAGTGACTGTTTGTTTGTTTGTTCATGTTGTTTGTTGTTTTGTTGCCAATCCGTCCGTATTCAAATTCCTTGGCTAGTCCTTCCTTTCTATATCTATTTTTACGTACAATACGTACCCACCTCTACAGTAGTTTAGCGTTTATCAAAATATCGTAGTTGTGTTACTCAGATCAATATTGTTTGTCTAGTGATGTCTACTCAAATGCAACTCCAACCTTACTCAGCAAACCATGTCAGGTTCGATCCCAACTGGATGGAACTAATTCTCCTGGAAATAGGTGAGTTTTGTGACCGTAGCGTCTAATCTGGTTTTCTGCACTACTACCTTTATAACTTGTCTCTACCGTGTAGTGCCTGTGGTTTCAGGGAAGGACAATAGTGTTGGGTCTAAAATTACATTTTCGTTACAGCCGACCAGTTCAGAATACAAATAGTATGGGATAGGGAGACAGCAGTTCTGACTGGAGTGATGACTGTAGCTGGAGGCCTGCTCGGCGGCTCGTTCGGAGGACGCCTGGGAGCTGCCATTGGAGTCGGCATCGGCACAGCTACGGGGCTTGGAGTCTCCGGTAAGTCTCACGGAAAATAGAGATAGTGTAGGCCAACCAGAGTTGGTTGTTGCTACAAGTGGGATAGGAGACATACCACTCTTATTTATGCCTACAAGCCATGATGCTCTTGTGACTGTGTTCTAAAAGATATGGATGTTGGTGTTATTAAAGGCTCATGAGGCACATCTGAGTGCAATGCCGCATTAAGCATGACCTTCATGGATGTGCTCTGCAAATAACAACCAATGAAGTAAGCAAAGGTAAACTGCAGTCTTTTGGGAGGTTGATTCATTGCTATAAAAAAAATCGGTGGTTCAAGGTGATGCATTTTGCCCATAAGGTGTTAATAATAAATATTTGAGGTACTAAGGTCACTATTTTGATACTGCAAATGTTTCTAATCATCAACAAATGGTGTAGTAGAAGCAAGGATTCTCCATAGTCATGAGTGGATTGCAGGTATGAATGCTTGAACAGTTTTGCTTGTGTGCCTTTGTATGGTCACAGTTAATATTATTCTGCCTCACTGCATACTGCTTAACAATAACAAATGAACAACATAAATATTTTGATTCTATTGTATTGTAATTTGTTACTCATAGCCTCAGCATCATTTTTGGCTGGCACATACCTTTTTCTAATTAGATATGAATGAAACAAAATAAGTACATACCCTGTGCATCTACCTAAAAGTTACAAACTTATTTTAACTATTGGTAAGGTCATAAAAATTCAATAAATCATTTAGTAAAAAGGTACACAGAATATTTTTTAAGGTAATTTTTTGCTAACATTTTTAACTTTCCATTCCCAGCTGTGGTCTCCCTCCGTGAGGTATGGGCCTCAATTAAGGAAAAGCTGAAAGAGCTTCTTTATATCATCTTCAACTATCTACGCAGACTGGACTCCACCGACTACCTCCGGGCTTTCGATTTGCTGATGGCATGTGCATCAAGTCGAAGAGAACTGGTCTTGACTATCCTGGACTTCATTGCGGAGAAGCTTGGGAGGCAGGTCTTATCAAGCATCACTGCAGCATGATTAAAGTTACAATTTTGTACTCTCAGTTTTATTTAGTAAAACCAAAAGGATGACTTAGAAGCATGAGATGTAAGGCCTAGAAGATATTGTATTATCAATCTTTGAGATTTTACATTTTTTTCTAACTTTGAGAACTTTTAATTTGAGGCTTATATAGACTACACTGTGACAATTCACATTTTGTCTAAATAGACTATGGTAAAAAAAAAATCAATGCGATTTTTGTCAGCAAATAAGGATTCAATGTTTTTTTTTTAACTGAGACCTTTGCATGACAATTTTATTGTGTTAAATTAAAAAAAACATGTGTTCTATCTTTAGTTAAAACAAGGTTTAAAACCATGGGTAGGTTATTTTTGCACCATTTTTTAAAAATTATTATTTGCACACTGCACATGATAAATAGTTTATAGATAAAATTAGTTTTTTAGGTAAATATGTATTATATTGGGACTTTCAAAGTACTTGCATTATTTTTGTGTGATATTATTTTTATTTTAATATGTGTAGTGGTAAGTATAGTAAAAATTGGCGCCTAGACTGAAATCACAATGTGATGCAATTTTATCTATGACAAAATAAATTAAAATTAAATAACTTAACGCTTTAAATATAGCATTCTTCATATTTTTGTTGTTAAATACAATGTTTAGATGTGTCTGACTACCCCTTAGACATCCTCAAAGGTTCTTGAGGAGGTGCATAGGACCTACCTACCTATTCGTTACTTATGTACCTACCACCTACCTATGTTACCTTTTTTGGGGGTAGACTTGAAACTCCACATACGTATTCTAAAGACATTATTTATTTAAAAATAGAAAGACTTATATATTCAATAGTTTTAATGAATAAACTTATGCAGTAACATTACATACCTGCCCTAAAGTGTTATCCAATACCTACATTAACTTTTCACTGCCAAAACAACACTTTGAACTTTTTCACTGAGTTGGCACACAAGATGGAGGACATCAAGAACTCAATGACCGAATTGATGAAGTCTTTTAGCGAAAGGATGTGTCAATTTGAGACTGGTCTGCAGAGGACTGCTGCTCCTTCCACTATTTCAGGACTAGCAGCTGAGTATGCCGACTTCAAGGCTTTTATCACTGGTGCTCTGCGTGCCCTACAAGTGCAGATTGAGTGCATGGCTGGGGCAGTGGATGACCTTGAAATGCGAGGGAGACGCAAAATTTTGTTACTCCATGGTGTGGCCGAAGTACAGAACGAGGACATCACACAGGTTGCTGTGAAGACTGTGACTGAGCGGCTCAAGATCAACAATTTTGGAACTTGTGACATCAGCCGTTGTCACCGAATGGGCCGCATTACAACTGCAGACCGTGCCCGGCCTATCCTCTTCAAGCTCCGAGATGCGACCGTGCGAAGCAAGATCTGGTCAGCTAAGAAGAGTTTGAAGAGCTCGGGTATAACTGTGTCCGAGTTCCTCACAAAAGCCAGGCACGATGTTTTCATGGCTGCGCGTGAGCGATTCGGTATCTCGAAGTGTTGGACGGCGGAGGGCACCGTGTACGTCTTGGGAGCGGATGGAGCGCGTCACAGGGTACGACGCATCGAGGAACTCGCCTCCATCGCTGGCTCACTTGCTGAGGCCCCCCGGGCCACAGTGGCAAAGGAGGCCACAAGGTCGAAGCGGGTGGCAGCACCCAGGCGTGTTTAGGCGATGAACGCCTACATCCAACCAGGCTAACATTTTGTTATAGGTATTCAATCCTGCTCAATCCACCCTCCCACATGTATTTAATTTTGTTTTTTCTTTTTACCGACCGACCGACCAACAATGTTTTTGTGAAAATAGTTTACTTTGACAGCTTAACCTGTTTGGCACTGACAATCACCATCACTCTGATATGGCTGTCACTGACGCAAGTCAACTCGTTTCTGTACTTGTATTCAAATTTCTTGTTTCCTATTATGTCACGTTCCATTCCACGCAGAATACAAAATTTTATTTTAGCACAGGTTAATTATGTACAGAATACTTTCTTTTTTTTTTTTTTGTTTTATAAATATGTATCAATGTACTGGTTGGATGGCTAAATTGGCGTTGTAGGTTAATTTTCTTTTATTATTTTCATGTAAAACACAACTGGCAGGTGGTGTAATGGACAACATTTATTTAGAAACTATTAGTATTTGGTATTTTATTTAGGTATCATTTTTTATCTTTTTTAATTAGTTAGAGGTATATTTATATATATTTTACCGTATAATATTTTATTTGTCTATATTTATATAAATACAATGTCTGGTGATAATAGTGATAACGATAGTCCTGATCGTGATGAGTATGTCTCCTTTTCTGATAGTGATTCTAGCAGCAGCGACGATAGTTTTAGTAGCATGCCTTCATTATCTTCTTCAATAAACTCTTTTCTTTGTGACGTTCCAAAGAATCTCAACATCCTCCATATTAACGCTCAGAGTATTCCGGCACACTATCCTGATCTTTTAGCCTCATTTGAAAATAAAAATATACATGCTATATTAGTTTCCGAATCTTGGTTCAAACCTTGCCTTCCTTCCGCTTCGTACTCTCTTCCAGGCTTTAAGCTCATTCGTAACGACCGTTCTGGTGTGGTTGGTGGGGGTGTCGCCATATATCTACGTGCACATTTTCCTTTTTCTATAGTCAGTATGTCGGCACAACCTCCGCCATCGAATGCGGGTGAGCACCTTTTCATAGAAATTGATCTCCCTCATACCAAAGTCCTTCTGGGAGTGTACTATTGTCCTTCCTCTAGCATTAACTTCTTCCTATCTCTTGAAACACTCCTAGAAAATCTGGTCGCTTCCTATGATCATTCTATTATAATGGGAGATTTTAATACGTGCTTGCTTAAGCAAGACTCTCGTTCAGCTTCACTGAATTCTCTTGCTAGGGCTTGCAATTTAAATGTTCTTCCCTTATCTGCTACTCATTTTTATCCTAATTCAACTCCATCTCTTCTAGATCTGATTCTTGTTTCTTCTCCTGCATTGGTTGCCAAACATGGTCAATGTGCAGCGGGAGCTTTTTCTTTTCATTACTTAATATATTTATCCTATAAAATTCGTCCTCCTAAATCTAAGCCCAAAGTTATTCTACAACGGAATTTTGGTGGCATGGATCTGGAAGCTTTGCAACGAGACGCTGATGCTATTGACTGGTCGCAACTTGCTGGCTACCCTTCAGTAGATGCCAAAGTGGAGCATTTTACTTCTGTTTTAATTGAGCTTTACGACAAGCATGCTCCACTGAGGGAAATCAAATTAAAACATCTGCCAGCTCCCTGGATTACACCCGAACTCAGGTCCCTCATGAATAAAAAGGTAGTAGCCAAGGCGCAGCTCAAGAATAAGCCAACTGACCACTATAAAAATAAGTACCTGGAATGCCGGAATCGCTGCAATAGAGTGTGTCGTGATGCGCAACGCCGATATATCCACAACTCGGTAGAGGATTCCGATCCTGCGAAGGTTTGGAAATTCCTACGGTCACTAGGAATCGGGAAATCACGTGAACCTGATAAACTCCCTCTTAATCTGGATTCAAATTCTTTAAATAAACACTTTACTTCGGCTTCAAATTTAGATAATATCACTAAATCTCAAACACTACTTCAGCTTTCATCTATCCCGATTCCTGACTATCCATCTTTTAGTTTCAATCAATTCACTGATTGTGATGTTAAGAGGAGCATTGCATCTATTTCGTCTAAAGCTATCGGCAACGACTGTATTAGTCGAAATATGATTGTTCCTATCCTTGATCAAATAGTCCCAATAATTCGCCATATCCTCAACTATTCCATTTCCTCTGGGGTTTTTCCTGCGCTCTGGAAAGAAGCACAGGTTACTCCATTACCTAAAAAATCTAATCCAACTTCTTTCTTAGATTTCCGTCCCATCTCAATTCTTCCTTTTCTATCCAAAGTCCTGGAGCGCCTTGTCCATCGGCAACTTACCATCTTCCTTTCAAGAAACCATCTCCTAAATCCGTTTCAATCTGGTTTCCGTTCTGGCCATAGTACTGTGTCTGCACTAGTTAATATAACTGACGACATACGTGAAGGCATGGATAATGGACGTGTCACTATACTCACGCTATTAGATTTCAGCAGTGCTTTTAATAATGTTGACTTCGAAATCCTCCTTGGCATCCTACGCTCTCTTAACATATCTCCAACAGTGGTTGATTGGTTTCATAGTTACCTGTACGGGCGTCGGCAGCGTATTCGCATGGATGAGTCTTACTCATCGTGGTGCAATATATCTGCCGGTGTACCCCAGGGCGGCGTTTTATCACCACTCCTTTTCGCTATTTTCATAAATACCATTTCTCAGCAGCTAACTTCATCGTACCACCTCTATGCAGACGATCTCCAGATCTACACACAGTCCACTGTTGAAGAGCTCCCTCATGCCATACACATCATAAATTGTGATCTAGGTCGAATTTTAGATTGGAGCAAAGCATACGGTCTTAGTGTCAATCCGCTGAAGACTCAACTTATTATTGTTGGCGGTTCACGGATGGTCTCTCGGATTGACTGGGATTGCCTTCCGCAAGTAATATTTGATGGCACACATATTAAACAGAGTGAGACGGTGAAAAATTTAGGTGTACTCATCGACAGGCAACTGTCATGGGGACCACAACTTACGGAAGTCAGCCGTAGAATGTTTGCATCTGCAGGTTCTCTCCGAAGACTGCGAAACTTCCTGCCTATTGCCACTAAAATTTCGCTTGCACAGTCTCTCCTACTTCCAATTCTCGATTATGCTGATGCTTGCTATTTAGACCTTACCGAACAGCAACTCAATAAACTTGAGCGAATGCAAAACTTTGGAATACGTTTCATATTTGGTTTGCGGAAGTACGACCACGTTTCCGAGTTTCGCAGAAAGCTCAAGTGGTTACCCATACGACTTCGCCGGAATACTCACATCCTAAATCTGTTGTATAATATCCTTTTCAGTCCAACCTCTCCTCCCTATCTTAAAGATCGTTTTCAATTTCTACATCTCTCCAACTCCCGATCCCTACGCTCTTCCGAAACTCTCCAACTTAAGTCACCTGTACACTCCTCTTCTTACTTTGATAAATCCTTCACGATGCAGGCTGCTCGACTGTGGAACGCATTGCCTGTTGCTATCAGATGTGCTAAATCACTTTTCATTTTTAAATCAATGGTTAAGGAACACTATTTGTCATGCTGTCACTAACTTTACCTTTACCTTGCTTGTTTCTTTAATAATAAATGTATATTAGCTATATGTATTGTAGTAGGTATAGTATGTATTTAGTATTTATGATTAGATAATGTAAGTATTTATGTATATATTGTGTATATATGTATATATGGTTTCTAATTTCTTTGTATTTTGTATGTATATTCACAAATTCTTTTTATTCATCTCCACGCACACAAGGACCCCTTCTAAATTTCTTGAGTCCATTTCATCCAACGGTTGTCTGGTAGAGATCGCTACTTAGCGATAAGGCCGCCCATTGTACTTTTAGTTTTAAGTTTGTTTATTTGTTGTAATCTTAAGTTGTGTGCAATAAAGTATTTTCTATCTATCTATCTACCAAGATTTCTGTGGGGATGTCAATTGCTTGGGAATAACAATAGTGACTATAATAATTTTATTTAGCTTTTTGTGTTTTTGATTGATGATTTTTGTAGTAAAGTTTGCTCAACCCATATCTCAATTAATTTATCTAATAAATTAATAAATAAAGATGTTTCTATTTATTTCCTAGTATTACTTATGTTCTAATTTGAAACCTATTTGCTTTTCCTTTCTCTGTTAGATTACTTATTGTATAACTAGTTACGCCCCGCGGTGTCACCCGTGCAGATTAAACTTTATGAAATAAAACAGAATTTCATTTAAATCTATTTAATAAATAAGTGCGTTACATAGAGAAAAAAAACTATCACATTGAAAATGCAGAAAACTAAACCTCTTATGGAAAATAAATTAAGTTACATTCGAGTTTCCTAACTTAATATTTCGTCAGATCAAGCCACTTAGGGCTAATAGTGGCGCAAAGAGAGCAACTTGAAAGCAAAAACACTACATAATTTCTCTAATAATGGCATCTATACCATGTTGTGACTGCATATTTCCCGATATTTCAGCAAAATCACCAAAATAATCTAGACTATTTTAGTCTTGACAATAATAGAGGCGCCACTTTCCTTAGGTACGTTTGCGACGTTCACTGACATGCGATCTCGCTCGCACCTATGCGAAACACCCGCATGTCTAACTAGTTTCGTTTCTAGACATTTTGTCAAGATGAACTATCACCACGGATAATGTCTCGCCTAGACACGGGCTTTTTGATTTATTTGTTAAAAATTAAGAAGAATATAATAGAATTTAGGAATGTCTAGTATACAAATGTGTGCATTTAAGGTTCACTCTAAACATAGATTAATTACTGGGCAGCTTGAATAGCTCAGTATACGGCTAAAATAGGCTCTCATTTGAACCACTTGACTATAATCAGCTTTATAGCTATAATTTATACTAGTGAAGAAGTCTGAAAAAAGACATTATTGTCTCTAAGGTTTTCTTAACCATTGCTTTTTGTCTTGTGTGCTTTCTTAATTTTAGGAAACAATGTACTCCTATACATACTTTGCCTTGATAAATCAGGCGCGGGCCTCATCTAAATGGCGCATGGCGCGGGTGGCTTCCTATTCCATTCAAATTTCATACAAAAAGCATGGAAATAAAGCACAATTTAGGTTAACACGCCAGATGTCCGAGCAGCGTCATACCGTGCTTACCTGAATTGTGTTTTATTTCCATGCATTTTGTATGAAATTTGAATGGAATAGGAAGCCACCCGCACCATACGCCATATAGGATGTAGAGATCGGCCTAACAACTGTTTCTATTCTAATTTTTGACAACTTGTAGACGCGATAAGCGCCCCTATTGGACGTGCTGAAAACTAATGTTATTATCGCGCTTATTGCGTCTACATACAAAACCCGCTGTAAACGGATTCTGAATTACATGAATTTAAATCCGAAAAACAAGTTGTCTAAAGGGAATCGGCCCTGAATGGTAGCTACAATTCTTTGGAACTTTCCAGAACGTGCTTGTACATAAGATATAATTATTGTCTAATTCTTCTAATCTTAATTATAATTTACTGGGCAAGGGACTAAGCAAGTGTGGCTTGTGCTCTTTAAGTACGTAATTAAAATAAGGCGTGACGAGGATAAGCGTGACTAACAATATCTTGTCATATTGTTTAAAGGCGAACATACTTCCCGCTCACATATTACCTAAACATTTTGAAAGATTTTAAATGATTGAAGTTATTTATAAAAAATCCCAATCTTCCAAGTTGTGTGCACACAGTACAGTGATACTTTTAATCCTAACTAGTTTTCCTAGATACTTCTCTGTACTAAAAACTACAATAGATTTTTTTCATACTAAACTTGTTTTATATATTTTTTAAATATTTCAATATGTTGTCAGATCCACTAGATAATAATGCCCAAAACTTTGATGTACCTACTTTTTTTAATTTTTACTCATTAAAATTACAATGATATGTAAGATACAGAGAGATAAAAACTGCAACGCAACCTCTTAAAAAGTTGTGGTTGTGGGTTCAATCCCGATTCAAAGTTTTTGAGAATAAAATAGAAAAATACACCAATTACGATGGCTAATTATTACATTAACACATACCAACAATCTTCTTTCAAACGAAATTAAGCATAACAATTATACAAATTCACGAAAATAAATTACCTAATTCACAAAACAATGACAAAAATGAAACAAACATCGAATTTTGACTCCAAACATGACTTATAGACAGAATAGAGAATCTTATTCCTACGTTTTAAGTACTCTAACAGTGGGAGAGCTCTTACCTTAGAGAAAGAGAGATTTACAATCAAACGTAAGTTTACCTACATTATTCTTCTAAATGCAGAGAATACTATAAAATATATCGCCCGAGGAAAAGGACGTTAAAGTCACTGTTTATTATAAGTATCTACGGCTAAGCGCTATTCGTTTAGTAAAGCTAACAAGCTCTTATTAACAATAATCCATTTATAACTAATAAGTTTAGTAAATTGTAATTTGTTCTGCTTTTTGTGAAAATAAGTTGTTTTAGCAATAATTCTAAATCAATCTATATAATCTAAACAAGAATGTGTTATAAACAAATCTAATAGATTTAGCAAGAATTTAAGAAGATATATTAGTTTAGTAATTTCATTTATAATTGACATTTACTTTGAACTAATTTTATATAATAATCAAAGAAAATTAGACCTTAAGGCTCCGGTGACAGCGGCTCGCAATTTCGAAGTGCGATTGGCTATTATTTCATTTTATTTCATTTCGGGGAGGTTGTTTGAAAAAATAACTCTAAAGAAACACGCATAAATACTGTTCAAACACAAATAATACAATAATATAAGGGAAACATGCCCGAATCAGAAATCATTTTGGTATTAGTATGTTTGGTCTTACGTTTACCTAATACCAAAATGATTTCTGACTCAAGCACATTTCCCTTATATTATTGTATTATTTGTGTTCGAACAGTATTTATGCGTGTTTCTTTAGAGTTATTATTTCAAACAACCTCCCCGAAATGAAATAAAATGAAATAATAGCCAATTGCACCTCGAAATCGCGAGCTGCTGTCACCGGACCCTTAAACTAAAAACCCTAAAAAATATAATAACTAATAACTAAAATATATTATTAAAAGGAGTCCCTTTGGGCAAGGATCCGAAGATACTGGCAGCATTCCCCCTTTGAATAGCTAAACTAATTCTTTGTCCGAGGTAGCTGCCAGCTCTTCGGTCTCCTGTGACGTCGACTAACCTTTTTGAAATTTCTTTAAAAAGCCTTATTGCGCTAGGACCCCACGGACCAAGGGTCTCGACACCGAATGGGACAAAATCATATTCATAGTTTAGTTACTTGTCGGAATCTAAATCTAAAACTTTTACCGTGAATAAATTAATAGTTATTGTCTAAATTACCTAATCTATTATTTTAGCAATTATAGCAAGAAGCTACAATATGTTTTACTTTAAGGCGTTGACAAACCTAATATTTCTCTCGCTCGCACGATTCGACATTTTGAAAGATATAAAATCACAAATTCCAATTTTGAAAAATCGCAAACAACCATTTTATGTGCAATCACATTGCGCATAGACGCATAGTTTGGTAAAAATTTCATTTTGATTGATGCAAGTTTTCCTACTCAAAAGTTTGATTGAGTACGAAAACAAGAAAAGCAAACTTTTAAGTAGGAAAACTTGTATCGATCAAAATGATTTTCTTACTAAACTGTGCGCCATGTGATATTACACAAAATGGTTGTTTTTTCGAAAATGGGTATAGTGATTTTAAATCTTTCAACAAGTCAAAACGTGCGAGCGAGAGTCACATTAGCTCTTGTCTTCGTCTTAAGTGATCGTTACCGCCTAACAACAGATTTACCACTAGCTGCTTTCATCATCACATAGCATAAAAGTACTAATCAGCTAGCTTGGACAGAAATAGGGACCATTCCAATAAGTAGGAAACCTTAAAAGAGCGCTGAGTCTGAGTTGAGTTTTGTGTGGGTTTGTGTTAAGAACTGCCGTGAACCCATACAAATATCATTTGAAAAATGGGATCTACCAAGTTCCTCTACTATTCTTCTTCTTTCTTCTTTTTATGGCTCCTGTCATAGACAATCTTGCCAATGTCAAGTGATTCAGAGATTATACTCTTTGTAGTTATGTTTCTAGTCACGTCAGTCCAAAGTCGAGTCAGTCAATTGTTTTGAAGAAAATGGTGGCGGTTTCTTCAAAACATTTGAAACATTTTCGGTCAAATCACGATATCACATAATACACTTTCATTACAAATGCTTACACTTTGTGCTAAGACCACAAGTAATGTTGCTTAAAATACCACCAAAATTACACAACACAACTCAAAATAACACTAGAAAAACAATTAAAATGAAAATGCTATGTTGCTTCGTTAGATGACAGGAAACGAATCTCCTCTACTATTCGTCAAATAAACATTTTTCCGTCGTTTGTGACAAGTCTAAAGCATCTGATTTGTGTGACGGATATATACAGAGGTGGTGAAATAGGCACTAAATAGTTATTAACTTTAGCAATAGTCTAAACTCTATGGACCTTACTGCAAAAAATAGGCAAACATTGAACACTGTCTAAACTTTTGACGACGTCTGTGGCGCAGCGGGCGAGAGTCCGCCTGCGACGCAAGAGGTTGCGGGTTCGATTCCCGCCTCGGAACAAATTTGTGTATGATCTGCAGAAATTTGTTCCGTAGGTCTGGGTGTTTTCTATGTATAATAAAAAAAAAATATCTATCTGTGTTAGTATATAATGTATTAAATATATCAGTCATCTAGTATCCATAACACAAGCTTTGAAGCTTACTTTGGGGTTAGATGATGCTGTGTGGATTGTCTAGCATTATTTATTTATTTATTATTTATTTATTTTGACATCTCTTGCCATTGCGTAATGGCAAACAGGGACAGCGCTAATTTTAGACACTGTTTAAAGTTAGACACCGTTTTGTAGTAAGGCCCTATTAGTTTAACATTAGCCTAAACTCTAATAGTACAGCTGCATTCTAAACTATTAGTATAGCAAAGTCTAAGCTTGAAATGTAATAGGAATGTCAGGTATGTCACGTCTAGTTATCGTCCATGGCGGTTTTAAGTTCCATGGCAAGTTTATAGCCGAGCTCAGGCCGCCTGTCTCTCCCCTCCACCATGGCCGCGACCTGCGAACATTAAACCAGGTCTTTGTAATGATATGCAGGACATTAATATCAAAATCTTATCTAAATAATATAGTCGAAACACACAGCTAAGTTGTTAAGTATAAATATATATAACTCAAAAGTGACAGACTGACATAGTGATCTATGAACGCACAGCCCAAACCACTGGACGGATCGAGCTGAAATTTGGCATGCAGGTAGATGTTATGACGTAGGCATCCGCTAAGAAAGGATTTTGATCAATTCTACCCCAAGGGATGAAATAGAGGATGAAAGTTTGTATGAAATTTTGTCAATTTTAAACCGATCGGGCTGACTTTGCATGCATAAAGCTACTATGACGTAGGCATCCCCTAAGAAAGGATTTTGATAAATTCCACCCCTAAGGGGATAAAAGTAGATTTTCGACTGATTCAACTGAAATTAAAGATTGGAGCTACTATGATGAAGACGTCCGCATAAATAGGATTATGATAAAATTCAACCCCCAATTTTTTACACACGCTAAACAAAAGTAAAGCCGCAAAAACTATACCTAATTAACAACAATACTTTCTAACGCGAGCGAAGCCGCGGGCAAAAGCTAGTTAGCCATATGGCTCGTCCATTGCCAGTTATCAAGTTAGTCAAACACTACTATCACTGTTACTTAGAATAGATTAGAATAGAAAACTCTTTATTGCACACCACAAGGATAATAACTTACAGTCTCATCAAACGATATGGCCTATCCATTGGCACGCCATTAAGTAACCGATCGCCAGCGCGTCCGCTCTGTATGTACCTGGTCTGAGTTGATGATGACGCCGCTGTTGTTGGCGATGGTGCGCTTGGTGGCCTCGATGTCGGCGAGGTCGACGCCGCGCGACGCGTCCTCGATCAGGATGGCGCGGTAACCGATCGCCAGGGCGTCCGCTATTGTCGCGCCTGAAACAACATTACACTACATTAATAATTATTATATTTGACGGCCTTCACAGCTCTGCCTTTTGTGCCGTTAGACAGCGGGTTCGATCCCCATCGGGAACAAACATTTGTGTAATGAACATGGATGTTTGTTCTCTGTGCGTTAGTGCTGTGTCTATTGTTCACCAATATTTATTAATATAAATATCTAGCGGGCGAGGCTAGTGTCGCGCTCAGCTCGTTGTAATGAGTTGCTCACCTACACAGACGTCGTAGGCGAGCCCGCAGATGTAGATATCGGTGGCATGCCGCAGGCGCAGCTGCGTGCTGAGGCTAGTGTCGCGCTCAGCTCGTTGTAATGAGTTGCTCACCTACACAGACGTCGTAGGCGAGCCCGCAGATGTAGATATCGGTGGCATGCCGCAGGCGCAGCTGCGTGCTGAGGCTAGTGTCGCGCTCAGCTCGTTGTAATGAGTTGCTCACCTACACAGACGTCGTAGGCGAGCCCGCAGATGTAGATATCGGTGGCATGCCGCAGGCGCAGCTGCGTGCTGAGGCTAGTGTCGCGCTCAGCTCGTTGTAATGAGTTGCTCACCTACACAGACGTCGTAGGCGAGCCCGCAGATGTAGATATCGGTGGCATGCCGCAGGCGCAGCTGCGTGCTGAGGCTAGTGTCGCGCTCAGCTCGTTGTAATGAGTTGCTCACCTACACAGACGTCGTAGGCGAGCCCGCAGATGTAGATATCGGTGGCATGCCGCAGGCGCAGCTGCGTGCTGAGGCTAGTGTCGCGCTCAGCTCGTTGTAATGAGTTGCTCACCTACACAGACGTCGTAGGCGAGCCCGCAGATGTAGATATCGGTGGCATGCCGCAGGCGCAGCTGCGTGCTGAGGCTAGTGTCGCGCTCAGCTCGTTGTAATGAGTTGCTCACCTACACAGACGTCGTAGGCGAGCCCGCAGATGTAGATATCGGTGGCATGCCGCAGGCGCAGCTGCGTGCTGAGGCTAGTGTCGCGCTCAGCTCGTTGTAATGAGTTGCTCACCTACACAGACGTCGTAGGCGAGCCCGCAGATGTAGATATCTGTGGCATGCCGCAGGCGCAGCTGCGTGCTGAGGCTAGTGTCGCGCTCAGCTCGTTGTAATGAGTTGCTCACCTACACAGACGTCGTAGGCGAGCCCGCAGATGTAGATATCTGTGGCATGCCGCAGGCGCAGCTGCGTGCTGAGGCTAGTGTCGCGCTCAGCTCGTTGTAATGAGTTGCTCACCTACACAGACGTCGTAGGCGAGCCCGCAGATGTAGATATCTGTGGCATGCCGCAGGCGCAGCTGCGTGCTGAGGCTAGTGTCGCGCTCAGCTCGTTGTAATGAGTTGCTCACCTACACAGACGTCGTAGGCGAGCCCGCAGATGTAGATATCGGTGGCATGCCGCAGGCGCAGCTGCGTGCTGAGGCTAGTGTCGCGCTCAGCTCGTTGTAATGAGTTGCTCACCTACACAGACGTCGTAGGCGAGCCCGCAGATGTAGATATCGGTGGCATGCCGCAGGCGCAGCTGCGTGCTGAGGCTAGTGTCGCGCTCAGCTCGTTGTAATGAGTTGCTCACCTACACAGACGTCGTAGGCGAGCCCGCAGATGTAGATATCGGTGGCATGCCGCAGGCGCAGCTGCGTGCTGAGGCTAGTGTCGCGCTCAGCTCGTTGTAATGAGTTGCTCACCTACACAGACGTCGTAGGCGAGCCCGCAGATGTAGATATCGGTGGCATGCCGCAGGCGCAGCTGCGTGCTGAGGCTAGTGTCGCGCTCAGCTCGTTGTAATGAGTTGCTCACCTACACAGACGTCGTAGGCGAGCCCGCAGATGTAGATATCGGTGGCATGCCGCAGGCGCAGCTGCGTGCTGAGGCTAGTGTCGCGCTCAGCTCGTTGTAATGAGTTGCTCACCTACACAGACGTCGTAGGCGAGCCCGCAGATGTAGATATCGGTGGCATGCCGCAGGCGCAGCTGCGTGCTGAGGCTAGTGTCGCGCTCAGCTCGTTGTAATGAGTTGCTCACCTACACAGACGTCGTAGGCGAGCCCGCAGATGTAGATATCGGTGGCATGCCGCAGGCGCAGCTGCGTGCTGAGGCTAGTGTCGCGCTCAGCTCGTTGTAATGAGTTGCTCACCTACACAGACGTCGTAGGCGAGCCCGCAGATGTAGATATCGGTGGCATGCCGCAGGCGCAGCTGCGTGCTGAGGCTAGTGTCGCGCTCAGCTCGTTGTAATGAGTTGCTCACCTACACAGACGTCGTAGGCGAGCCCGCAGATGTAGATATCGGTGGCATGCCGCAGGCGCAGCTGCGTGCTGAGGCTAGTGTCGCGCTCAGCTCGTTGTAATGAGTTGCTCACCTACACAGACGTCGTAGGCGAGCCCGCAGATGTAGATATCGGTGGCATGCCGCAGGCGCAGCTGCGTGCTGAGGCTAGTGTCGCGCTCAGCTCGTTGTAATGAGTTGCTCACCTACACAGACGTCGTAGGCGAGCCCGCAGATGTAGATATCTGTGGCATGCCGCAGGCGCAGCTGCGTGCTGAGGCTAGTGTCGCGCTCAGCTCGTTGTAATGAGTTGCTCACCTACACAGACGTCGTAGGCGAGCCCGCAGATGTAGATATCTGTGGCATGCCGCAGGCGCAGCTGCGTGCTGAGGCTAGTGTCGCGCTCAGCTCGTTGTAATGAGTTGCTCACCTACACAGACGTCGTAGGCGAGCCCGCAGATGTAGATATCGGTGGCATGCCGCAGGCGCAGCTGCGTGCTGAGGCTAGTGTCGCGCTCAGCTCGTTGTAATGAGTTGCTCACCTACACAGACGTCGTAGGCGAGCCCGCAGATGTAGATATCTGTGGCATGCCGCAGGCGCAGCTGCGTGCTGAGGCTAGTGTCGCGCTCAGCTCGTTGTAATGAGTTGCTCACCTACACAGACGTCGTAGGCGAGCCCGCAGATGTAGATATCGGTGGCATGCCGCAGGCGCAGCTGCGTGCTGAGGCTAGTGTCGCGCTCAGCTCGTTGTAATGAGTTGCTCACCTACACAGACGTCGTAGGCGAGCCCGCAGATGTAGATATCGGTGGCATGCCGCAGGCGCAGCTGCGTGCTGAGGCTAGTGTCGCGCTCAGCTCGTTGTAATGAGTTGCTCACCTACACAGACGTCGTAGGCGAGCCCGCAGATGTAGATATCGGTGGCATGCCGCAGGCGCAGCTGCGTGCTGAGGCTAGTGTCGCGCTCAGCTCGTTGTAATGAGTTGCTCACCTACACAGACGTCGTAGGCGAGCCCGCAGATGTAGATATCGGTGGCATGCCGCAGGCGCAGCTGCGTGCTGAGGCTAGTGTCGCGCTCAGCTCGTTGTAATGAGTTGCTCACCTACACAGACGTCGTAGGCGAGCCCGCAGATGTAGATATCGGTGGCATGCCGCAGGCGCAGCTGCGTGCTGAGGCTAGTGTCGCGCTCAGCTCGTTGTAATGAGTTGCTCACCTACACAGACGTCGTAGGCGAGCCCGCAGATGTAGATATCGGTGGCATGCCGCAGGCGCAGCTGCGTGCTGAGGCTAGTGTCGCGCTCAGCTCGTTGTAATGAGTTGCTCACCTACACAGACGTCGTAGGCGAGCCCGCAGATGTAGATATCGGTGGCATGCCGCAGGCGCAGCTGCGTGCTGAGGCTAGTGTCGCGCTCAGCTCGTTGTAATGAGTTGCTCACCTACACAGACGTCGTAGGCGAGCCCGCAGATGTAGATATCGGTGGCATGCCGCAGGCGCAGCTGCGTGCTGAGGCTAGTGTCGCGCTCAGCTCGTTGTAATGAGTTGCTCACCTACACAGACGTCGTAGGCGAGCCCGCAGATGTAGATATCTGTGGCATGCCGCAGGCGCAGCTGCGTGCTGAGGCTAGTGTCGCGCTCAGCTCGTTGTAATGAGTTGCTCACCTACACAGACGTCGTAGGCGAGCCCGCAGATGTAGATATCTGTGGCATGCCGCAGGCGCAGCTGCGTGCTGAGGCTAGTGTCGCGCTCAGCTCGTTGTAATGAGTTGCTCACCTACACAGACGTCGTAGGCGAGCCCGCAGATGTAGATATCTGTGGCATGCCGCAGGCGCAGCTGCGTGCTGAGGCTAGTGTCGCGCTCAGCTCGTTGTAATGAGTTGCTCACCTACACAGACGTCGTAGGCGAGCCCGCAGATGTAGATATCGGTGGCATGCCGCAGGCGCAGCTGCGTGCTGAGGCTAGTGTCGCGCTCAGCTCGTTGTAATGAGTTGCTCACCTACACAGACGTCGTAGGCGAGCCCGCAGATGTAGATATCGGTGGCATGCCGCAGGCGCAGCTGCGTGCTGAGGCTAGTGTCGCGCTCAGCTCGTTGTAATGAGTTGCTCACCTACACAGACGTCGTAGGCGAGCCCGCAGATGTAGATATCGGTGGCATGCCGCAGGCGCAGCTGCGTGCTGAGGCTAGTGTCGCGCTCAGCTCGTTGTAATGAGTTGCTCACCTACACAGACGTCGTAGGCGAGCCCGCAGATGTAGATATCGGTGGCATGCCGCAGGCGCAGCTGCGTGCTGAGGCTAGTGTCGCGCTCAGCTCGTTGTAATGAGTTGCTCACCTACACAGACGTCGTAGGCGAGCCCGCAGATGTAGATATCGGTGGCATGCCGCAGGCGCAGCTGCGTGCTGAGGCTAGTGTCGCGCTCAGCTCGTTGTAATGAGTTGCTCACCTACACAGACGTCGTAGGCGAGCCCGCAGATGTAGATATCGGTGGCATGCCGCAGGCGCAGCTGCGTGCTGAGGCTAGTGTCGCGCTCAGCTCGTTGTAATGAGTTGCTCACCTACACAGACGTCGTAGGCGAGCCCGCAGATGTAGATATCGGTGGCATGCCGCAGGCGCAGCTGCGTGCTGAGGCTAGTGTCGGTCAGCTTCTTGTTGTCCCAGAACACGGAGTACGAGTCCACCTCGGGGTTGGTGCCTTTGTACACCTTGATGGCGCCTTCCACTATCTGTAGGTGTAGGTCACATGGTTAGTGAATGTTAAATATCTGGGTGCGTGTTTATAGAGGTTTATTGCATAAACGACAAACAAGCAACTGAGGTTACAAACATAGCAAATTAAGTGAAATTTATACATTCGAATTGAGAACCTCCTTTTTTGAAGTTGGTTAAAAACAGTAATAATAATAATAAATAAATAAATATTGGTGGACTTTCCACACAGCACTATCTCGCCCCAAACTAAGCTTATGCTTGTGATATGGGAACCAGATAGCTGATATACTACTTGTATACTTTTTTTTGTAAATACATACTTATAATATTATACAGACAGAGAAAAACATCTATGTTCATCACACAAATGTGTTCACGGTGGGAATCGAACCCACGACCTACGGCGCAGAAGGCAGAGCTACTACCAACTGAGCTACGTAGGCTGTCAAACAGTTGAAATGAGAACCTCCTATTTTGAAGTCGATTAAATAGTGCTGTGTCAATGTATAGTGTTTGTATGTAATACCTTGAGCTTGTTGTGCAGTTCGGCGCCCCAGGTGTCCTGCACGCAGTGTCGCGGCCACAGGCGCTGCTTCATGGGCGGCGGACCCGCGAACACGACCGTGTCGTACGCCTGCGCCTTGTCCGCGGACACCTGCGCGCGACACAACACACCCTCATCACACCACATCCTCATCCTCATCCACGGCAGGACAAACTAAAGTTCCAGTAGCGAGTCATCATTGTTTAGGAGGAGTCTAAAATAGAGACGGTAATATTTTTTTCTCGTGCCGGTCACCGCCGGCCGGAGTTACTCCGAGGTTACTCCACACTAAACTTTATCTCATAAAGAAAAACAAAGATGGTAGATGACCAAATGTAACCAAACAAAACATAAACCTCCCACCGACCGGTCCATCGCCGGAAACAACCCGGAAGAAGTCCTAAACGACACGCGACCACTCCATATTCGATACTCGAACGGGGGTAAGGCTCGTTTACACTTGTCGTTTACTACCGGCTGTATAAAATACTAGCGATCCGCCCGCACGCCCCTGCTTCGCACGGGTGCACATATCATGCATGTATTATACATATAAACCGTCCTCTTGAATCACTTTATCTATTAAAAAACCGCATCAAAATCCGTTGCGAAGTTTTAAAGATTTAAGCATACATATGGACATAGGGATATAGGGACAGAGCAATGTCCGAATAAAAACGGATGACCAACTTACGTTAGATTGCTTAAGATTTTTTTTACCACTTATATTAATGCGAATCATTTGACCGCAATCTCACAGATGTTAAATAATGTGATGCTAAGAAAACCTTTTGTGCCGACCGCATTTAGCGTGAACTTATATAGAAGTAGGTACCACCGGCTGGCAAAAACGAGAACTGGCGCCATCAAACAGAGCATCTAATACGTTGCAAGCGATGTTTTACGACATCGTAGCGTGCGTCAGCGCTTGTCAACGATAAACAAACTCCGCAAATCGAGGTCAAGTCCAGGAGTATTCCTAACATTTTTATAAGGATAAGTGATAATTAGAATTGATTCATTCGATAAACTAATGGATGTTTTTATGGTTTGCTGATATTTTTTCTTGGTTTTCAGCCTCCATTCAGTGCGGGCAATAAATCAGTCCATTCGATAAATCAATGGATGTTTTTATGGTTTGCTGATAGTTTTTCTTGGTTTTCGGCCTCCATTAAGTGCGGGCAGTTCTTAGGCAGTTCTGTTGCCATGGCACAGTACTACAGTTTATTGTTGCCTGTTCTGTGGATCTGGCAGATACATTCACCTAGCCTCACCTAGGACGTTTAAAAGTGATTCGATTGAATAAATACCTCTTGACTGTTCCTACTGCTTTGAGCATTTTTACCCAGCGCCGTGCTGGCCCTGGCAGAATAGAAACCCTGCAAGGATGCAAGGATCCCACATAATATATTTACGTAAGACACGATTAAGGGAGCAGCATCGCTCGAGAAAAGCGCGGTCACTGCGCCCCATTATGATCTTTTTCAATTCCTATTTGTACGGCCACTTTACCCATTTCTATAGAGAACTGTCAAAATAGGTGAACTGCGAATATGAATCAGATATGAAGTGGGATATGAATTCATTCTTTGTAGCCACTTTACCATTTGTCAAATGAAACACTTTATGACCATAATATGAAACATCCAAAGTGGCCGCTTTAGGCCTGCTTGTCTAACAGTGAATTTGTTAACGCGAATGAAAACCGCACAGTGGGCCGATTCTAGACCCGTGACTTTTTTGTCACATTAGACATATGTCACGAAAACTGTCAAATTTCAATAGACACGACAATTTGCAATCGATTTTGTATTCTAGCAATATCACATTAGACATTTGTCGAGCGTAGGCTGGTAGACATGTACTGTCGAGTGACATCACCACTAGACATTTAGCATGCCACGGTAGACATATATCACGGTAACTGTCAAATTTCAATAGACACTAAAATTTCAACAGATTTCGTATTTATCAATGTCACTGTAGATATTTGTCGAGCGTAGGCCGCTAGATACGTATCGAGTGGTCAGCAGCGGTCGACACTGACTACTCTACACTACATGTTCATGAGGGACTGACATATTAGTTTCATAGTTTGGGCTGCAGTCGGATATATTTTCCGCACTCTCACCACGTCGTCGTTATTATTCATTATTATTGTGTGTGTTTTATTTAGGTACCTAACCAACAACATATTAACAACTTTTGTTTGAATTGATATTTAGCAAGTTTTTTTCATTCTGACTGACTGATATGCAATCTACAAATTACAATACCTAACCTATCAAAGATTATACAAAAACTATTTGCGTAAGCATCCCTAGGGTTTGCCAGATGTTTTTAATCGAGTGATATCGATCGTACGCAAGGTGTTTAGAAAACCCGATTTTCGAGAAAAAATGAAAAAAAAAGTCGTAAATAGGTACTTAATTTATGTAAGAAAATTTAGTAATAAAATAAGTTACGTCATAAACATTTTTTTATGTACATCAGATTGAGCGTTTCATTTGCTGGTTCATAAATAATTAATTAACCTTTTGAATCTTTTTTTTTTGCATATGAATTATAGCGAATACGGCGCTCAACAATATCACACGCCCCGAACCGCGCGCCTCCCCGATTTTTGATTTTCCGAAAATGAAAATTAAATAAAAAAATACTAGACCACGTATCTAAGTTCTGTAAACGATGTTAGCTTCCTAAATAATATTTCTATAAGTTTTTATCATTTTTGTAAGCCAAAATGTACAAACCACAACACAAAAACATAATGAATACGTAAAAAAATGAAAATTTTGGTACCAGTTATGTCGAAAACAAGAAAACTACAACGAAATTCGCAAATCCAATGACGTAAATAGCTTTACCGTACCCTAATTATTACAAAATATTCCATAAAACATCCATTTACCTTGATAAAATGTCAAATTTAGAGCCCACCTTCATCAACACAACCAAAACAACACGGTACACAGATAAATTATTTTCTCTTTTTTTTCTCTAAGAAACGACTGTTTATCGTTCGAATACATAGCAAATATATCAATCTTATACTGTGTAAAACATTGTTCATACCAATAAAGACTCTAAATTTTATTTTATTTTTAACATTAAAAAACATGGTGAGAGTAGCATGAAGTTGTAGATTCTCGTAGTTTTACATTCTCTTTGTTGTAGATAAAAATGGAGACCACACTTCGAATACCTACTTGAAGCATAACCTATGTATTACTATCTCGCTCTATGTGGGCAGACCCTCTCTTTCTAAATAGATAGATAGCAATACTATAGTCACAGATAAGAGAATACTATACTAGTACTATAGTCCACACTAAAAAGAGAGGTCTGCCCACAGAGAGCGAGATAGACATACGTAGGTATTTGACTCAAGTTGTAGTTCCAAGTGTGGCCTCCATTTTTATCTACAACTTCATGGTGAGTAGTGTGTAGTTTGGTTTGTTAAAGTTCCATAAGGTTTGATTGCTTGATTTGACATAATGCAAGACTGATGGATGTAAATGACATTGACTGCTGAACTTTCTAAGACCACCGCTTGAAAGCCATCATAGAATAAAGAAGCACAGAATCGTACATTTACGTACGTATCCTGTGATTCGAGCGTATAATAGTAAAACGGGGAAAAAATTAAATGAATACAATTTACATCTGGCAACGCCTACTAATCACAGATTAGTAGGGATGCGAGATCTAAGTCAGTTTTTTTTTATATCTACCTACCTAACATTCCGTTTCGTAAAATGCGAATAAGTTTCTAGAACTGTAACTAGTATTTTATATGCACTCCACTGACATTGCTGTAATAATGGAAATTAATTCATTATGAACAACATCAAGAACGCATTATTAACCCAGTTTAAGTACTAGACAATGTATTTAATTGAAGACAGTGCAGAGTTAGTTAGTGTTACCGAACTATTCTATAGAGATCGAAACGGACCGTTTCTAGTGTGGGACAGTCTGTGGAAGCTTTATTAACTATCCTTTTTTCCAGCGTTGCCAGATGTAGGTACGATTTAAATCGTATTCGTACGATTTATTCCCGTTTACAACTGTACGATCGAATCACAGAAATCGTACGGACTTAGTAATTGTACGATTCTTTTACTATGTTGAATGATCATAATCTGTGCATATTTTTAACACCTAATGTATCTCTCGCTCGCACGATTTGAAATTTTGAAAGATATATGTTCTGTTTTCTAAAAATGCTAAATAATTTTGATACTCTATATTCCTTGAATAATGTAAACAAGTTTAAAAACTGTAATTAATATTTTATACGAAAACTACACTGATTAAAATAAATCTTTTATGAACAACAACAAGAACGCATAATAAATCCAAATTACTAGAAAAAAAAATTGAAGACATTGTATGTATGTACCATCGTACATACAATTATTGAGAAACGGAAGTTATCGGAACTTGTCTTGGCATTCTATAGTGCGAGATAGTCTGTGGAAGCTCTATGAATGAACCTTCTTTTTGACATGTCTACTAACGTAGCCACCTGAACCGGTCTGAGGTTAGCTGTTTGTGCCTAAATGGCCAATAGCGAATGGAAGATGCCCCAATCGGCTAACTTCAGACAGACGGTGGCACAAAGTCTATCGGTAGCTAGAATACGTATTTTGGCGCGGTTAGATATATGTCGTATAAACATTTGATGATTTTCGTGACATTTCAGATGTCTATCTCTAACGTAAATGTCATAAGTCTGGAATTGGGCTCCAGCAGTGGGACAGTCAGTACATACCTAGTTGATAATGAATTATTTATTTCTGTTGTCCTTATAAAACACATTCGTATTTAGTCAGTCTTGATTAACCGGACTTGTTGGAAGATCCTACTATCCTACTGATATTATAAACGTGAAAGTTTGTAAGTATGGATGGATGGATGGATGTTTGTAACTCTTTCACGCCGAAACGGCTGAACGGATCTGAATGAAACTTGGCAGAGAGATACATTATAGTCTGGAATAACACATAGGCTACTTTTTATCCCGTGGGAATACCGGGATTTAAATCTGCGCGGGTGAAACAGTTTTGAAGATTTTTGGCTTGTATTCCTCCCATGCTCAAGTTATGATACACATTGACTGTTTGATCTAGAAGACCAACATACCGCAACCTGGCTCCGAAGCTACCTGTGATTCAATCGCCGGTCCACGTGCTAGGGTGTAACAGAAAATACATAAAATACACAAATTTATCTTATAATCTAAAATCACCCCAATTGTCACAGCTCCTAGCCTGTTGAAGTTAGTACTTGGTACTGAGAGATCTGAAGGGATATCTACCGTGCCTGGGGATCAAAGTCGTGAAGCTGTTTCAGTTTTTTCAGTTTTCCTAGCCTATATTTGTACTGCACAATAAATAAATAAATAAATAATACTGGACAATCCACACAGCACTATCTAGCCCCAAAGTAAGCTATTCAAAGCTTGTGTTATGGGTACTAGATAACTGATATATTTAATACATTATATACTTACATAGATAGATATTTTTTATTATACATAGAAAACACCCAGACTATCGGAACAAATTTCTGCAGATCGTACACAAATTTGTTCCAAGGCGGGAATCGAACCCGCAACCTCTTGCGTCGCAGGCAGGCTCTCGCCCGCTGCGCCACATAGGTCGCTTTAGCTGCAGTAGAATCTTCAGGAACTTCCATTTTAATTGCTTCTATGAAATCGTTATATTTCTTACGCGTGTGTGTAATAGGTATAACAATATACCATTTCGAGTAAAATGTATAAGTAAAAGTTGCGTGTGTGTGTGAGTCATGTATTGGCTTGCAAGTGCAAACACTAGTCTAATAGTTCTCTAATGTTCCGCTTTGTAATTCTGTATTTCCCTCATATATATTAAACATTGACGTTGTTTAAACTGGTGGGTAGTATTAGTATACACCGCTGAGCATATATTGACAGGACCCCTCGCGTAATAGACGCCTCCACATAAAGGGAGGTATATGTCCCGCAGTGGACTTGTTACCGCTGAGAATGATGGCCAGCCGTGTCACAGTGGTAGGGGAAGCAGGGGTAATGGCGATCGTGTCGAGTAATACCGCTCACTCCAATAACTTATTAAATAATGAGCCATGAAACAGCAAGCACGCTGCAGCGCAGGGGTTGAGACGCTTGAGCAGGCAGTCTCTAAACCTCAAAACTAACATAAGACAAATGAAAAAACAAATAGAGCATTTTTTTTTATACAACTAGCTGATGGAACAAGCAGATGGCCCACCTGATGTTAAGTGGTAACCATCATAAACAAAACCTTGCCCCGTAGGTCACGCACAATAGGAACGTGCCCTATAATGCACTGCCCTGCGTCCATCAACTTGAGGCATACAGATGTTAAGCCTCATGTGCCTGTAATTACACCGGCGTTGCTGCTTGGCGGCAGAAAAAGGCGTGTTTTCTCTCAGGTGATCGGCATTCCCCCGTGTTCCTCTATCACATTGCAGCACTCACCGCGCTGGAGGGGTGCAGTTCGCGCATGTGCACGTTGTCTATAAAGGAGACGTGGTCTGCCGGGTGCCAGTCCAGCGAGTAGAACACGCAGTCGAACGGTATTGTCTCGAGCAGACGGTTGATTGGCTCCACCACCTGCAAACATATTAATAACTGGCTTTGCTCGCGCCAAGGAATTCAAAGTTTCATACAAACTTTCATCCCCTATTTTATCCCCTTGGGGGTAGAATTGATCAAAATCCTTTCTTAGCGGATGCCTACGTCGTAACATCTACCTGCATGCCAAATTTCAACCCGATCCGTCCAGTGGTTTGGGCTGTGCGTGGATAGATCACTATGTCAGTCAGTCAGTCACCTTTGAGTTATATATATTTAGATGAATTAAAGAGATATAATCGCCCATGTAGAATAAATTAAATCTTCCTTTTTGTTTTTTGCTCTGCTACTGTAACATATTTGTGGTTCAAACTAAGTAAACTGTATACTGTATTCGGCCTTCCGCGACACAGGCTTGCCCCAGTGCGGGGACCATTGGCAAAATTTTTAATGTTTAAACACTGTATCAAATAAATGAATTTGAATGAATACATCTCTCGTCGGATTAGTTGGTGGCGGCCCGCCCTACGATCCTAGCTCGTGGGTTCAAAGTCGATCGTGCATTTGTTCACAATCGGTTTTGAAACTTTTGGACAGGAGTTTTTCTGTTAAAAATTTTTTGTGCACAGTACCAGTCCTCGATCAATACTTAGTGGTAGCGGTTCCAATTCTACGATAGTGGGTTGATAAAAAGTAATGCAGTTTTTCTGTTCAAGAATTAATGTGCACATGCAATGTGTCAGTATACTTTCTAACGACAAGTGCTCGAAAGGAGCCGCTTTGAGGTGCACTTCAAATCCTTTCACCACACTGTTTTGACAAGTAGATGTATGAGCTAGTCCGTCAGCTCTGATAACACAGTGTAGATAACCACCCACACCCCACAAGTTAAATGGTGAAGCAAAACATCGAGAGGGAACCTGCATGTCGTAGAACCTTGGCTTCAGCACGCAGCATCAGATAATTTAGATGCTATGACGTAGGCGAGGTACGTAGCTAGTGTAGTTACTAACGCGAACAAATCGATCAACTACAATAGTGTAGCGGAAATGATGTTTCACTCATTGGTTAAGGTCATGTGTTGTTTGTTGTTCAAGTCAATCGAGCGAGCAATGTAAGCGAAAAGTAATAGGTCTATATGAGCTAGTGGACAGTGACTGAATCTTCAGATGACTCTAGTCTCCGTCAAGGATTAACAGGCTGACAACCGTCAAACAACTTCTTTCTGGCATATATTACTTTACTAGTTGCGCCCCGCGGTTTCACCCGCGCAGATTTAAATCCCGGTATTCCCACGGGATAAAAAATCGCCTATGTGTTATTCCAGACTATAATATATCTCTCTGCCAAGTTTCATCCAGATCCGTTCAGCCGTTCCGGCGTGAAAGAGTAACAAACATCCATCCATCCATCTATCCATCCATACTTAGAAACTTTCGCGTTTATTCGACAACCTCTGTGGCGCAGCGGGCGAGAGCCTGCCTGCGACGCAAGAGGTTGCGGGTTCGATTCCCGTCGTGGAACAAATTTGTGTACGATCTGCAGAAATTTGTTCCGATGGTCTGGGTGTTTTCTATGTATAATAAAAATTATCTATCTATGTAAGTATATAGGTAATGTATTAAATATATCAGTTATCTAGTACCCATAACACAAGCTTTGAATAGCTTACTTTGGAGCTAGATAGTGCTGTGTGGATTGTCCAGCATTATTTAATTATTTATTTATTTATTTATTTATAATATTAGTAGGATTTATTGGGATGAACAAACAGAAACACAATAACGGATATTAAGAAAACATTGCGTTTTTTAATGTGGAACCAATATTACTAGGGCACCGCCATTTAATTACTACAATATATTATATATAGTATTAAAGTAAATACTGGGATATGTTTAACATTTCTAAAGATTCGTAATAGGACAACAAAATTGGTCGTAATCTAATTTTGCTAAGTGTAGGGTACCTTGGATGCATAATAATGAGTTTTATGCCAAAAGTCAAAGTATCTTTATTCAATAAAATCACAAGGATCACCTTGAAACGTCTTAAAACGAGGTGATTCATGGTGCCAGTTCCACGCGACCAACGCCGAGAAGAACAGCCAACCAACTCGGCTTGGTATCTACCGCTCTTTTGTATTAACCTCGTTACAATATAATTAAAATTAAAGCTTAGATAAGTTAGGTTAGTTATTATTTTACTTTTTAGTCTATTTTTTTTTGTGTAACCTTCTTGTGCCAAATAAATAAATTATTATTATTATTATTATTAATTTAGTAGCTACACAACATATTGAAGCTAATAATACAATAAGTATACTGCTCAGGTAAATGTTCCTCGTAGTTTCGTATTATAATTAATAGTTACTCTATATACTGAAATATCTATTTTTATTCCCTACAAGTTGTTACGTTCTAAATAGCCCAGACGTGAGTTTATTATCGGCCATATCGGCATGGCTTTAAAAATAAAACGAAAAGGATAAACTTTACAGATGTTGGATGTCGTAAAATATTGAGACAGTTTTTATCAAAGCGAGTGCTTTCAATCGGTGACGGAAAACATCGTGAGGAAACCAGTTAGATACAGCTGCGACGGGCTTGCTAGCTGTGACGTATAGACAAATAACTCAACCACTGCAAATTAGTGCATTATAATTGTGAACTCTGTTGGTGAATAAGTGGTGACAGGTAAGCGGTCGCGTTTTAGTTTAATTTGGATATTTTTTTTGATAACCGTTTAAAATTTTTGAATAGTGGAGCTCTTTGCAAAGGACTCTTTCGAGGAAGTATCGTAGGACACGTTCCTATCGAGCGTGACCTACGTTACGAGGCAATGTTTTGTTATACGTGATGGCAACCATTTAACATCAGATGGTTCATCGCGCCAGTTCCATTCAGGACCTCAGACCAAATAAAAACTAAAGACAGACTTCTGTGAACAGCAAAGTGAAGCCAGTTTTCTAAAGACGTGTTGCGGTCAAACTACGCCTCGCCCCGTGTACATACATACACAACTAAACGCACACACACAGAAAAGTGAAGCCAGTTTTATAAAGATGTGTTGCGTGGGCCGATTTGGTGTGTGCGTGCGAGGCGTAGTTTGACCGGCTTCACTTTGCTGTGCACAGAAGTCCGTCTTTTAGTTTTTTATTTGGTCTGAGTTCAGGACGTGGACTAAAAAATAGTAAGTATGAAAGCTCGGTCACATTTTTAGATTACCACTAGCGACCCGCCCGCGCGCCCCTGCTTCGCACGGGTGCACATATCATGCATGTATTATACATATAAACCTTCCTCTTGCATCACTCTATCTATTAAAAAAACCGCATCAAAATCCTTTGCGTAGTTTTAAACATTTAAGCATACATAGGGACATAGGGATATAGGGACAGAGAAAGCGACTTTGTTTTATACTATGTAGTGATGATTTAAAACTCCACAACAACATCTGACCTAGATAACTACAATAACCTTTACAGCAGTGTAGGCATTGCCAGGTCACGCTTGGAAGGCAACAATTGAGAAAGAAAGAAAGTAATTTTAGAGCCCAATCGCCGATGGCGTCGCTCGTGCCTGGCACTTCGCCCTAATTGCGATAGGTGTGAAACCGCGCCTAAAAGTTTAGCGCAGCGCACAGTCACTGAACTAGATAACTGGTACACTTGTAACTTATCAATCAATATACTTGTCAATCCTCACAAAATAATAAATCTAAAGTCCAAATAAAAATAAAAATCCTGCTAATATTATAAACGCGAAAGTTAGTAAGATGGATGGATGGATGTTTGTTACTCTTTCACGCCGGAACGGCTGAACGGATCTGGATGAAACTTGGCATTCGGGAGCATATAGGCTACTTATTATCCCGTGGGAATACCGGGATTAAAATCTGCGCAAGTGAAACCGCTGGGCGCAAGTAGTGTATGAGACATACTTTTGGTTCGTCTTTATTTTATACCTCGTTTCTTAACATTGTTTGGGATAAGTAATAGCCTAAACTATATTTTGTTTCAAGCTTCATCCAAACATCATATGTATCACATAATCAACATACTGGTTTTTTCTGTACCGAACGTAATAACTAAATTATCATATTATTATTATAGCTTCATATTTCAAATGTTTTATGTGTTTCAGCACAAATAAATGAAGGTAGATAGGTACTATGCCTAATGCCTAGAAATAAGTAAATGTTTGGCCTGCCTGAAATATGGATGCACTGCCCAACGTCCATCAACTTGAGGCTTATAGATGTTTAAGCCTCATAATGCCTGTGATTTCACCGGCAATACTCTTTGAACACAACACAGCTACGCTGCTGCTCCAACATCGCTATAAACTCCAAGGAAACACCGATAACGCTGAGCTGTTGATTTTGACGGCCGTTTCAATCGCGTTCAGCGCGGTTTCACAATTTGATGGCTACTTACGAAGCTTTTTATATTGAATACATGAACCGGGTTTGCTTTTATTTTTTATCTTTATTTTTAATTTTTTTAGTAATAATAATAATAATGCTGGACAATCCACACAGCACTATCTAGCCCCAAAGTAAGCTACTTAAAGCTTGTGTTATGGGTACTAGATAACTGATATATTTAATACATTATATACTTACATAGATAGATATTTTTATTATACATAGAAAACACCCAGACCATCGGAACAAATTTCTGCAGATCGTACACAAATTTGTTCCAAGGCAGGAATCGAACCCGCAACCTCTTGCGTCGCAGGCAGGCTCTCGCCCGCTGCGCCACAGAGGTCGTCGTGTGGCGCAGCAATTTGTTTGAATGTAATTGATGTATACGATGTTGGAGATTCTAAATAAATAAATAAATCGAACACATGAACTGGAGTTTGAAGTTTTTGAATTGGGCACGATAGCATATTCAAAGTTCAAACTGCTACATTTTTGTTGACTCTGACGGACCCTGGTCAGTCGAAATCCCAAAAGCATCCTAATCACCGTTGCTAAATAAACGGGATGGCCTCTTACCTAAACACTTTTTAATTTAAAACCTCATCCAGTGTCCATGTTGCTATTCCGGGTCCATGTGAAATTACTAAGAACTATGTACTTTAAAATATACCGTGTCTAAGCAGTAGTATTGAGTATTGAGCTTGGAGATACGTCTTATCACGTCATTATAGGACGCCTAAACGTGTGCCTTATTGAGTTTTAACGTTTGTGTTTGTACTAATAATTTGCTCATAAAATAACTATCACATAGGAATCACAGTAGGAAACAAGCCGTAAATTTCCTGATTCTTCTAGGTTTATTCGTGTGAGATGCTCCATTGCAATACAACTTAATTTTACTATATGCGAACAGGGGCGTTATTTACTATGACCAATCCATTCGCGTTTGCGTTTAGATCACGTTGTGACGTCACACGGTTAGGGCAAAGTATCTATCATCTATGTCATCACTACATAGTATAAAACAAAGTCGCTTTCTTGTCCCTATATCCCCATGTCCCTATATGTCCCTATGTATGCTTGAATCTTTAAAACTACGCAACGGATTTTGATGCGGTTTTTTTAATAGATAGAGTGATTCAAGAGGAAGGTTTATATGTATAATACATGCATGATATGTGCACCTGTGCGAAGCAGGGGCGCGCGGGCGGATCGCTAGTAAAGAATAAAGCCTAAGATCACGTTTTGACACGGTTTGGGACAAGAAATCTCCTGTGTCATAGAGAATAATGCCCCAGATCGGGCAGTGGCACGTCTTGTTAAAGACCTATATCGCAGCAGTGGACCAACATAGGTTGATGAAGATGATGCTATGCCGATGAGTTAAGCCTTGTTTTTGTGTGTATCATTGTATCGCCTATTTCGGGCTTCGAATCGATAGGAACTTGGCAGAGCTCCAAATCAGAGCCACTGCAAGGGTTCGCGGTGACTTCCACCATCAATCTTAGATCTTGATGCTGAATTAACGTCATGCAACGTGCACTATGTGGCGGCTAGCTTCGATAAAGCTTTTGCCAAGTGACGTCATTATACGGAACTTTAGGCCTGAGAGCCACCTCACAGGGTAATTATGCAATTCACAAGGATCACTAAACCTGGTGTTCCACGCGACCAAGGATAAAAGAACAACTTGCTGATGGCACAAGCAGATGACTCATCTGATGTTAAGTGATGAACATCATCTATAACAGAGCATTGCGGTGTGGACTGGCCAGCATTAAAAAAAAAATTGCCTCGTTAGTGTCGCACGATAGAAACGTGCCCTATGATGCACTGCCCTGCGTCCATCAACTTGAGGCATACAGATGTGAACCCTCATGTGCCTGTAAAATCTATAATTTATTTATTAATATTTTATTATATTCTTTCTGTAACAAATAGTTTTCTAAAATCATTTGAAAACAAACGAAGAAGTTGGAGTGCTAAAAGAAACAATTTGGTATGCGTTACTTACACAATATATTACATAAAAAAATCGTTAAATAAAAAAAAGTCTCAGGTAGAATTCAAAAATTGAATTCCAAAAATTGAATTCAATAAAAATTCTTCTTGGATTAGACTTGCTTTGAGAGGTATAATGTCATAGGCAGAGGTCCGCTTAATAGATATCAGGTAGGGAAGCTCGATCCATGAGCTAAACAAAATACTATCAGGCATGTTTACACAGAACTAGTTGCGCCCCGCGGTTTCACCTGCGCAGATATAAATCCCGGTATTCCCACATCCAAACATTACATTTGGCATTTTCACTTTTGTTACATACCAAAGTAGGTACCTAAAATTCTACAATCCGATTAGCCTTGATACTTAAAAGTTTGCCGTTTTGAGCGGGCAATTCAGGCTGCAAATGATTAATGGTCCAACTTTAGCAGGTTCAAGTTTTGAAATCATTATACAGTTTGCAATCCGCAGTCCATGAAAGCCTAGTTTGGTGCAGACTCGCGTGTGAGGTAAAACTTGCTAACTTTGGCAGGAAGGGAACGAAGGGTAGCGAAGAGGAATTATTGCTCTTTCAATAGTGTCGATAGTTTGCAACTTTACCTACTGCAAGATAGCACTAAGGCTAAAAACTCACGAAGCGGTTTTCACCCGTGCCCGCCGCGGTTGCGGGCCCGCAGCCTTTGTAGAATACAGATATTTAAGTAAAAAATTAAACCACATTTTACGACGCGTTTTACGCCCGCGGCGTGTGCGATTGTTTGCGGCTCCCGCTGCACCGGCAGTCATCTTGTACCGGCGGCTTTTTGTGCGTGCGTAACCGCACAAAACTCCGGTCTCGTGAGTTTTGAAAATAAAACTCCATTCCGCCACCGCGGCGGGCACGGGTGAAAACCGCTTCGTGAGTTCTTAGCCTAAGCTGTCAGCCCCTCGTCGCTCATTTGGTAGTAACTTCTGCTCTGAGAGGCAACCGCGATCTCTTGAAGCATTCTTATTTCAATATTTGATCATAAAGCTGACTCTATGCAGTTGATACAAGACATTGACATAAAAGTAATACTGAAACAAGGATGCTTCAAGAGATCGCGGTTGGCCCTCTGAGGCTCTGACTGGGATTCATCACAAAATATGATTTTTTTTGTGATGAACATAAATTTTGTTCTCCTAGTCTAGCTAAAAGACGTTAAAGTGATCTTTGTGAGTAAACTGACTAAATAAATACTTTGTGAAAACATTGCACAGTTAAGAGTCCGGTGACAGCGGCTCGCAATTTCGAGGTGCGATTGGCTATTATTTCATTTTATTTCATTTCGGGGAGGTTGTTTGAAAGAATAACTCTAAAGAAACACGCATAAATACTGTTCGAACACAAATAATACAATAATATAAGGGAAATGTGCTTGAGTCAGAAATCATTTTGGTATTAGGTAAACGTAGACCAAACATACTAATACCAAAATGATTTCTGATTCGGGCATGTTTCCCTTATATTATTGTATTATTTGTGTTCGAACAGTATTTATGCGTGTTTCTTTAGAATTATTCTTTCAAAAAACCTCCCCGAAATGAAATAAAATGAAATAATAGCCAATCGCACCTCGAAATTGCGAGCCGCTGTCACCGGAGCCTTAAGGCTAGCGAAGCCCTTTTGATCGTAACAAGTTTTCTTAACAAAGCGTTTTGCTAGTTTTCGTATTGATGCAGACATTACAAATACCTATCTATTCAGGTCTTTTCTGGCACAGGCTTTACCATTGCCGCCCAACTACTTGAACTATATCATCCGACCACCAAATATCTAGTGTCATATAATTTCAAAGAGATCCCATTGTCATGTGTGTGACTGAATAAAAGGCTTTTCTAAATGACTCCATAAAAAAAATTAACACAGAAAAGATTTCACAATTTACATTGATTCTATGAAACATGAGGTAACATTTCGGCAGTGAAGAAAACACCTAAGAAAAAAAAAACTGAAACAGCTTCACGACTTTGATCCCCAGGCACGGTAGATATCCCTTCAGATCTCCCAGTACCAAGTAGGTACTAATTCAAGATTCTTTGAGTATGTCTAACGGGGGTAGTCAGAGGTACGTCCAAACATTACATTTGGCACATACCCACATTTTGCAGTAGTTAGTATTCCATACGTGACAGGTTGCAAGCCCATCGCCGCTGTTAGAATACTAACTGGTTTCCTCACGATGTTTTCCTTCACCGTTTAAGAGCACTGGCATTGCGCACATAAATTTTTCGATAGAAAAATCCATTGGTGCACGACCGGATTCGAACCTGCGACCTTAAGATCGGAAGGCGGGGTCACTCCCACTAGACCACCGGTGCTCTCCTAAGAGAATATGATAAAATCTTTTGATATCTATATACCTGTGTTTTTTTTGTGTACCTACTTTTAGTCATTTTTGTTCTAATATATCTTAATGTGTCTATCTAAGAAACATTAGTTTTCAAACATTAGGTTTCACACAAACATATTGTTATAAATAGGTCACGGTTATACTTTCTTTTGTTTGTTTTTATTTACACTCTGTTTAAATAATTTTTTTTGTTTCTATAACGTATTCGCATGTTGTGTTTGCCTATAATTGGTTTGTACACATTGTATAAGACCCTTAATTTTTAAGATTATGTAAGTTTGGTGTATTTAAACTGTTGGCGAACCTAATAAATAAATAAATAAATAAATAAATAAATAAATAAATAAATAAATAAATAAATAAATAAATAAATAAATAAATAAATAAATAAATAAATAAATAAATAAATAAATAAATAAATAAATAAATAAATAAATAAATAAATAAATAAATAACTATACCTATCAGGCTGCACAATACTCGCTTCTATATCCTTGTCGAAAGCGTCATTTTTCTTTGGCTTTTTGTTTATAAATTTGTATCCGTTTGTACTATTAGAGTATTGGAATGATAGTGCAATATTTTGATTTGACTGTTCCAGTCTCGATCAAGGCCATGTCTGTGACAAGATAAACAATATGTAGTTACTAGTAGCGCCCTGCGGTTTCACCCGCGTAGTTTTAAATCCCGGTATTCCCACGGGATAAAAAGTAGCCTATGTGTTATTCCAGACTTTTATAATCTCTGTGTTAATTTTCATCAATATCCGTTCAGCCGTTCTGGAGTTATAGAGTAACAAACATCCGTCCATCCATCCATCCATACTTACAAACTTTCGCGTTTATAATATTACATAGTAGGATTGTTTTGCGAACAATTCTCTCTTACCGATGACAAACAGTGACAGGCTAATTTAAGCATCGTTTAAAAAGTTACAGACTTGACTCTGACTACTCTTTAGATGACCAACATTCATGGTCCTCCTACCCGATAGACAGTCGTCATCGTGAAGATCGCAGGAAGTCCATGGATGGAGAGGGCTCAGAATCTACTGGTCATTACCAGACATTATAGAGGTGCCAGCAATGGAAAACTGAAACTGAAAACAACTTCACGTCTTTGATCCACAGGCACGGTAGATATCCCTTCCAGATCTCTCAGTACCAAGTACGTACTCAAGATTCTTTGAGGATGTCTAAGGGGGGTAGTCAGAGGTACGTCCAAACAATAGGTACATACACATTTTGCAGTAGGTAGTTACTGTTCCATACGTGACAGGTTGCAAGCCCATCGCCCCTGTTAGAATACCCACTGGTTTCCTCACGATGTATTCCTTCACCGTTTAAGAGCACTGGCATTGCGCACATAAATTTTTCGATAGAATCCATTGGTGCACGACCGCATTCGAACCGACCTTACGATCGGAAGGCGGGGTCACTCCCACTAGACCTCCGGTGCTCTAGCAATGGGTAGTCAATAATTAAATCTATGCCCGTTCCATGCGACCAAAAACAGAAAAAACAGGCAAAAACATTATGCTGGTTAGGTTGATAATGATGATTACTTGCATTGGTTACTTAGGTCTGCTTCCGGCAAAACAGACAATTTCCGGTTGCTAAAGAACTTGCAACCTTCAAATATTAGGTAGCTATAGTTACAACGAACTTTATACCTCTTTAACCGCACAAAAGCTGGCAAATGAAGGTCGCTATTGGACAAATGAATCGAAAAACATGTTCATGTTTATATACATACATGTTTATGTATTAGGTACTATGTATGCATTTAGTATATAATCTTTCTAACTATCTATAGAGTGTTATGTGATCTATTTGTTTACATACTGTCAACTACGGAAAACATCGTGAGGAAACCAGTTAGTATTCTAACAGCGGCGATGGGCTTGCAACCTGTCACGTATGGAATACTAACTACTGCAAAATGTGGGTATGTGCCAAATGTAATGTTTGGACGTACCTCTGACTACCCCCCTTAGACATCCTCAAAGAATCTTGAATTAGTACCTACTTGGTACTGGGAGATCTGAAGGGATATCTACCGTGCCTGGGGATCAAAGTCGTGAAGCTGTTTCAGTTTTTTTTTCTGTCAACTTAGTTTTCTCGTGCACCTGCGACCAACATCCTTAATTTACAATCCTCTCCATCCAAAGGTTGTCTGGAAGAGATCGCTCTCAGCGATAAGACCGCCCATTGTACAGTTAGTTTTATTCCTTATTTATTTTAGTGTACTTACTGTTTTTCTTTTAAGGTGTACAATAAAGTATTTTCATTCATTCATGTTCTCACTAGAGGAATGCCCGCGACCTTCCTCACGCGGGTTTTATTCTTACAACTTTGATGTTAGATATGGATGTGGATTAGGAGATGCAGGTCAAGAAAAGATGGATGGACCGCGTGAAAGATCACATGAATAAGAAAGGAGTGAGTACTAATACTTTGTCCATTGTGCTTTTCGATCAAGAATAAAACTGCTTTCCCAAATAAAATAATGTAAGCAATATAAAAATAGCCCAGACAGAAAAAGAACAAGTACATACATGACGACCTCTGTGGCGCAGCGGGCGAGAGCCTGCCTGCGATGCAAGAGGTTGCGGGTTCGATTCCCGCCTTGGAACAAATTTGTGTACTATCTGCAGAAATTTGTTCCGATGGTCTGGGTGTTTTCTATGTATAATAAAAAATATTTATCTATGTAAGTATATAATGTATTAAATATATCAGTTATCTAGTACCCATAACACAAGCTTTGAGTAGCTTACTTTGGGGCTAGATAGTGCTGTGTGGGTTGTCCAGCATTATTTATTATTAAAAAAATAAGATTTTTAGATTTTTACAACCTGTGAACCTACCTTTTGTGTCAATAAGCCATGCAATGACGTAGTACTACAGTACCCTTGGCGGGTGTACCTATTCTCGTCCTTACACGGTTGCAATAAAGGCTACAGGTGTTACTTGGCGGTTCGACTGGCGTGTATCGTGTTTGATCGATGGTAAGTGGTTACATACGAGGAATGTCCTCAACGGTGATAAAGACGTATTGATACGGTTTATCATTTGTTGTGAAAACTAGTGGTTTGCCCCGAGCCACAGTATAAATAATACATATTACCAGGGATGCCACAGCATGTTCGAAATTACAGGCACATGAGGCATAACCACAGAAATTCTCTGTTCCGTGGGCATAACATTATTATTATTAATCACAGCGAGGATTTGTAGGTAGGCTTTCGGTATAATCACTACTCGTGTATCCTACTAATCCCAACTAATCCAAACTAATATTATAAATGCGAAAGTAACTCTGTCTGTCTGTCTGTCTGTCTGTCTGTCTGTTACGCTTTCCCGCTTAAACCTCTCAACCGATTTTGATGAAATTTGGCACAGACAATCTTTAGACCCTGAGAAAGAACATAGGCTACCTTTTATTGCGAAAAAAAGAGATGAAGAGATTAAAAGTACGCAGACGAAGTCGCGGGTACCAGCTAGTAGGTATTATAAATGCGAAAGCCCTACTATGATTATACTCGTAAATGCGAAAGTTTGTAAGTATGGATGGATGGATGTTTGTTACTCTATAACTCCAGAACGGCTGAACGGATCTTGGTGAAAATTGGCACAGAGATATATTATAGTCTGGAATAACACATTTGGCTAGGCTACTTTTTATCCCGTGGGAATAGCGGGATTTAAAACTACGCGGGTGAAACCGCGAGGTGCTACTAGTTGTATATATTATGTATATTGTATGTATTTTTTGATTTTTATGTATATAGTAGTATTGTAAGTTGGTAAATATTTATCAAATTTTGTTATGTTACACTTTGTTTTTTAAAAGTTGTTCTCTTCTATTGTCCAAACAGCACTACCCACTGCACAAAACCCAAAGGTTAACTGGAAGAAAATGCTAATTAGCATTAAGTTCGCCTATGTACTTTATTTTTGTGCAATAAAGAATTTTCTTATCTTATCTTACTCGTTTCGTGGCATCACTACTAGGTACTAGGTACTCGTACTACGAACTGAGATTTTGCGATGTGCGTGATCTAGCAGAAATCCTAATCTCTCCTAAACCACAGGATTGACTACGTCATCGTCTCCAACCTTTCGAGCACTTGAAACATAAATAAAATAAATAATGCTGGACAATCCACACAGCACCATCTAGCCCCAAAGTATAATCACTACTCGTGTATCCTACTCTTTGTTTAAGTTTAGATCGATCCACATAGGAAAAAGATGTTTTTGAAGTTGTCATTCTTCCCGCATTACCAGAACCTGCGGCCCGATTACGCTAATGTCTGGCTATCGAGATGGCTTTCAGTTTGACATTTGATTCCCATTCATCACATAAGGAGTTCATATACTAGATCCATCCATACCTATGTAATGCTCGAAGGTTGCTTTTACACAACGGGAAGGAATCAAATGCTCTCGTCAGAGTATTATAGGTATTCCTTGATCAAACTGAAAGCCATCTCGTTAGCCAGACATCAGCGTAATCGGGCCGCAGGCCTTTACTCGCTGATTCGTGTTTTACTCCAATACCAGCGCATATTAGCATAATAATACGTGTACTGCCGCATTACAAGTTGTCTTCGAAAAATGATACGAATGACGTATTCAGAGATACCTATTTATAGTCATGTAAGAAATTGGAATGGGGACTTAGAGGCGAAGCAGAACAAATGGAATAAAGGTTTGAGATTTTTTTATACTAGATACCTACTTGTTGGTGGAATGCAGATGGCCCACCTGATGTTAGTGGTAACCATCACCTATAACAGAGCATTGCCTCGTAGGTCACGCACGATAAAAACCTGTATGCCTCAAGTTGATGGACGCGTTTTCAGACATCGTATCGTAGTACAGTTAAAAACAAGTTTACAATTCACAGTTAACCACATAGCCAATTTCGTGATGTCACAAATCGTTTGAATACACGAGTAAGTTATGCACGTAGGTTAAAGGTCAAATTCTGTGTGTTTAATCTACCCGAAATTGCTTCGCTGAAAGATTGTACACTGCTTTCTAGCAGTGACTGGCTTTCCGTGTCATAGGTTCGAGTTCGAATCCTGATTCTCGAAGTTCTTTGGCTTTGTTTGGGGCTAGATAGTGCTGTGTGGAAGTCCAGCAATATTTTATTATTTTCATTATTGACTGACCTCGCTGCCATCTTGCTGCGCGTTGCATTTGCTGATGTTGAGTGTGCCGGTTATGAAATCGTTCTGCACATCTACTATGAGGAAAGCGCTCACCGGACGCACGATCTGCGAACACACTATAACTGAAAAAAGCGCTTTTTAGGACAAGAGCTAATGTACCTCTCGCTCGCACGTTGCAACATGGTATAAGATGTAAAACCCATTTTCGAAAAAACAGCAATCAAACTTTTGAATGTGAACTTTTGTTTCCTCTAACCACCTGATGGAACAAGCAGATAACCCACCTGATTTAATTGGTAACCATCACCTATACCAAAGCATTGCCTTGTTAGTCATGCCTGATAGGAACGTGAAAGGATGCACTGCCCTGCGTCCATCAACGTGAGGCATGCAGATGTTAAGCCTCATGTGCCTGTAATTACACCGGCGACCACACTCTTCAAACCGAAACACAACAATGCTACTTGGCGGCAGAAAAGGTGTGGTGGTAGTACTTACCCAGATTACTACTACCTAAAAAAACTGTCTGCTGCTAGTATACCTACTGATGTACCTATTTTGTGCCAAACAAAACTTTTTCTATTCTACTCACCACTTTTATCCAATGGTTCCAACAAAATGTAAACTCCTCTTTATCAATGAAGCCATCATCATTTTTATCGAACACCTGGAAGATGTGCCGAGCCTGGTCTTCTGACAGCGGGTAGATGTGGCCCTTGTCGTTGCGGAACAGAGCCTTGCAGATCAGTCGGAATTCATCCATGTTCAGCTTTCCATCTCTGTGGTAAACACATGAAATTACAATTTTAACCAAGATCATTTAGTCAAAACTGAAATGAAGATGAAACCTTTATTTGCGAAAAAGAAAAAACTAAGGTTATTATAGGTATAAAACATTCAAAATGGGTGGAAGAGAAGGAGGGGGGAGGGAAGCTTTTTTGAATCAGTACATCAGATTCATGCCTGATGATTCACAGATTGCTAAGTAATCACACACTTTCATGAAATACATAGGTAAGTTACTTTTACTTTCTAATATTTATTAATTAAAATAAACATACTTTTCCGATAATATTTATTTTAGTGTTTTGTTTTCCAAAATAAATAATCTGTAAATCAATTTATTTTAACAATAATTAAGTTTTTATTTTTCTGATGTCAGCGGCTAAAGTTTGCATTTGAAAATGTATCCAGAAATTAATGATATGATACAAGTAAAGTTATATCAAGGTAATGAGGACTGATTTAGCTACTAAGTGTGCTGAAGTCAAGATATTCTGACATACCCATCTTTATCAAATGTCTCATAGCAGGCGTCCATATCGGTAAGGCAAGTTTCATCAACCAGCGAGCCGTTAACGACCTCCGACATCGTAGATTGGATGGAAATGACTCGCGAGCCTGCACTGTGCCCCCTTATAAATGAATTCAGCACCATGGCAGCGAAGTAACAGAAATTATGTAACCGAAACCGACCAAAACAAACAATTGCAGGTTACGGGGAATTTGTCTCCTCAGGTAGGTAGATTGTCAGTGTTGTTACTGTTAACTTTTCAGATTAAGTTGCAGTTTGAAGCCTTTATTATTAGATCTATGGGTCATTTTCATGTTTTAGAAACTAGAAATTAGATAGATAATCTTGAATTCCATCACATCAACAAACAAACACACACGCACGCACGCACACACACACGCACGGGTGACGGGCGGGCGGGGGTGAGCGGGCAGGCGGGCACCAGAGTATATTATAACGATAGCCAAGGAATTTGAATAAAGATAGCATATAACATAGCCGGGCGCGGCGCGGCGCGCGGGCACTTCTTTGGTCCTTTCTCCACAGACTACCTTTTTGTTTGTGTTCTGACCAAAGACCTTGTTATTATAAGTACAAGGTCTTTGGTTCTGACATCAACAGTGCTGCCAACGTAGGCGATTCATCGCCAGTTATGCTACTCGGACTAGAATCAGCGATGAAAAAATCTGAAAGGCGAGGACGCATTTTAGGCTACTCCAGGGACATGCCAAAGAACAGTTAAAAAAACAGAGTCACCTTCAGGTCTGCATGTGCTATAAAAAATTATGCTCGCAGAAATGTACGCCGCCTCCAACATCTGCAGTCTCAGTCAGCGAACCTTCCGGCCAATACCTACCAGGATTTACTTGCACATCAGCTAGGTTATCATCATCATCATCATCATCATCATTGGCCTGTTACATTTATTGAAGATGATATTAGCAGCGTCTGTTATCGAGTTGCGGCACTTACGGAAATGGCTGGTAAGGCCTTTCCACTTCAGAAAGCTGAAATGGGTGAAATGACCTCTCCACAGACGCGCTGGGACGCGATTAAGATAATGCAGGCATGCCCAGAACCCACACCTCTCTCGACCTCACCGACTGATCCCACAAGAATGACAAGTCATTACGTGCGGAGTCGGTTTGGTTGCAGGTGCATAGCGGCTGGCACCGAGCCGGGCTTGTTTCATTCAAGTTTTCCTTCTCTGTTGCTAGCTCTTCCGTTTGTCAGCAGGGGGACCACGTGCAGGCGAGACAAGCTGGGGTACAGATGGTATATGTACCCCACCCCCCCTAGCTAGGTTAGGTACCACATGAATAGACGGTGACGGCGAAAGTCTTGTTGGTGCGGTGCCTTGTTGTTGGTTAAAATTAAACAATAAACAACAAATTTATTTTATTATATATTTCAGCTCCTTTTCAGGCTACAGAACTTACTAATAAAAAAACGGCTACAAGCTACATAAGCTGTGAAAAAAATGGCGATATCAATATCAGTCCCATCGTCGTTGGCAGCACTGTACGTACAAACAAAATTCAATCAATCAATCAATCAAAATTCTCAACGCTTGATTGCCGATTTCTAGTTTTCTTTTCTGCACTGCAGCAGGCAGTTATAGAAAACTGTATCAAATTACATTCGATTGTAGCTAGATTTTTATTGAATTATATTCAGATAATACCTGCCGTCGAGCCGTGGTAATATTTCAGCTACAGCTAGGATGCAATTTGTTTGTGTTGTGTAGGTTAACTAAGAATTGTGTTGAAGTACATCGTTTCATCACATTTTTAATTCATTATTCAATATGGTGATAGAAGACGATATGGATTACCTTCATGTCTATTCCGGCTCTACATCAATGAGCCTACATGACCGTTTCACTTTGCTGGCGGCTACATCGCCGTTCCGTGGGGCTGGTCCCCGGCGCGCGCGGAGGCTCTCGACAAACGATGGTCCGTTGCTCAATTATGGAAACAAGAACCAGAATATGACCGATGATGTCGCCCAGCATCTGGGCTTGGATTGGAGAATGGTAAGACAATTTTTATTTAGAAATTAAACCCTACCACTACCTTGAATTTTATTACGGCTGAAACCTGCGGTTTCACCCGCGTAGCTTTAAATCCCAGGGTTAAACTATAGCTACCCTGGTACCTGAGTTGAGGGTTGGGGATAGGGGGAAAGCATGTGGGGGTAGATGGCAAGTCTTTCCCTATAGTTCTTTTTTCTAGGAAATGAAAAAAAAAATCCAAAAAATTTCCTTCAAATTTCTTAAAAAAAAAAAAAAAAAATAACCCTAACCTAATGAGAATTCCTTCCCTTGAGTCTTTTTGTCATAGAGATGAAATATTACTACCAATTTTTTTCATATAAAAAAAAACCCTAACCTAACTAGTAACTTACCTGAAAAATTAAGTTATTTTTTTTCATTTCCTAGAAAAAAGGACTCAAGGGGAAGACTTGCCATCTACCCCCACTTGCATCCCCCCTATCCCCAACCCTCAACTCAGGTACAAGGATTGCTATAGCCAACCCAATCCCAGTATCCCCAAGGATTAAAAAAACAATTTATTTCAACATTGTGTGTTAACATAACAGAAAAACATTGTAATGAATTGTTGAGGTATACTGAAACAGATTGCAATCAAAATGTATTTGCAACTGTGCAGAATATGGACTCAATACTGACATCCAAAATGTGTTACAGCAAGACAATACTGACTACCAGTGGGCAGGAAGTCAGGGTCGTAGCAGCCGGCCTGGTAGCAGAGCTGGTAGTCGGCCTGGTAGCCGAGCTGGTAGTCGGCCTGGTAGCCGAGCTGGTAGTCGGCCTGGTAGCCGAGCTGGTAGCAGAGCTCGCAGTGAAGACAGTTTGCCAGGCCTGTATCGGAGTAACAGTTGGGGAAACCTCAGTCGCGCTAATAGTGTTAGCAACTTCAGTCAGCGATCTGGTCAGTCGAGGAGATCCAGTGGGGGATATAGGTTTGTTTACATGAATTCCTATTTTTATATGTCTGAGTCTGAGATAAAAAACAGCTTTACAACACCAGGCATGGCAGCTTTAAGATATATCCATATCTACTCAGGATTCTTGAGGATATCTGAGAGGAGTAGATACATATATCCAAATATTACATCTTGCAGTAGTTACTTGATAATCCATATGTGACAGATGACCCTTCTAGCCTATTAGAAAGAGTCATCCTATATTTGACCCACAACATAAACAATAATTATAAAAGTGGGTGGGTGATACATAAAGCTGAAGAAAAGTAGATAGGTACATAAAAAAACAATAAACCTAATTGCGCCCCGCGGTTTAACCCATGCAGATTTAAATCTCGGTATTCCCACAGGATAAAAAGTAGCCTACATGCTATTCCAGACTATAATTTATCTCTGCCAAGTTTCATGCAGATCCGTTAAGCTGTTCCGGCGTGAAAGAGTAACAAACATACTTTCAAACATTCGCGTTTATCATAGTAGTAGGATAGAACAGTCAGTAGGTAGAATAATCACTATCACTACATAGTATAAAACAAAGTCGCTTTCTCTGTCCCTATATCCCTATGTATGCTTAAATCTTTAAAAACTACGCAACGGATTTGGATGCGGTTTTTTTAATAGATAGAGTGATTCAAGAGGAAGGTTTATATGTATAATCCATGCATGATATGTGCACCCGTGCGAAGCAGGGGTGCGCGGGCAGGTCGCTAGTAACTGAAATAAAATGTATTTTCAGTGATCGCTCGGTGAGGTTTTCAAGACAGCCGGGCCTCAACATGGACTTGCGACTGCAGATGCGCAACGCCTGGATGCGCGGACGCCGCGGACGCGCCCGGGGACGCGGCAGAGGACGCGGCAGAGGACGCGGGTATGCAAACACTCATCGTTTATTCTTCAATCCATACAGCCTACGTAGCTCAGTTGGTGGTAGCTCTGCCTTCTGCGCCGTAGGTCGTGGGTTCGATTCCCACCGTGAACAAACGTTTGTGTGATGAACACAGATGTTTGTTCTCTGTCTGGGTGTTATATAATATTATAAGTATGTATTTAAAAAAAAAAGTATATAAGTAGTATATCAGCTATCTGGTTCCCATATCACAAGCATAAGCTTAGTTTGGGGCTAGATAGTGCTGTGTGGAAAGTCCACCAATATTTATTATTATTTATTATTTATTTATTATCTCTCTATACTCTTTTTGGTTAAACTTTAGCAATCCTTGTACCTGGGTTAAGGCTTGAGGATAGGAGAGTTGTATGTTCTTCACTTTAAAAAATTACTATAGTAATTTAGCTGAAAAAGTGAATTTCTATTTTTTCATCTCCTAGACAAAAAGACTCTAGGGAAGGACTTGCCACTTGCAACTCTCCTATCCCCGACCCTCAACCCAAGTACAAGGATTGCTATAGCCAACCCCACTTTTTAAAGTAGGTAATTCTAGGTGCCAAACAGACAAAAAACTTATGGTTTGTTTCTTAGGGTTGTTTGAATGGTCAAAATCGAAAATCCCAGTGTAATGTGACTTCAAATTGGCGAAAGCACGACAAACAAGAAAAGGCGACTGCAAAGACCACCATTGAAAATATATGTGTTTTCAGAGGAGTCCAAAATGGCTGGATATATCACAACAATTGGCAACAACAGAACCAGCCGCGGCGCAGGTACTGGCGCAGACGCAACCGTGGCCGCGGCCGAGCGAACACCCAGCACTCGGGGGGCGTGATGCCCAGGAGTCGAGCGCAGCAGAACGGCGTTAACGGCTGGAACAACCAAACTGGCGGAGGGAACCGCGGGAGAGGGCAGGCCAGGGGACGAGGCAGAGGGCGCGGCGGCACCCAGAGAGGTAACTATTAATAAATTAATAATGCTGGACAATCCACACAGCACTATCTAGCCCCAAAGTTAAGTTGTGTTATGGGTACTAGATAACTGATATATTTAATAATTATATACTTACATAGATAGATATTTTTTTATTATACATAGAAAACACCCAGACCATTGGAACTTAATGCATACCATACACCATGCACAGCATCCAGGGTCTCACAATGAGATTTGCAAATAATGAAGAACCAAAGCAGTGAGAGAAGAGTTTTTGTCTTGTCTCCCAAACAAACCAAACTTACACTTATTTAATTGGACTATCCTATCCTACTTCCATTATAAACGCGAAAGTTTGTAAGTATAGATGAAAGGATGGATGAATGTTTGTTACTCCTTCACGCCGGAACGGCTGAACGGATCTGGATGAAACTTGGCAGAGACATAGATTATAGCCTGGAATCTCTTCTTGGTCGTTGCACTCTTGGCAGAGTGGTCGTGGTCGTCATATTGGGGCAGTGGCTCGCTTGACGATTCTTCGCCATTCCTCTCGCACCTCGCTCTCCTGGCGCATTCGTTTAGAGGCACATCAATGGCTGCCTTAATTTGGTCCGTCCATCTCATGGGTGACCTGCCGCGTGACCTTTTACCTTCAAACTTCCCCTGTACCACCAGGCGCTCAATGGAGCCTGGAATAGCACATAGGTTACTTTTTATCCCGTGGGAAATCCGGGATTTAAATCGCGCGGGTGCGCAGACTCGGGGCTCGGGCGCGACTAGTTGTCTCTAAGACAACGTCTCAAAGACAGGTGGTCAATGAGCAAAATGCAAAAGGAAAAATATGTGTATATTGGATTATGCAATATACACATATTTTTACTATTAAAGTGAAGTTACTAAATACTAGGCTTAACGTTTTTTTTAATATTCCTTTCCAGGTGGTATATCTCAGAATGGAATGCCTCAGCTGAAAACCCTTGCACAGCTGGACAAAGAGCTTGAGGAATACATGGCGAGTACTCCAGCCAGCTTAGACAAGCAGCTGGAAGACTACATGGCTGCGAGCGGCATGGACTTAGGAGACTAAGAGATGAGATAGTCTGCCTTTGTATCATGGACGCCACTACTGACTCATTGAAATTAAGTGTGATTAATAATATTGTTTTCTAGATATCAGATTGTCTATTCAGAGTTTCACTCACTGACATGCTTGGCCTTTTTTGAGCATATATGAAGGAGCAGCATACTCTATGCCGCTATATCGCTCGCACAATTGAACATATTTAAAGATATACAATCAATCTTGCTCGCACAATTGAATATATTTAAAGATATACAATCAATCTTGCTCGCACAATTGAATATATTTAAAGATATACAATCAATCTTGCTCGCACAATTGAATATATTTAAAGATATACAATCAATCTTGCTCGCACAATTGAATATATTTAAAGATATACAATCAATCTTGCTCGCACAATTGAATATATTTAAAGATATACAATCAATCTTGCTCGCACAATTGAATATATTTAAAGATATACAATCAATCTTGCTCGCACAATTGAATATATTTAAAGATATACAATCAATCTTGCTCGCACAATTGAATATATTTAAAGATATACAATCAATCTTGCTCGCACAATTGAATATATTTAAAGATATACAATCAATCTTGCTCGCACAATTGAATATATTTAAAGATATACAATCAATCTTGCTCGCACAATTGAATATATTTAAAGATATACAATCAATCTTGCTCGCACAATTGAATATATTTAAAGATATACAATCAATCTTGCTCGCACAATTGAATATATTTAAAGATATACAATCAATCTTGCTCGCACAATTGAATATATTTAAAGATATACAATCAATCTTGCTCGCACAATTGAATATATTTAAAATCACTGAATATATCAATGAAATCACAATCGGTTGTTGTTGTCCACGACATTACAAAGATTTAGCGAAAGTAAAATTTTGATCCGAGCAAGTTTTCACACTTAATAATGGGATTTTATATTGTTCTAATTTTTATGTATGAAAACTTGCTAACTAGCTTAGATCAAAATTGAATATTTACTATATCTTTGTAATTTCATGGAAAACAACTTAACTGATTGCGATTTTAAATAACCACAATTAGTGATTTTATATCTTCAAAAATTTTCAATTGTGCGAGCGAGATAGCGGCGTGGCGTATGCTGCTCCTTAAGCCACGATAACTGAGTTTTAAAAGTAGTAGAGCTCTGTGTGTGTGGTTCATCCGGGAAACTACCACCATGCCTACTATTAGCTGTGTTACTTGCTGTTGTTGCTGCTTGAAAGATTTAAGTGGAATTAACAACCTCTGTGGCGCGGCGGGCGAGAGCCTGCTTGCGACGCTAGAGGTTGCGGGTTCGATTCCCGCCTTGGGACAAATTTGTGTACGATCTGCAGAAATTTGTTCCGATGGTCTGGGTGTTTTCTATGTATAATAAAAAATATCTATCTATGTAAGTATATAATGTATTAAATATATCAGTTATCTAGTACCCATAACACAAGCTTTGAATAGCTTACTTTGGGGCTAGATAGTGCTGTGTGGATTGTCCAGCATTCTTTATTATTTTATTTTATTTATTTATTAAAGGCATCATATGCCTAAAACTAACTCTTGTATGCCTCAAGTTGATGGTAGCAGTGCATCGTAGGGCACGTTCATACCATGCCTTGCGAGGCACTGGTTTTATAGGTGATGGTTACCACTTACCAAAAGGGGGACCATCTGCTTATTCTGTTAGCAAGTAGGGTTGCAGCGGTGTTATTGAAAGTTATTGTGACTTCATACAAAAGTTCGTATAAAAACAAGCACACATGTAAACAGTGGAACTCTGAGTAAAGGTAATGAGTGGATGTCTACCATGCCTAATTTATGTCGTCTATACCAGTGTTTGTATAGATATTCTTGAGTCATATTGTAATAACTAGTGGCAACAATGTTTTATATTATATCTATAAGTAATACTGTATAGGCTAGTAGCCACAGTATTTTATAGACCTATCATTAATATTGTAAAAGGTAGTTGCCAAATCTGGGGCCATTTTGTTTTTAGGCAGCCATAACTGATATACATAATACTAACTTAATTGCTTGTAAATACAATCTTTGTGTAGTGGCCACTTGGCTATTTAGTTGTTCAATATGTCACAATGGAGTCATTTATAAAGTTTTTTTTTATAATAGACAACAGTACAGTGGTCTCTTCAATATCTTATTTAATTAAGCTGCCACTTTCAGGATATGGGGCCTTGCCTTGTACCAAGTTAATTGTTATCAAGTGCATTGGAATTTATGTAATATCATATCTATTCAGGCAGCTTACATTTTTTTATTCTAGGAGCAGATGGATCAAGCAGATGGCCCACCTGATGTGAAGTGTTGCATATCTGAAACTAATGTATACTCAGTAACTCTGTACCCAGATTTATAAATGTGTAATCAGTGACTGTTAATGTGCTCAGTACCATTGATGTATATTCGTACTCTCCCCAGAAATATTGATGTGTACTCGGTGACTTTGTGTATTTAGTACTCAGTGTCTCTTAGTGTACCTAGAAATTTGTGTACGCAGTTAAAATGCTATTCTCAGAATACATCATCTGTGAATATAGGCATAAAAAAGGGCTTGAAGTGGGCTTGAAGTTTTTTATGTTATGGCTCGAAGGGTATGGATGCCGTTGAAATAACGGGTACATGTGACTTAAGTTATTAGACGCAGGGCAGTGCATGGTGACATTGTAGCATGTTTTGTCCTATCATCAAGTATAAAAAATAGGATTAAGTAGAATCTTGACGCTAAAGTCCAGGTCAGCATTTGCCTTAATATATTGATTTTACTAAGAGTATTTGTTGTATTTACTAGTACATATAGTAATTTAGCAGCGTCGATGGGCTTGCAATCTGTCATGTATGGATAACTAACTACTGCAAAATTTGGACTGGCGTGTTCCACAAACAAACATTTTTTTTATGTCCTAAGTTCGTGTACTCTCCTTTGATACCTAGTGCTATTGTTCGTAATATGATTCCTTATTGGTTAATTTGACAGTGGCAGTTTATACTAGCCAATAAGATTCAATACCTACCTATTATAAGAAATTAGTAGTAAGTTGTAGTTTTATAAGATTAAGTATTAGTTTAAGCGCACAGTCACTTTAACGTGCTGTAATATCTGAATCTTAATATAAGACTACGTATTTAGAAAAAACTGCTTCACGACTTTGATCCCCAGGCACGGTAGATATCCCTTCAGATCTCTTAGTACCAAGTACTAACTCCAGATTCTTTGAGGATGTCTAAGGGTGTAAGAGTAATAATATGAAATGTGTGATATTAACAAACTAGACATGAAAAATAAGTATACTCCACTTTAAGTTAGCTAAAATAATGTTGCTTAAATGTATAAAATCTTCACTTAGCGTTTTCGGAATAGAAGCAACAATAAAATCATTTTTTATGACAAGCGTGACTTGCCGAAACGGCTGAAACTTTGAATTCATAACTTTAGGCCTAACGGCTAGTGTTGCATGCAGTCCGAATATAATAAATTTACTTCGGCCTGCTTCGTCTTGAAAAAAAAAAGATTGTTCCATTTATAAAACAAAATGGAATTGGCGCCATTGGTGTCGGTTCTGTTGTTGCACTAAACTAACCTAATCTGACAGCTCTAAAATTATAGCCATCCTCATTGTTTCGGTGTTTTAGAAAGGGATGGCAATATTTTGGCAAGGAATTTGAATCTATCATCCTTGATTTTTAGTGCTGTCAAATTAGGAAAATTAAACAACAGAATTGGCACCATTACCTGTGTCTTGTGATTGCGAATGAGAGCTAACGATTAGCCGCGCTTTCAATTAGATTCCATCCTTGTCAAGGGGAGTGCTAACCGTCTCTCCTTTCAATAGACACTTAATTAGATTCGTTTCCTCATTTAAAATGGGTTAATGAAAAATGCATAACCTTAACCCAAATAAAAATAAAAAACTGTCTAAAACACACTATAGTTCTGACAACTATTGGGAAGTATAGATGTTATGATTAAATTATATTTACAGCTAAGTTTATACGTTTTAGAAAGTTTGTGTACATATTTTGTAGCAACGAGTGCTACCAACATAGCGTGTGAAAAAATACCTACTTAGGCTTTGTTTTTTCTCATAAGTTGGTATCGAATTGAACGGTCTAGAGAGTTGTATGTTTTTTGTTTCATAGCACATCCACGCCAATGGCTAAATGAGTCTAAACCTTTTATTATGACGCTGACGACCGTCAAATAAACTCTCCAAACAAGTTATCTTTCTGTTCTTATTTGTACTTCTGTTGGCTAACTCGACCATGTTCTGTTATTATAAAACTTTTAGGTAAGCAGGCGAACTAATTTGGATCAAAATTATATTTTTGTTGAACCTTTGTAAATAGTATTTGCCGTTACAAGTTCCCTCTAAATTTGCCATTACATGATGACGATGATGCATCATTATAATGCATAGACTGCATAGTATCGTTTGAGAAAATTTCAACCGCGCGGTCGCCCGCGGGGCTGCGACGACGCGCAAGCGATAATACGCATTATTGTAATGTTGATAAAGTTTATAATTATACGGCCGCTTCGCTGCCGTCCGGTGTGAATTGACGCTTAGTACTGGAGTCGACCTTGTCTAGTATCAAGTTTCAGTACCTGGCATTAATGGATTAAAAATACCTTTAAGTAATTCCTATTTAGGTAGTTAAATATGCTCAGTCGAATCATTGTTATGTTTAATAGTTTTATGTGCGTTTTTGACTAGATTAAGAATTTTTCTAAGTCCTACATATAACTTTAACACAACATGTTTGAACAAAAAATATTTTTCTAATAAACTGTTTCGTATTTTAATAAAAACTCGAACGAAATCAACATTGAGTTTTGAAACAAAAGACCATTCCCTAAATACCCAAATGTAAATATCGGCATTCGGGTATAAGATAGGTTCAGCATGTTTTAAAATCTGTCATTTTTCCTATATTATATGTGTTATTATTATGTATGTAAGTAAGTTTAAAAAAGGCTAACAAAATTAACCGTTTCCCATCAGGTGGGCAGTATGCTTGTTTGCCACCTGGGCAGTATAAAATGTTTTTATTAGGTATTCGGGACAATTTAAAAAGCAAAAACATCCTATTTGTAGTATTTTATTATAAAACAGACAAAAGTACCTACTTACACAAGGTTATTGCGCTAATATAGTTCAGATTAACTTTTAATTATTATGATTTAGATATGTGTTAAGCCTCATTCAGACTGTGTTCAGTAGTTTATAACATAAAGTGAAATTTTTGTTTTTCAGTGTTATGTAGTTCTTTGAAAGAAAGGTTTTCTATTTGAAAAATTAAATGTTATTCTGAACTGAGCGTCTGTTTTGTAATGCCACTTTAGGGTCCAAATATTTAACATTTCCAATATTTTTTTCATAATTTAATATATGGCTGTGATTTTAACGAAAAATACGAAAGTATTTGAACACATAGCCTTTCATTTAAAAATATAAATATTAACTTAAAACTAAATGTGTATGTATAATAATAGTTATCGTTTGGTTTTTCGTACTAAAACTAAAATACATAAAACATAATATTTATAATCCCCATACTAAATTTCTGTTTTAGAGACTTAAAAGACTGATTTCGCTTAAAACTATTACTGTATTTAATATGTATTTAAAAATATAATTGAATAAAAAAGGATAAAATTATAATAAGGTAGAAAAAAATGGTGGGAGAAAACGTTTAAATGCCGACAATATTGTAAATTACAGCTAAAATAAATTAATCCTAACTAAAGTACTGTGTATTTACATTGACAAGTCTATAATTTTAATAAATATTGATAATTTACCACCAAATCAAATGGGCCTTAACTATGAAAGAGAGAACTAGACTTGTTTGCTCCCTCTATTACTTTTCACATTTTTCCAATAAGAATACTGCCTGCTTTTGCCAAATTTTCTACTAAATGAACACTGTGTGGATACCCTTAGGTAGAAAACTTAATTTTTATAGTGAAGATTAATATAATTATATGACTTGACTTTAATTTTTATCGGACAAATTTCTATAAATTGTCCGACATTTTGTGCGCTATTATTTATCTGAGGTCTAGGATCGAAAAAAATCGCCTCCGTAGGTATATTATCGCTATGGATGCTTTTTAGGGTTTTTAGTTGAACCTGGAGTAGTTCGTTCTTGGCTCATACTTTTACTATATTCAAAGCATAGGTATTTCGAGGTTTTTATTACTCCAAAGCAAAATAGTTCCTAGTAGGCAATCTAGTAGGTTAGAATAGAACCTTTGTTATAACCTAGGCCGTAGGCGAGCATGTTTTAAAACCTTCGTTATTCGGGCTATAGGTTATTGACGGATATGATCTGGTTGATCCAGCCGATGAAGGCAGACACCTTGGAGTAGACCCCGGGCACGTCCTGGCGGCCGCAGCCGAAGCCCCAGGACACCAGGCCGACCAGCTCGTAGAACCCGTCGTCTTGGCAGACCAGGGGGCCGCCTCCGTCGCCCTGAAACAGAAAGTGGTGTAAAGCCGCGTACTAATTACGCGCGGCAAACCATCGAACATCGGCTCGCGAGGCGGCCGCGCGATATTAGGACGGCAATGTTCGAGCTGCCGCGCGAGGCGACACCGTCCACATAGCGCGGCCGCCGTGCGAGCCGATGTTCGAAGGTTTGCCGCGCGTGATCTGTACGCGGAAGCAAAAAGGGGGCTATTTGATATACTGGATATCTCCACCAAATGAGATCCGATTTAGATTATTCTTTTTTTATTTGAAAGGTAGTAACTATAAGTTGGTCTCATAAAAGTTTGGCGAAGATCTGATAAGGATCTTCAGCATGATGAACAGGATAGCTCATCAAACAATCGATGGTTTTCAATCAAATTTGAGAGAAACACAAAGGACCTCATTCTACACAAGATGATGCAAAAAAAATCAAAAAGATCAAAAAAATCACAAAACGGAAAATGCACTTGCACATTACATTCCTCAAATAGCTCACTTTTAGTATGCTCGCGAGGTCTACAGCTCCCAGAGCCACTAGTTATAAATAGGGCCATTATATACTCTTGGTAAAGGATTTTGTCGCTGGGAAGGGGAAGTTAAAGATGTGTTCGGTACCTGACAGGCGTCGTTCCCCTCCTCCCCGCCCGCGCAGAAGGAGCTGGCCGGCAGGATGAAGATCTTCTCTGTGACCGCGTTCACCTTGCGGATGCACTCCGCATCGCTCACTATGGGCAGCTCCGCCTCTCGCACGCGCAGCGGGATCGGACCCGCTGGGAACAACACGGAACAAACGTGTTTACTTCAGTGTCGCATACGTACCTTACATGGACGAATATTCGTCCATGGTACTTTATCATAATCATTTTTTATACAACTTGCTGATAACAGATAGCCCAGTCGCCTTTAACAAAGCATTGCATTGTAGGTAAGTCACGCTCGAATAAACGCATTCTATGGTACGGTATACGGTAGGTACACTGCCGCAGTGGTAGGCCGTGTGGGTTCGATCCCCACCGAGAACAAACATTTGTATCACGAACATAGATGTTAGTTCTCAATCTGCTTCGATCAAATCGAAGTCTTTATGGATGTTACATAATATTATAAGCACCTAAGTACGTATTTACAACAGTAAAAACAGAAGTATATCAGCTATCTGGTTCCCTTATCACAAGTTTTGGCTTAGTTTAGCAGGAACTGCTTGTTGTGTGTTATGCTGTGTGCAGCTCATGTCCGTGGCAATGCGAACGTTAACTGTCTCTCTCTCTCGCGTTACCGCAAGCGTTGCCTTTCGCGCATTGCCCATGTCCCTGCGCGTTTGAGCTAAGTGAAAGCGGGGGGGGGGGGAGGTTACAGAAGTACTCACTCTCCCCCATATATCCGTATCCGGTGACGGTGCACCGCTTGCCGGGCGCGTGGCTGACGTCACGCGCCGGCAGACACACCAGGCACACGCCTTCCTTCAGCTCCACCTTCCCGCCCAGCTTCAGCAGCGCGATGTCGTTGTCCAGGGTCTGACTGTTGTGGTTGTGGTGGATGTACGTGGTGAGGACCTTGAGGGTCTGCGCGCCGGGGGAGCCGTACTTGCGGGTCAGGTCGTGGTCTCCCACGCGGACGTATGTCGTCTCTTGCATTCGGACCATGCTGGAACAAAAGTGGTGCCAAATTGAATTTATTCTATAGACTAGTTGCGCCCCGCGGTTTCACCCGCGCAGATTTAAATCCCGGTATTCCCACGGGATTAAAAGTACCCTATGTGTTATTCCAGACTACAATCCACCTCTCTGCTAAGTTTCATCCAGATCCGTTTAGCCGTTCAGGCGTGAAAGAGTAACAAACATCCATCCATCCATAGTTTACAAACTAGTAGGATTATTATCCGTAAACAGGGACTTTTAGCTATGACTATTTGTGAAGGGCTCGGCCGGGGAAGGACTTACTACCACCACGCCTTTTCTGCCGCTTTATAGTTGATGGCTACCACTTAACATCAGGTGGTCCATTTGCTTGTTCCATCTGCTGGTTGTATAAAAAAAACAAAAAGTAAACCAAGCAAAGTATTCGTTCCGAAACCTTGCGGGGAGCGAACCGCGCGTTGCGCTGCGGTCTCTCGCTAAAGGTACGCGTCCACCGCATCCGCATCGCTGCGTACGGAGCGGACGGAGCGTCAGTATTTACAAAATGCTGATGGGGTGCGTCCACTGCATCCGGATTTTGCATCGGCAGTATCGGTATTTTCAAAGCAGTTCCAATTGGCGCGTTCACTGCGGATGACGTCATCAGCAGAAATACCTGTCTCTGGCGCTAAAATGCCGATCCAGTGCACGCTGTACCATACAAATCAATACAAAGCAACAAATACGCAGCGATGCGGATGCGGTGGACGCGCACGTTAAGGACCCTGTCACAGGGTGTACAATGAGTAAGTAGTACTAACTTGGTGACGCAGTGCGCGGCGGTGAGTACCCACTGCGTGCCGATGAGCGCGGCGCCGCACAGGTACTGGTTGTTCTGGTTGATGAGTGCCACCTGCCAGCACCAGGCACCGCGCGCGCCGTCCGCGCCGCCCATCACGCGCGCCGCGCGACCAGACGTGCCTGAGACATACATCAATAAATAAAAATAAATTTTGCTGGACATTCCACACGGCACTATCTATCCCCAAACTAAGCCAAAGCTTGTACTATGGGAACCAGATAGCTGATAATATAATACTTATACCTACCTGCCGAGTCTAACCTGCATATATTCTAACTACAAGGTAAACTAAACAAAAAAACCGTCAGCTAGGGTTCAGCCAAAAAATGTATGATCAATTAGGGTTCCATGGCCAAATAAAATTGGGAACCCTGCTCTAAAAAACAAAATCACGGATATTTTCACCTAGTGGATCGGCGCTCACTTAAATCACGAGCTTCGCCTCACTCACATATTGGCATTGATCTCACCGAAAAACTCGCGAGTGATTGTATTACATGCCAAATTTAAAACACAGCAGATCTTCAAACTAGAACTTACCTTTGACACCACAAACGTATCTGTTGTACTTCTCCGGAGGTTTCGTGGAGTAGTTGGTTCCGTACGTGCCGTAGTCCGGCTCATAGGGCACTGAAAAATAACAATAAGTACCACTTAAATAAGGCTTTACTCAGTTCAATCTCAAGGAACAGTATGAAACGTCTTCTAAACTAGGTGAATCTAAGCGCCAGTTTCTCGCGACCAAAGCCTAGAAGCATGGCCATGTAGATGAGAGATGTTTTCGAAGACACTCACAGACAGGGGTAGTGTGAGGCAGCAACGCAGTGGTATACTGCGTGTTGTACTGCGTCAGCTGCGTGTTGTAATGCTTGTCCTGCGCTGGAGGGGAGTGCTGTGGCGGGGGATGCGACTGCGGCGGCGGGGGAGGGGGCGTGTCGGGCCTCACACCAGTCACTTCCTGCACCTTGGACTTGGGTGCGCAGCATTGCGTGCCTGCCTTCTTGCATTTAAACACGTCTGTAATTTCCGCATTGTCTGTGAAAGGAACATGTCATACAGTATAATTAGGTAAAATTTTGAAAAGAAACAAACACGAGACTAGTAGGTATGCTAACGCATGAAACAAACATCGTGTTTATCGCGCATCGCTAGTCGCAACGCTTTTGGGTCTCCAGAATGTTTTGTTATTTCGAACGAATGCCATTTGGTTTAAGCTACGCGCTAGGTATCATGAGGTATTTTATTATTTTTAACCGAGTACGGCATAGGCAACGGATTGTTATTTTGTAGTTGGTGGCTCTGAAATCAGGCTATGCTAATAAATATGTGTCTGGATCTTGATTCTTGATAGTCCATTGAGGTATCGTCGGTGAAACCGGACGGCATCAAAATAATTCATATTAGCATATTGATGGTAAAAGTGCCGTCAGGTCATTTGTGTGGTGTGTTTGATGTTTCAAATCCAGCAACATTCTTGAGTAAATTATAATAGATGAGTCTTACGGAAGCATGTGAATGTGGAGAGCAGAGGCATGATGCAGGAGCCCGGACACTCGGGGCGCGGGTCCACCGGCGCCGGCGTTGTTGTCGTCGTGGTAGTGGTGGTACGGTAAGCCCTGGAAACGGAAGCAATGCTTAAGGCCAACACCTTAAAAATATAGTTATACCTACATAATAAGTCACTAGCTTTCTGGTTTCTGGGATGATTAACTAAGTAGATGGAGGGATGAACATAGAATAACTTAATATAAAAATCACATTATTTATTAAAATAATGAGTTGTAGACAAAATCCACTAAATCACATATTCAAAAGGAGTAAACTACAATTAAGGAACAATTCATGTACAATGCAGTATCACAGGTATTTTAGCAGGATCCTAGGACCCACTGAAGTATGTCAAAGGTTTTAATGACGTGTGGTGCTTACTTGGAGCTGTCGCAGCAGATGGTAGAGTCCTTGTTGCAGACGGTGTGGTAGTTGAGGACTGCTGGCGGCTTGCAGAAAGCGGCCATGATGCTCAGCATACAGTAGCCACGGCAGCGTGGCATAGGGGGCTGAAACAGATTTTTCTGGACTGTCTCTATTTTTTTTCTAAGACATAATTATCTGCAATCATAATATAGATTAAAAAGGATATTTAGAGAACGGCATTCAAATTCTATAATTCACACACAAAATATAGTAGGTATATTTACCCAATCAGATTACAAAAAACTTTATTTCAGAAATAGGTGAACTTATTGCTAGTTAGTTTCTTCCGGTAAACCTTTATGAAATGTGGAGTGGGAGAGGTAGTGCTTATTATTGTACAATAAAGAAAGAAGTGGCTAACTATTACATAAATACAACAAGGTGTTCTAGCTTCTTGGTAAATGACGCTGTTCATGGGGCAGTATACGGCGCGCTGCTATCTCGTTCGCACAATTGAACATTTTTGAAGATATAAAAAGTTATGTAGGTAAAATCGCAATCGATTAAGTTATGGTCGGCATTACAAAGTTTTAGCGAAAAGAAAATTTTGAAACCAAGCAAGTTTTCATGCATAATAATTAAAAAATATAAAATCCAATTTTTTAAGTCCAAAAACTAGCTTGTCTTTATATCTTTGTAATTCTGTTGACCACAACTTAACCGATTCCAATTTTACATAACATTCAGGGATTTTATCTTCAAAAATGTTCAGTTGTGCGAGCGAGATGATGATGATGATGTCTTCCTTACCGGTTTCGGCTACGGCAACGTTTCTGCTTATTTCTTCATTTGTCTTTCGTGTGCTCTAAGATGACTGCAGTAACCAAATTTTGGCTTTAAAAAGCGAGCGAGATAGCGGCGCGCCGTATGCTGCCCCATAAGTGATCGTTGAATCTCACCGGCGGCCTAGTAGTGGTGGGCCGCTGCGTGGTCTGGGGCCGCGGCCGGCGCGTCGTGTAATGCTTGTTGTGCTGCGTGGTGGTCTCCGCCTTGGGCTCCGTCAGGCAGCACGTGCCCTCGTCGGGACACGTCGCCTCCTCGTCCAAGTGGTCGCAGAGGAGAGAGAACAGGCCTCCGACGCAGTCCCCGCGGCACTTGCGGCCTGGACGAGGCTTTGGAGTGGTTGTTGTTTGCTGGAAAAGATAATATAATTTGTTTTGAAATCTAATATATCGTTGGCTTATATCTAGAAGTCAGCGACAAAACTAAAAGTAACCTTACAGTAGAAGACATTAGGTATACTATGACATAGATACAGAGTAAGACTTTATGCAGGTGCCATATCGGCGAAACATGGGTTTTTGATTATTGTAGAGCTCAGCCAGGCGAGTGCGCCGGTCCAATAGAGGTAGTTAGTGACTTCTAACAATAAGCCGACGCCGACGATTATGTTCGATTGGCATCTTTACAGCTTTCCACTGGGTAATATGGCACTGGTGGTCTAGTGGTAGCTAGACTAGACTACCGCTAGTGGAAGGTTCAAAACCGGCTGTGCACCAACACCAATGTTTTATTGTTCCAATAATAATGTGCACAGTGCGTAGGTACCTACTCCGAAACGGCGAAGACAAGAGACATTAAATAACATATAAATAATGATATTTTAATATCTAATAAGCTTCACCTATAGATGTTCACAACGAACTAATTTGGGCCATATCTCCACCGGCTTCCCACGATCTTCACAATACCAATAATGGCGGCTGTTGCCGGCGTACGGTTCGTGATTCCTAATGTGAAGCTCTAATAGTAAGTTATGTACGTTCTGACATAAGTAACCGTTAGCTATTATTATTCACTTGATAGCTCCCGTCATGGCTAATCGACCGTTATTACCTACAGTCGATGAAGCGCTCAGATAGAGCGATATACTTTGCCGCACATCACTATCATAAACATTTACATAAAACTATAAACTAGATGCTACCAAAGTGGATAATCGGCGGTGTTGTCGCTACGTACTACTATATCCTCTTATCATAAATACATTCCCCGAGAAGTGAGTTTCCCACTTGAGTGAGCGTAGATCCACTAGGCCAGTGCTTTCAATCTTTTTGAATGCGAGACCCCTATATGGGTTGAAAAATTCTAGCCACCCCCTTGGGCCATACAGAGACAAAAAGTTATACGCTATTCTTATGACAGAAATTGTGTGTTTACTATAGTGTGGAACCTTGCCTTTTTCCTATTGCCGGCGTCCCCGTAGAAGGCATCGTGTGAGATTGAATAACACTGCACTAGGCTACCACAGACTAACCGAGCTCAGTGCACACTTACTGTACGAGCCAAGGCGTGAATTGCTTGCCTGATCCTCTAGGCTTGTCGCGTGAACTGGCACCACATTCACCTAGCTCTAAGACGTTTATAGGTCATCATTCTAATTCATTTGAATTACCTTTTGACTTTGTGTGCATGTCTCCAGCTTCCTCATATTGAAAATGTAATTTCTATAAATGCCAATATTTAAAGCATAATTAGTGCACTCATAGATTTGAATCATAATTTAGCTGCCAAATAAACAACGATGCTATAAGCTTATAATAGTGTGTAAGCTGGAGTAACATGTCTCCAGCTGCCTCAGTCAGTGTGGGCAAACGGCTAATGATAGAGATATATAGTAAACGCAAGGATTTAGTACCTATTTAGTGCACCTGGTACCAAAAATTTCAGGTCTGTAGCTAGGAAACTCTTCGAGTTATAAGACTTCATTAACGTGTAAGCTGGAGTAACGGTACGTGAAAAAGCATATGCTCGTTCTCTGGAATGGCTGGAGCTAGCAGGTTGCTTTAAGTCTCCAGATTTAGTACCAAACGAATTAGCGAGGTACCAAATATTTGAAGTGTCTCTGTTCAAAACTCTATGAGTTACAAGCTTTTCCAGCTTTTTTTGTTTGTCCAGCTTGCACATGTTGGATCTCAGCAACCACAATAGGTACAGACTCGGTTGATGTCTCTGAACCGAGCTATGAATTAGTGCACTCGGTACCAAAAATTTGGAATCTCTAGGACAAGCAGTTCTGTTGTAATCAGCAAAATAACATTTAACCGCCAAAAATTCAAAGCATTTCGACGCGACCATAAAAATGATGCGTTGCCGCTCTGAAGGTGATATTACGCTCTGCGGATTTGAACGTATTTTACCCGCGATAAGAGTCTTTTTTGTATGCACTCAGTCCTTTAAATTTCTGAAGGCATAATTATTATACCCTTCTCTTTCCGATGTGCGTTGAAGAGCGGGGCGTTGTATGTTGCCATATCTCATCAATTAAATAGTTTGGTATGGTTTGACATTTTATATTTTTTTTTTTGATAAAATATACCAATTATATTGCAGAATTTGCAGGCAAGGCAGGGAGCGAGCAGCACGTCCGTCCGTCCGTATTATGACAGTTTGACAGCCAATCTAATCTTGCTAGTGTCATGTCAAGTGAATCGTCATCAAACTAAGTCAAGTCATTCGAATTTGAGAGGTTAAAATATACCAATTATATATATTGCAGAATTTGCAGGCAAGGCAGGGAGCGAGAAGCATGTCCGTCCGTCCGTATTTTGACAGTTTGACAGCCAATCTAATCTTGCTAGTGTCATGTCAAGTGAATCGTCATCAGACCTAAGTCAAATCATTCAAATTTGAGAGGTTTTCGATTTGCAAAAACGAATCCTTCCTACCTATATAAACCAGTATTATGGTAGGTAGCAGTTAAATAAATAATTAGGTAAATTTAGATTTACGTAGGTACCTAATCATTTATTAGTTTTACTACTTAACTTCTCCTATGGGTACTGTGGTAGGTGTTAAAGAACTGGCGCTTTGAGTAGGTACCTATGTAGATACAGATACAACTCCGTTATTTTAACACTGCCAAAAAGGTAAAAAGAGGGGCTACCTACCAGTAAAAACGCACCTCTTGTATCTATGTATGTTTCTTCCGCATCGATTTGGACATCCGCATCGCACCAATAATGCGGATGTTCATGCGGATGTGACAAAAACAAAAAATAAAATAGACGCAACCAGTGACTGGCGCGTAATATCACCTTCAGAGCGGCAACGCATCATTTTTATGGTCGCGTCGAAATGCTTTGAATTTTTGGCGGTTAAATGTTATTTTGCTGATTACAACAGAACTGCTTGTCCTAGAGATTCCAAATTTTTGGTACCGAGTGCACTAATTCATAGCTCGGTTCAGAGACATCAACCGAGTCTGTACCTATTGTGGTTGCTGAGATCCAACATGTGCAAGCTGGACAAACAAAAAAAGCTGGAAAAGCTTGTAACTCATAGAGTTTTGAACAGAGACACTTCAAATATTTGGTACCTCGCTAATTCGTTTGGTACTAAATCTGGAGACTTAAAGCAACCTGCTAGCTCCAGCCATTCCAGAGAACGAGCATATGCTTTTTCACGTACCGTTACTCCAGCTTACACGTTAATGAAGTCTTATAACTCGAAGAGTTTCCTAGCTACAGACCTGAAATTTTTGGTACCAGGTGCACTAAATAGGTACTAAATCCTTGCGTTTACTATATATCTCTATCATTAGCCGTTTGCCCACACTGACTGAGGCAGCTGGAGACATGTTACTCCAGCTTACACACTATTATAAGCTTATAGCATCGTTGTTTATTTGGCAGCTAAATTATGATTCAAATCTATGAGTGCACTAATTATGCTTTAAATATTGGCATTTATAGAAATTACATTTTCAATATGAGGAAGCTGGAGACATGCACACTTGACTTTTTAACTTACAGGTGACGTAGGTTTCATCTTGGTCGGTTTGTTTTCGCTGGGGTAACTTACAGGTGAGGCAGGTTTCGTCTTGGTCGGTTTGTTTTCGCTGGGGTAACTTACGGGTAACGTAACGCAGTTTTCTTCTTGGTCGGTTTGTTTTCGCTGGGGTAACTTACAGGTGACGTAGGTTTCTTCGTGGTCGGTTTGTTTTCGCTGGGGTAACTTACAGGTGACGTAGGTTTCTTCTTGATGGGTTTGTTTTCGCTCGGGTAACTTACAGGTGACGTAGGTTTCTTCTTGGTCGGTTTGTTTTCGCTGGGGTAACTTACAGGTGACGCAGGTTTCTTCTTGGACGGTTTGTCTTCACTCGGCACGACTAGGTCCGCGGGTCTCTCTCGGTCGCCGTAGTCGCGCGACACGCAGCATTGCCGCCCCGCGACACATAGCGACTTCGACGTGAGGTAGGCGGAACAGTAGCGGGTTAAATGTGCTTCTACGCACACGCCCGGACACGCTATGTTGCCTGGAAGAAAGGTTGCGAATGGTAAGGCAGTGCTTAAATAAATAGAACCAAATAAATCCACGCATGAATTTAGGCCACGTATAGAATTTAGATTGGAACCAGCTTTCCTTGAATCTAAGCCAAGAAATTATAAATAAAGAGAAGGGTCGTTGTTTAAATTGATCTCAGTAGTGAAGGACTTTAAGCTGTCCTTCTAAAGGTCTGCAGGGTAATTTAATGCAATAATTCAGCAAAAATTACAAAAGCTAAAAATAAAATCCTAATATTTAATATGGTGTACCTAATAATTACCACTGTTTTTATCGCTAGAGGGCGGTGGCTTCGTGATGGGATCCTCTTCCTCCTCCTCTTCTTCTTCTTCCTCTTCGTCAGCAGGGGTCGTGGTGTACGGCCTTCGCGTAGGCTCAGTTGTGTTTCCTGGAATAAACATTAATAAATAAGCACATGCAACTAACAAAAATAACCTAAGTACCAGTTCATTAAAAAATATGTTAATTAATTTAACTTTTAGATTATGAAGGATACAATTTAATTTAATTATTCTTTATAATATTCTTCGGGTGTGTAGTAAGATACTTCGGTTTCTCTATGTAGGATTTTCTATTGAATTATGGACAGGTGTCATAAGATACACGTATACCTAGGTATAGGTAAGGAATCTAAAATGTTTAAACGTAAGGGGCCTTACTACAAAAAAATAACACTGCCTAAACTTTTGACATCTCTTGCCATTGCGTAATGGCAAACTGAGACAGCGCTAATTTTAGACACTGTTTAAAGTTAGACACCGTTTTGTAGTCAGGCCCAAGGAATCTAAAATTTTTAAACTAACCGAATCTATCAATCTGCCATTTTTTTTAGTATGCTTAAATTTATTTGTAAGATAATACTATAAAGCATTAAGATCGCCTTTGTACTGTACGTACGTACTATGAACTGTTATTTTATTGTGCAATAAAGAATTTTCAATCAATCAAGCTTCACTTGCCGGGTTGGTCAAAAAAAAGTCAAAATTGTTTATTCAAAAAAATATGTAAAAATCACAAGGACCCATCTTGTAACGTCTTAAAACTAAGTAGGTGACTCCAGTGCCAGTTCCACACGACCATGGTAATAAAAGTAGATGCAGCAGTAGCTTACCCGACACATCATCAGCGCAGCACTTCATGTTGCTGGGACACTCCACCTCCTCCAGCACGTTGGAGCAGATCAGCGCGGCCAGCGGGTGCATGCACGAGCCGGGGCAGTCCTTGGACTCCACCTGCGAGTCCAGGGTCTGCATGAAGCCTGCAATAGAGGACCTGATTTAAATAACTTAGCTTTTATTCTATAAGGACGGCCACTTTAGCAAAGACGCAACGGCTTTGCTAAAGTGGCAGACACCGATGCGATCCGAGGATACAGTGATAGACTAGGTTGTTTTTTTAATACTACCAAGTAAGCAAACAAGCGTGGGTCTACCTGATGGGAAGCGGTTACCGTGGCCTATGGACATTTGTAATACGATGAGATAAAAGACAAATAAACAATATCAAAACGGTCTTTATTCAGTTCGATCACAAGGGTCAGTTTGAAACGTCTTAATAACTAGGTAGGTAGATTCGTTTCCTGTCATCTAACGAAGCAACATAACATTTTCATTTTAATTGTTTTTCTAGTGTCATTTTGAGTTGTGTTGTGTAATTTTGGTGGTATTTTAACCAACATTACTTGTGGTCTAAGCACAAAGTGTTTGAAATGAAAGTGTATTATGTGATATCGTGATTTGACCGAAAATGTTTCAAATGTTTTGAAGAAACCGCCACCATTTTCTTCAAAACAATTGACTGACTCGACTTTGGACTGACGTGACTAGAAACATAACTACAAAGAGTATAATCTCTGAATCACTTGACATCGGCAAGATTGTCTATGACAGGAGCCATAAAAAGAAGAAAGAAAGAAAGAACTAGGTAGGTACCTACTGGTGAATCTGGCTGCAGTTCCATGCGAACGGCAAGACACAGCGGCATAGAGTTTTTTTTGTATGGTAAACTGAAGAATTAATAAATATTTCAGAATTTTCATTACAATATTCATGATTTAGTTTTTACTATTATCCTTACAAACCAACAAATAGAAAGATTATTAAATAGAGAGCAGGAGGTAATTGTGTGTGCTATATAATAAGGGGAAGTATCAAGGTATTAACGATAGGCACTTAAGCAATTTTTTACTTTTAGATTTATTTATTTAATACTTTATTGCACTAAAAACAGAGTACAAAAGGCGAGCTTAATGCTAGACAGCATTTTCTACCAGCCAACCAACTTAGATCAACTTTAAAAATAAAAAAAAACAAAAACATATTCTTCATAAACCCAAGTTTTTACTATAAGATGGGTCGAGATTTCCTCTTTTAAGTTATAATGAATAAACCTGCATTAGAGGAGTCCCCTCTTTTCTGTGATCTTTGAATAAAGAAAAGTTTAAAATAAGAAAATTGGTTCACTATAAAACAAAATGATAATGACTTATGCTATGTTATTACCTATTACTTAAGGCTTCCAGTGAGTTCCACATTTCTTACAAGTTATAAAATAGTTTGACAACAATGATTGCTCTCCAGCAGGCACGGACATCCAAAACACCGTTACAAGGTCACAAAAGCCCTTATTATCTAACCAGCCGGCCAGTCAGCATTCCTAACATGTTCTTCTCCCCTTGCTCCTCGCAGATCCTCTTCCCTTCCCCTCCTCATGGCAGAGGGACGCGACCTCATGCCACTGACATAGAACTGCCGGCAAATGAAAGGAAAACAGGGTATTTAAGGAGTAAGCGGTAGCGGATGTTCGCACTTGTTCAGCACACGTAAGGATCACTTTGAAACTTATTTTTGATCTTTCTTACAATAATTAATGGTAAGGTACATAGTTTTTGTAATGATTTGCAAGCCTAGTTCAGTACTTAGTTCATCTATTAAATTGACATGCCAAACTAAGCCAGCCACGTTTCTGTGAAGCCAGCCATACCCTAAAATTTGAAAATGTAATAAACCCCTTCACCTAGATTCATTTATGAAAGATTGGTCGTCCAAAGCACAGGAGGAGAAAAGTGGAAGGGGGGGGGAGGCCTTTGCCCAGCAGTGGGACGACGCAGGCTGATAATAATAATAATAATAATAATAATAAACCCCTTGCTATGCTATACACTAAAACATGTATGAGTATACCAAATAGACAGTAAAGTAAGTACCAAAATGCTTTTAAGAACGAAATAAATTAAGGCACATTACGTATATTTTGGTAAAAATTTCATTTTGATTGATGCAAGTTTTCTTACTCAAAAGTTTGCTTGAGTACGAAAACTAGAAAAGCAAACTTTTAAGCAGAAAAACTTGTATCGATCAAAATGATTTTGTACTAAACTGTGCGCAATGTGATTGCACACAAAATGATTGTTTGCGATTTATCGAAAATGGGTGTTGTGATTTTTTTTATATCTTTCAACAAGTCAAAACGTGCAAGCGAGAGTCACATTAGCTCTTGTCTTCGTCTTAAGTTACTTTTTAAATAAAATGCCAGCCTAAAATGACGGAATCCCCGCTACCGCCGCTCCCTGGGACACTGGTGACCGCCGACAAGACAACCGTTACTCGATGACCTAATGCGGCCGCGATCGGTGAAATCGACCACCACGCCGAAAACGAAAGTACCTACTGCGTCTCGCATCTAATTATGTGCTGCCGTATACCGTATACCGCCGTGTGCCGAGAATATTCAGAGCTAGTTACACTGTTTGTCACAAGACTTTTTTGCGACACAAGACAATCAAGAATTTGAAAAAGTCATTTTATAAAAACATACTACAAACTGTTCATTCATTTACGAGACGACCTCAGTGGCGCAGCGGGCGAGAGTCCGCCTGCGACGCAAGCGGTTGCGGGTTCGATTCCCGCCTCGGAACAAATTTGTGTACGATCTGCAGAAATTTGTCCCGTTGGTCTGGGTGTTTTAATAAAAAAATATCTATCTATGTAAGTATTAAATATATCAGTCATCTAGTACCCATAACACAAGCTTTGAGTAGATTACTTTGGGGCTAGATGGTGCTGTGTGGATTGTCCAGCATTATTTATTATTTTTTATTTAACTTGTCCACTTATACCCGGTTTCTGAAAGCTCGATCAACACTAATCGGCTGTCAAGTCACTTGCTATTTCAGCTTTTTTTAAAATTAGATAGAGATAGCAAGTAATTTGACAGCCGATTAGTGTTGATCAGGCTTTCAGAAACCGGGGGTCAATCTTGTTATTTCATGTTGCAAACATCTTTAATCCAGACCCTTCCAAACATTTTTTTAAGAATCTTTAAATTTCAGTACCACAAAGGCATGTAATGAAAAACCAAGGTCACGGAAATTCCTGTCAAGGTTACTGAGGAGGTTAAAGTGGGCAGAACTAGGACGTCCTAGTCCTAGTTCTGCCTTCTAACCACCATATAGGATATCAAATAGCGGCCACGCATTATTATCTAGCATTATGTATCTGTCGTTGGTGTGTCGAAATAAATAAATAAGACAAAATGGTAGATGGCACCATCTGGGGCCTCATTATTGAGTTCCGAGTTGGGGTTCCAAATGTAGTTATATTATACCCATGCATTCAAATTACACCTAGTGGTTAGGTAGGCACATGAGATAGAAGCCATTGAAATCGGCAAATTGGTCATTCATTAACAGGTGTCATATAGGTAAGTCATTACTGGAATCGACAGCTTCGTCCAGCTTCTAAGTCAGGCTTTCTCGCGGGTCAATGTCCGCGTGAAAGTCAATGATACAACTATGACAAGTGGTGACGTCATAAACTTGCACAATCAATTTTGCACTATTCAGGTGTTTTACTAGACGGTGGAAAGGTTCGCCGGTGGACGATTTTTGAGACGTATCGTATGGCGAACTGGAGCCTTATTCACTATGACCTTTTGCACCGCGATCACAGCTAAGACAAGGCAGCCGGTGTCATACGGTCAGGGCAAAGTATCTCCTATGTCATAAAGAATAAAGCCCAACTTCAAGTTTTGACGTTTCACGGTTTGGGGCAAGGAATTCCTGTTTCCATAGTGAATAATGCCCCTGAGTATCGGTCGCGACTCGCGATCCACAGTTCTACATTACAGTAAAAACACAATTTCAGTGAGAAGAATGGCGCATAACTTTTTGTCTCTATGGCCCAAGGGGGTCGTCAGAATTGTTCAACCCATAAAAGGGTCTCGTATTCAAAAAGATTGAAAAACACTGCTTTATAGAATTTAGAAATAAGTACTACGTAAGTACCTATGTAATTTTTAAATCTAAATTCTCGCTTACTGCATTAACGTACAAGTGGGCACCTGCGCCTCTTTGCATAGTAATTCACTTTCAGAGCGTGTTGCATGTGATGTTTTCACCGAGTTTCAGCCCATGTGGACGTACTCAGGATCACTTACGGGGTGTTGAAAAATATCGCGATCTCATCGCGAAAAAGTCGTACTGTATTTTAAACAAAAATACTAAAGTATAAAAAATATTTCAGAAATGCGTAAATAGTAACTCTTCACTATCATCACTAATAACACTATCACTACATAGTATAAAACAAAGTCGCTTTTCAAAGTCAAAGTCAAAGTTGTGATTTTATTGAAATGTTTATTCAATAAAATCACAAGGACCATCTTGAACCGTCTTAAAACTAGGTGACTCTAGTGCCAGTTCCACGCGACCAACACCGAGAAGAACAGGCAACTTTAACTTTCTCTGTCCCTATATCCCTGTCCCCATGTCCCTATGTATGCTTAAATCTTTAAAACTACGCAAAGGATTTTGATGCGGTTTTTTTAATAGATAGAGTGATTCAAGAGGAAGGTTTATATGTATAATACATGCATGATATGTGCACCCGTGCGAAGCCGGGGCGCGCGGGCGGGTCGCTAGTTTAAGATAAAACTGCCTTCACTACTACTATAACTACTACTATAAATCAAAAAGTATAGGTACTCGTCAGAGTTGACTCAAATTTAAATGGGACCACATGACAGCTTTCGATAAAAAAAAAACATCAAAATCGATCCACAAAGTAAGTGAAAAAATATGAGGTATGTAAGGTAAGGTGTAAGATGTTCAAATAAATAATTCGATGGCGTTGAATCAACTTTTTGGAGAGCTAAACTTTTTGCAAAGAAAAGTTCGACCCGTTAATAAGTCCTACATTGGGGATAAATGCATTTTGACTTTGTATTTATCTTATATATAGTTTTCTTCCCGCCCTAGCTTCTTGACTTGAGTACGCCTGATGTGTTTCAATTTAAGATGGATTGTAGAGTAGCACACAGAATATCTTTCACAAAATTAGACGCTTAACAAATCGTGTCACGCCATCTAGCATATGATGCTGTTGTTAAATAAATACTTAATGTATCCATTAATTAATAACTCAGCTCATACTTAAGTTTGTCGTCATACGGCCGGTTTCTGAGAGCTTGACATAAACTAATCGGCTGTCAAGTCACTTGTTATTTCAACATTTACTTCAATTAGGTAGAGATAGCAAGTGACACGACAACCGATTAGTGTTGATCGAGCTTTCAGAAACCGGGGATTAATGTTTTTTCTACTGCAAAATGTGGGTTTATCCCAAATGTAGGTAACTTAAATTGACGTTACTCTGACAACCCTCCTTAGATATTCTTAAAGTGTCTTAGTTAATATGAGAGGGCTTATCATCTAGAGCTGATTGAAAGTTGATTCTGATACCAAATTGTAAACATTTGGATCACTTGAGCTATCTCTAGATTATTCTCAACGGTCAGCAGATAGCTCAACTGTTACATAATGACCATAATGTATTTTTCATCCCACCATCTCGGCAAGAGTATTTTTGCTCTTCAATATCTGAGTGCAAAAGCCGTTTTTATTCTCTAGAGGATAAAGTAAATTGAATTTAGAACATCGTGTGCACTAAGTTTGTGAATTAATAAAAAACATTAAACCTATTTACTGCTACCTCTATGGTGCCGAATATATCATACAACTTTTTTTTATTGGTTAAAAACTCAGACTCGGAACCTTCTTGGTGTTCTTTTTTCAATTTGCTTTGTACGCGGTTCTTTACGCGGCGTTTTTTCACGTCATTGTTAAACCTTATTATTAAAAACAAGAAACTTGAAAACAAGTGAAAAAACTAAAATGAGTGATTTTAGCGACTAGGAAGTTTGTTTGACGCCAACGTGTGATTGTAAACGTTTTTTTTTTTTGCATTTAGTCATTTCCTCGCTGAGATGGAATGAAAAGTTACGTGTTGCACTCGAGTGCAAAGATTTTTCACCTCGTGCTCTTTTGATTCCCTCGCTAACGCTCAGGATTCTAATTTTGAATCACTCGTTGCGCTCGTGATTAAATTTTAGAATCCTTCGCTTGCTCGGTCATCAAAATTGAACACGCGGTTAAAAAGCAACTTTGCACTCTTGTATAACAAATAACTATTGTACGTTTTTCAAATACCTGTATTCATTGTTGGTATATCTTTAGAGCGTGATAGAGCTGTGAGTGAATCATATCTTTTTGCAGTCGATTATTATGACTGCGATTTTGTGACTCAATCAACACTTTCTTTCGTGATGTTCACAAAACAAGGAAAAAAGTGCTCGGATGACGAAACATAAAACTGAAACTTATTTTTACGAATGAGGAAACTTTCCTCATAAAAATAACAACATATTTGGCTTATCATGTATCACCAACGTAGGTTCAGGGCCACTACACCACGTTCACTAGGTAATAAAAATTATTTTTCCCTGATGCCTATTATATTTTATATAATATGCTATACATATTTTTTTAGAATTAAATCTATTTATTTGATTTACCTAAAACTAAAAACCTTTAAAAAAATATAATATAATAACCATAATAACTAAAACATATTATTAAAAGGAGTCTCTTTAGGCTAGGTACCGAAGATGCTGGCAGCATTCCCCCTTTGAATAGCCAGACTAATTCTTTGTCCGAGGTAGCTGCCAGCTTTTCGGTCTCCTGTGATGTCGACTAACCATTTTGCTATTTCCATAAAAAGCCTAATAGCGCTAGGACCTCACGGACCAAGGGTCTCGACACCGAATGGGACAAAATAGGTAGGTAATTGTGTTTCGAAAGTCATTAATCCCATATTGATAATCACAATTGCCATCTCGCCCAAGAAAAGTTCTGCCGCGAAACATGTGCGACCGTCAGACGGAAATGGTGTTGGCGCAAGTTCTAATGTCTGATAAACGAGTTTTATCAATTAAATTAAACCGATTTAAATGGTAACGTCTTCAGGACCACGTTATTTAAGTTTCCAAGTTAATTAGAGGGTATAGGTACGCCATCTTACAGGTTTTCTTAGTTTGGGTACCTATGTCATCCACTCAGGATTTGTAATAACTATAGGGCAGTGTGGTCGCCCAGCTACAGCCCTATAAAGAAATAAAAAAAACCCTCTCAGGATTGAAATTTAATTTACTTAAGTCAACTCATCAAATCAAATCAGTAGAATCAAAAGGATCACTGAATCTTCCTAAAACTAGGTAATCTAGGTGGTCGCGTGGAACTGGCACCTAGATTACCTAGTTTTAGGTAATCTAGGTGGTCGCGTGGAACTGGCACCTAGATTACCTAGTTTTAGGAAGATTCAGTGATCCTTTTGATTCTACTGATTTGACTTTGTGTCAGTTGTCTATCAGAATAAAGTTATTACACAATCCATTGATCAGGGGTCTCCCCCCTCAAGAGAAAGTCATCAGACGCGACGACGCCGCCCGTACTGCTGCTATTCTGTGGCACGTCCGATTAATTACTCGGACCGGTCGGCGGACCCACGCCATTGACAGCCCGGAGACCACACATGCCCGCTATATAGTACACGGCAGGTTGCTATGCGCATAGCCACAAACGCGCAAAGAAAGGGTACGGGGCGTTATGCACCATAACCGATCCAATCGCGTTTGCGTTTAGATCACGTTGACGTCCCATGGTTTGGGCAGTACCTCCTATGTCACGAAGAATAAAGCCCAAGATTTGACGTTACACGGTTTGGGGCAAAGAATCTCGTCATAGCGAATAATAAAAAATTGTATTACTTAACTGCTACCGTTTACTGAAATAATGACGTAGTGAGTACCTATTCCAGTGAATTTCAAGTGCTCGAAAGGAGCCTCTTGAGGCGCACTTAAAATCCTTTCACCACACTGTTTCTAAAGAAACTAGTAACACGATAAGGAGAAGAAGTGAATTACTGATTAAATAGAAATGTCTGAACAAATCAAAGTCAGTGACAAAAAATCACTATCCTTGTGATTCATTCCTGTTGCCGTCTCTTTTCGTCGGCATAAAAGTGACAGTATACAGAATTACAATAATATACTCTATTGAGCCGCTATATGAATAATGACCATAATATTTGTATAATAGTACATTATGGTACTAGTGTGGAACATTGGTGACTGCCGATTGGTGACTGAGGCGCCATTGAGACCCGAGCCGTAGGCGAGGGTCTTAAGAGAGCCGAGGACGGTAATCATCAATCCACACGTGTATCATACGAAGTTTTTCAACACATTTGTGAATAAAATAATAATAAAAACTCACAGAACAGATATTTTTTTTGGAGTTTTCAGGTAGTAGAGTTTCCACACGTTAAGGGCTTCATATCATAAATCGGGCGGTGTACAACATAAATCATTTTCTTCGTAACTAGTACTTGTAGACATTTTAATTAATAAATATCTATAATTTCAACAGTGAAAACGAGTTGTGAAAAATGTTTCGCTTCGGCGGGAAAAATTAATCAGTTTTCATAAGCACGCCAATTGCGATCGGCCACAGACTAAAGGGGTGAGGTTTTTTTTTATTTTCCGCGCATTGGGTTTGCGCGTTTGCGCCTATTCAACTCGTACTTCGTACAAAATGGGGAATTTAATTTTTCTTTTATTACAGAGAAAACAAAAGTTATGTTTGAGTGAATGTTTTACTTATTAAACACGTACGAGTTAAAATTATCTATATACATATATGAGAAGTTGCATTAAATGAGCAAGCAATAGGAACATTAATTTATTTGTACTATTGAACACGATCTTTTTTTGGAATAAAAACTTTGTTAGGAACAAAACAACTCAACCAATAAAATTTAAAAAAAAATCTATAACTCACTTGTGAGTTAATTGCTGTGACCGTAGAGCCACTTTATGAGCAACTGTGTTGAAAAAATATATTGACGCTCGACTTGGCGGGGGCACAGATTCGGCGCAGTCACACGGCGCGTGCACTGTACTAGTACCCGTGAGAACCAGACCTTGTGTTTATGTGAAAATCTCAGTGTCAGTGTGTGCTGATTGAGATTTACTCTACGGTTTTAATTAAATAGTTTTTAAACTCATACAATGTTGTAAATAATATACCTATAGAGTGTAAAAAGGTCACTCCCGAAAACTCAGTAATAGGTTAGGGACTCCCTAGGCTTAAAATAAAAAAATAGACAAACGATAAACTATGCTTAAACTATTGCCATCTCTTACCATTGCTTAGTGGCAAACAGAGACAGCACTAATTTTAGATATTGTTTAAAGTTATGCACCGTTTATAGTACGAGGGAATGAGTTTAACGGCGAGCGCGTTGAAGTCTTTTGAATGAACAAGTTTTCCTGTTCTTAACTTAAGTAGCTACTATTGATACAGTTATGATAGTCAGTAGGCCAGTTGTTCGTTGTTGGCAGCTTATTAAAGATCGCAACGATAACATTCATCTCGATAATGTTATTGACCGGTAACATTTTAATTCATTAATTCAGTCTGTGCCATAGTAGCTACTTTTGTCCTATAAATAATTTAAACTAGTGGCTCTGGGAGCTGTAGACCTCGCGAGCATACTAAAAGTGAGCTATTTGAGGAATGTAATGTGCAAGTGCATTTTCCGTTTTGTGATATTTTGATCTTTTTGATTTTTTTTTGCATCATCTTGTGTAGAATGAGGTCCTTTGTGTTTCTCTCAAATTTGGTTGAAAACCATCGATTGTTTGATGAGCTATCCTGTTCATCATGCTGAAGACCCTTATCAGATCTTCGCCAAACTTTTATGAGACCAACTTATAGTTACTACCTTTCAAATAAAAAAAGAATAATCGAAATCGGATCTCATTTGGTGGAGATATCCAGTATATCAAATAGCCCCCTTTTTGCCCTTTTTTTGGGGGAGGTACCCCTCCAATCAAAAATCCCCGACGACAAAAAAATTCTAATAAGTCATATATACCAAGTACCAAGTACCAAGTTTCGTCGAGACCGGTTGAAAAATGCGACCTGTAGAGGAGAACAGACAGACAGACAGACAGACAGACATCCGGACAAACGCATTTTTGGCCAATGTGGAAACTGAGACGCTTCGCTCGCTTCGCTCGCTCCGTCAATAACCTACATTTATAAAAAGAGACAGTTGTAAATTCATTGCAGATTTTTGGTGGTAAGTTCTTTGTATTATGGCTTTTGCAAGTAATAATAATGTTAGTGAAGGAATAGCCTGGTGCCACCGCCGTCATAGGGGAAGCAGGGGTAATGATATTGTGTCGGGTAATACCGCTCACTCCAATAACTTTATAAAATAAGGTGCCTTGAAACACAGCGAGCACGCTGCAGCGCAGGGGTTGAGACGCTTGAGCAGGCAGAGTCTCTAAACCTCAAAACTAACATAAGACAAATGAAAAAACAAATAGAGCATTTTTCTCTCAGGTGATCCCCGTCTTCTCTACGTAGCAGTAGTCATAAAAAAAACGAAATCACCTAAATTTAAGACGTTTCTAAGAAATTATTTTAGGCTTGTCGCGAGTCACCTAGATTTGCCAAGCTACAGATGAGAATAGACCAAGCTAGCTAGGTAAGACGTTTCAAAGTGATTGAAAAAATAATAACATTTTGACTTTCCTCTTCTTCTTGCCGCATCACTCGTTTCTTTCGCACCAGTGTGGTGAAATGATTTAGAGTGCTTCTCATCGAGCACTCTATATATTTTTTAGAACTTTTTAGCTTGCGTGCGTGCGCGCCGTCATAAGCTCTTGGCAGTCCCAAAAGCCAGAACCAACCTATTGAACGAAGCTCCCATGACAAGGGCTCTTCGTTTGATCAATAGTTTGTGCGAAGAGGAAGATTTTGACCTTTTTGTGGTTTCTCTGACAAAATTCACAGAAAGAGCCTTGATGTTTTATAGTAGATAAGTTAAGTAATAGTTATTTTAAATTGTTTTTAATGTCGATTTAGTATTTAGGTATTGTTATGGCATTGAAAAAAGAAATAAAATAAATAAGTAAAGTAAGTAAGTAAGCATCTTCCACATGGCGGCTTACTCATGATGTTGGACTTCACCGTTTAAGAGAACCTACTGGTACCGTACTCATTGGTGCGGGACCGGTTTTGAACCTACGACCTTAGGATCCGAAGTTCCACTGATAATACACCACCAGTCTTCTACTTTAATTGTAATCTGATGATATAATCAATATTTTATGTTTTAGTATTTTTTTTATATAACTCGCTGATGGAACAAGCAGATGACCCGCCTGATGTTAAGTGGTAACCATCACCTATAACAAAGCATTGCCTCGTAAGTCACGCACGGTAGGAACGTGCCCTACGATGCACTGCCCTGCGTCCATCAACTTGAGGCATACAGATGTTAAGCCTCATGTGCGTGTAATTACACCGGCGACCACACTCTTCAAACCGAAACACAGCTTTGCTGCTTGGCGGCAAAGCTGTGTTTCGGCTGTGACGAGCCCTTCACAAAGAGCTCTAAATAACTCTTCTTGCATAGACATTATAATAGGTACTTTAGGATTGCATTTGGAATTGTTTACGAAAATGGTGTACGACCGTATTAGAATCTTAGAAAAGGCGGGGTCACTCGCCACTACTAGGCCACAATCTCTACCAGCGTAGTGTTATAAAAAATAGTAGTTATTTAATTTATAAAAAGTGTTATTTCAAGGAGCATGCGCGTCGGTGAGTGCGCGCATATTTAACGGCGCACGCGCATCTACCGTACTCCGCGCGCAGTGCCGACGTGCGCGCGCGCGGGTCAGTGCGCAGTATGTAACGCAGGCTTGTGGGTCAGATCATATCAACTGTTCGTCTAGCCGGTGGAAGTATTTGGGCTAATGGGATGGCCCCCATAGTTGTCCCATAGACCAAAACACACGGTCAGGGCCTTGAAGCATATTATTTTTCTTATTTCAATATTTCTTTTATGTCAATGTCTTATATCAACTGCATAGAGTCAGCTTTATGATCAAAAAGTTAAGTAATATTGAAATAAGATGCTTCAAGATGTAGAGAGGATGGATGAAAGAAGATTGACGAAAAAGGTGCATCAGGCGAGTGTGAATGGGACTGTTGGGAGGGGAAGACCTCGGCGGACCTATCTAGATCAGATAGAAGATGTTCTAGAGAAAGGCCAGGTCAAGAGTACCCTAAACCGACGAGCATGTATGAAGAATGTTATAAGAGTGAATGAAGCGAAAGAGGTATGTCAGGATCGTAGCAAGTGGAAATCCGTGGTCTCTGCCTACCCCTATGGGAAATAGGCGTGATTTTATGTATGTATGTATGTAGATGCTTCAAGAGATGGTGAAAACCATCAAATATCAATAGCCTCTGAATTGAGTGAAGTAGCGAGAGAGATAGCTATTACCTGCGCACTTCTGACGTCCTGACGAGACGACTTGAGACGACCTCTGTGGCGCAGCGGGCGAGAGCCTGCCTGCGACGCAAGAGGTTGCGGGTTCGATTCCCGCCTTGGAACAAATTTGTGTACGATCTGCAGAAATTTGTTCCGATGGTCTGGGTGATGCTTTAAATATTGGCATTTATAGAAATTACATTTTCAATATGAGGAAGCTGGAGACATGCACACCCATAACACAAGCTTTGAATAGCTTACTTTGGGGCTAGATCGTGCTGTGTGGATTGTCCAGCATTATTTATTTATTTTACTTACAAACATCACATAATCACAAGTTTTATAGTATCAAATTATTCATCATCATTATCATAAGTCTGACGAAGTTAACTTCTGGGTATGTCCAGCAGTTCTTCATAGGTCTGCCTAATGCATTTCCGAGATGAACGATTGTTAAGCCCTTGGCTCTCTCTATAGAGAGCCAAGGGCTCACCCGCGGTTCTCACGATATCGTCAGTCCATCTGTATTCTAATATAGTAATATAGTATATATAATAAGGCCTATTCTAAATTTGTACAACTTGCTACTCACACCTAGCAAGTTGTATTACTTGCGCGTCCCGAGGGCGTCACACGCTTCTTTAAATTCGTGGTCGTCATTCGAGAACGTATAGCATTTATGAAAACAAAAGTGAAATTAGTCTATATTTCATGAGTCACCATTGCAGCAGTGATAATTTTTACCGGAAACGTTAGCATTTGAGTACTTACATTGAGGTACTTACCACACGTGATTCAAGATAAACGGTAGGAGTGTGGATAAGTCTTTACAGCCTTTTCTGCCGTTTAGAAGCGTTGCTACTGTGTTTCGGATTTAAGGGTGTGGGCGCACATGCTTAACACCCTGTACGCCTAATAGACGCAGAGCAGTGTATCGTAGGGCACGTTCATATCATGCGTGACTTGCAGGGTAATAATCCATTTCCTTGTTCCGTCAGCAAGGTGGTACTTATGAAAGAAAATGCAAAAAAAAAATACTTCTCAAAGGGCACGTCATCGGTTGACTTTCTCTGTGAGGTGCTTATCATCAGGTAGGTCACCTAATAGCTCGCTCCGTCACTGTTCCTCAGAGTAAAAGCTATGTGTCTTCCTAAAAAAAACGAACCCTAGCTAAGTAACCTGGACTTAAGGCGTAGTTGTCGCTTGTTTTTTTTTGTTACCAATAGTTTTAAAATATCTTTGATTTATAACTGAATAAACACTTTTTCAATGATACTTCCTTGTATTTGTAAACTAATTTTACAAAATACCTGAAGCTCAAAGTGAAACCAAAATTGGCACCGAGTCATGAATAAAACAAAGTGTACTGGAATAGTGTTGCTGTCAAACTAGTAATAGCTGGTCTTGTAGAAAGTGGACGCTAGGCTATACCGCCATGACACCTCACCTCACTGCCATTGTGGATTGTCAACAGAATACATCTACATTACTATCCTTTCTTAGAACTGGATGACGACCGTGCGACGCCGTCCTACCACAGTCCAACGACTTTGTGAAGATTAAAAAAAAAACTTCATAAAAAATGTTAATAAAGTCCTTCAGGGTAAGCAACGCACTGACAACGCCCCTGGTGTTGTTGTTGTCTATGTGCGACGGTGACCGCTTACCATCAGGTGGGCCGTTAGCCCGTTTGTCTATCTTTTACATATAAAAAGGCTCGCTGATGTCGATGCACGAACAGGGCTCAGAATAGATGAAAAAAAAACGTGTAAATAAATAGTAAGTATGTATACTCATTATATTCCTTGAGGCTGATAATGAGGATTATACTTCCTACTAATATTATAAACGCGAAAGTTTGTCAGGATGGATGGATGGATGTTTGTTACTCTTTCGCCGGAACGGCTGAACGAATCTGGATGAAGCTTGGCAGAGAGATAGATAATAGTCTGGAATAGCACATAGGCTACATTTTATCCCGTGGGAATACCGGGATTAAAATTACACGGGTGAAGCTGCGTACGCGTTCGTTAGTCTTCATAAGGCTGAATGAGATCACTGCTGGATGCTGAATGGACCTCCGGATGGATGGATCTGCCGGAGTTATCACGCGTGGCAGGCGTGTATGTTATGTAAACAGAAAATGCTCTTGCCCATCTTCTGGTAAATTCTCCTAGTCTTACAACTTTCATAGGAAGTGTTGGAAGGGTTCTATTCTATGCCGGGACCACTCCCTATAATCCCACACAGTAAGTAGATATTAAAAATCGGACACATCTCGCGAGCGATATGGCACCCAAATTCACCTAGTTTTCATAGGAAGGTACGTTTCAAAGTGACCCTTGTGATAAAGGATTTTTTCTTGTAATTCAGCTGAATAAATTCCTTTGACTTTGACTAAAGTTTTAAAATAAATAAAGTACCTGTTTCGTAGAGAAGCGCGTTGAAGTCTTTTGTAGGTATGAAATGTTTTCCTCAACATAATTTATCCGTAACTTATTTTGGGTTGAAATTCTACTGTCTAGCGGTAAATTTATTTGCCAATTTAAATATATAAACAGATTTACTGCTATGTGGTATTAGAGGCACATATGGCCACGTTAGTATCGAAAATGTTAAATTTAACCGATATTAAGTGCGTTCAACCCGACTGCGTGTGACACCTATTCCATCTTCTGCAAAACACTCGTTGCTAAAGAATCGTTTGTACTGTAATGTAGGTAGGTATTATGTGAACAAGGTGCCTTGATCTTACTGGGATATTTTCTATAGGATCAGGTCAAAAGTGCTTTGAAAAAGTATTCAGTTGTTTAATGTTATACTTAGGTTCCCTAATCGTCTATTCCTACCTAAGTAGGTACAGATAACAATTAGCTATAAACATCTTCTAAGAGTAGGCCTCCACAGGATAATGAAGCCACGACAAACGGTCTTAAGTTACTACTGTCCAGTAGAATAAAACTAAATAACAGTAAGTTTCACATCTGCGTTCAGGAATGTATTGCTTAGGAATTCCAAGAAACGGTACATGTAAACGTTAATTTAGTCCACACAACGGATTTTCACACATTCCTATGCCCATATCCGGAGTCACCTCTTAACCCCTTTCCCATACACACTGGCCCAAAACGCCCCGACCTATCTATGTGAAAGTAAGAACTTACTAGAAAACAGTGAACTGGCAAAATCATCCTGGCATAGACTAGGGGTGATCAACAGAAGGACCACTAGTCCTGTCGACACTGTCATGGTGCACTATTCACTGTCACTGTCAAACTGTCAAGAAAAACGCGGGAATGGCATGGCGCGTCCGCTCGGCAGGTCGCACTCGCTCGCACTGGTGAAAGAAGAAAGGCGATCGGATGCGTGTGCGACTGTGGGCAGAGACTGCGGACTAAAGATGGGAAAGTTGCTTGCTTGGTTACCTTGACAGTGGAGGACTCTGCGAGACTGTGAGACTAGTACAAGGTGCAGTTGGTTAACTTAAGATTCAAAATGTACATTATTTTGAATCCTACGAAGTAAAAAGTATACATGCATCTCCCAAGATATCTCTAATATCATCGGTCCTGTTGAACGACTTTTGCTTATTATTCATTGCATTTAAAAGTATTTTTACCTTCTTATTTTTTCACAATAAGGGTATGTACTACCTAGGTATGTAGGTAAGGTAACATACTTATTATCTGTATTCTTTCTATTATCTTCTTTGTATTCTGATATGTTAATCGAACCATAGATGTAACAGGTAGATGAAGACGTTGAGAACATTCAATACTAAAGAGCATGTATCTATGTGCTCTGGTAGCAATAATTTACCTTATAAAATAATTTACCACATTGTACATTTGAAATTTTTACATAAGTAGGTACTTTTTTGCATAATTATTAAACTTATTGTAATTTTGTTGGCATTAAGTCAGAGTCGGCTTGTCTGTATCTCTTCCGTCTCTTCTGCCGGACTTTCTTTGAACATACAAGCATCATTTAACGGCATACGCTGCTGGCGGTTCGATTATTGAACCACTGATTTCCTATCTTCAATTATAACGTCCTAATGAATGAACTAAGGTTATTAGCACCGATTTCAAATAGAAATCAATAGCAAAAAGATTGTAAAATTGCCGTCAGTGGTCAGAGATAGCTGGGTGTGTCTGAAAGTAGGTAAATGTTTGAGCCCATTGCACCTAAAATGTTGACTAATAGATGGTGAAGGGGTTATATCGTTGATATCGTATGCGGCATGCGTTTTGCACATACGACATAGAGTTGCGTCGGCGCCGTAGTGCCAGATAACGAATAGAATAGACTGTGATGTGGACCGTGTTTTGCAGAAAGTAGCCGTGCTGTGATTTTAAAATAATAATACTCGTATTCTAAACTTATATAAGTTGCCACCACAAGTAACGTACCTACTATAAAAATTAATTTAATTTATTAAAAAATCCATTGAAAATCCTGAAAAAAGAAATTTTATTATTATTATTTAGTTACCGCAGACAGAAAAGGGTTCAGAATCGTTCATCCTGGGAACGTTTAAGCAGGTACAGATGTGGACTTCTGTAGGCTGATGATGATGATGATGGCCGGTTCTCACATTCGTATCACAGGGCCCTAAAGCCAAAACAACAAATATTTTTTTTGCAGTTTCTGTCAAAATACCTACAGATTCCACACGGGATTGTGAATTGATGCTTGAGCACAGAACGTGATTACCTACTGCTAATGACACGAAGTAGCTCTTACATTACGTTTTAGCTCAGACAATTCACCTGCCAGCAGTACAAGTACCGTTCCTATCGATCGCTCAAAATTCGTTAAAAATGGTTTCATCAATGGATAAAACCAATTTTAACTTTGACTTTTCGAATGTTCGAATTTTGAAGATTATAATTCCCGCCTCGGAACAAATTAAGCTTTAACACTAGCTATTAACATTTATTTCGATCTAAATATTGACCGCCACGGAACGCATGCTAATGTTTATTTTATATCTGCTGCTGATAACCGATGGCATGGTTGGCATCAGGTGTTTACCGATGCTTCCAAGCACTCACAGTCTGGTTATGTTGGTGTAGGCGTATATCACAAACAGTATAATATAGTACAAAAAGTCAAACTACCCCCTGAGACTTCAGTTTTTACAGGGGAGTTATTTGCTATTGTTAAAGCACTGGATTACGTTTTACTAATGAAACTTAGAAACACCGTTATTTCTAGTGACTCAATGAGCTCATTACAATCCCTATTGAAATACCCTTTTCGCTCCAAAACGTTCTACCCTCTAGTAATGGAAGCTAGATCAAAGCTTTTACAATGTAAAACCAATGGTTTTTCTGTTAATTTTGCGTGGATACCCAGCCACTGTGGTATTTTAGGAAATGAACGGGCCGATAAAATAGCTAATGAAGCAATAGAGTGTGGGGACCTTTACCCTTTTCAAAACTATGTTCACGATCTTGTTGCCTTACCCAAGATTTATCTTAAAAACTCTTGGAATGAACATTGGGACCATTCTAGTAACACTAAAGGTAAACATTATAGACTGATACAGAAAACAATACCGGTCAAACCCTGGTTTTTTTCATTGAAACTTAGTAAACGTGCCACTACGGTTTTGATAAGAATGCGTTTGGGGCACTCGTGTACCCCAGCCCATTTAGCTCGGATGAAAATAGTGTCTGATCCGCTTTGTGCCTGTGGAAATGAATTTGGTGACCTCAATCATATATTCCTTGCTTGCCCTCAACATGATCACACAAAACTATATGAAGATCTTGTTTCCTGTCGAATTCCTCTTCCCACTAATATCATTGTTCTTCTTTCTTCCTTGGATCCTTGTATATATCATTGTTTGGCATCCTTTATATATGTAAATAATATTAAAATTTAGTTTAGTTCTGTAAATACCTAAACCTATAATCTATGTGTACATATTTCCTTACCTAGTATATATTTTTTTATGTTTAACTTTACTGATCCTGTCCTATGTATATCCTTCCATGTCAATTGAATCCCTGTTTCCCTAATTTTTGATTATGTATATAAAAATAATACAGAAAATGGCAAATGTACATAAAGTACGAGGCCAAAAAAAAAAAAAAAAAAAAAAAAAAAAAAAAAAAATTTGTGTACGATCTGCAGAAATTGGTTCCGTTGGTTTGGGTGTTTATGTATGATAAAAAATATCTATCTATGTAAATATATAATGTATTAAATATATCAGTCATCTAGTACCCATAACACAAGCTTTGAGTAGCTTACTTTGGGGCTAGATGGCGCTGTGTGGATTGTCCAGCATTATTTATTTATTTATTTATGTCAAATTAAGCGACCGATAAGAGCGATACTTGCACTGCTGTACCCTATACAGCCTTAGAAACTACCATTTTTGTCCATGCCCGTGAAGAGCTCGTCTGAGGAAGGATTACAACCTTACCTATTTCTGCCGCCATACAGCGTTGTTGTGTTTCAGTTTAAAGGGTGATTGCCTGTGAAATTATAAGCACATACGCGGCTTTGCCATCTGTATCCCTCAAGTTGTTCAAAAAATGCTTTGTCATAAGTGATAGTGACACTGTAGTCGGTGTCGATTTCGACCGGTCACTGTGACCTCTACTTAACATCAGGTGAGACGTTATGATATATATGATGACGCAAGCAGATGACCCATCATCTGCTTGCGTCATCAGCAAGTTTAATGCAAAGAAAAAGTGGATCAAAAAGGTAACACGATACTTTAATTCCATACAAGATATGAAATATTTGGTTCCCATACTCACGAAGGTACCTATATACAATGGAGATGGACTTAACCTTAAATGCAAATGAGCCCTGCGGTAAGATTTAAAACAGCGTACCCCAAGTCCGAGTTATTTTTTGTGCGGAGACTCGATCAACGCCTCTATCGAGTGTGCTGAGAACTCACGAGTCCTTTTATTAACTTTTCTGCAGCACAAACCGACTTCAAATACCCCGAAAACATAAAACAGCAAAATACGCAATTTAATTTACTTGGATGACATAACTTTGTCCTGTTATTTTAAAAGCCAAACTACTGAACCGATTGTGATGAAATTTCTATCAAAGGACCAATTTTTATATCATAATAATATTTTGTAATTATGTACCTAACTTAAGCACATGTAACTTAAGCAACGTTTGCATTGTGTAACCATAAGTTTGTGTCCCAAATAAAAATATTTGATTTGATTTTGAAAGTTATCATCTCAAATAAAAAAGATTTTTCGAATCGGTTCATAAATAACAAACATAAAAATAGAGTAACGTAATTAAGAGCCTCCTCCTTTTTTTGAAGTCGGTTTATCAGCGTGGCATGACATGACGATACGTAAAACAAACAAAACTCAGACTAGGGGTATTGGGGTCAGAAGGACCCCCTGGTGGTCGTGACATCACAAGCAGGAGTCAAAACAAACACCGCAGATTATACAGACACCCTCGGCCATAACGGTACACTTGCGGCAACGAACAGTTACCTACGATAGATGCGACAGGTTTAGAAGACCTACTTAGGTTGGATTGTTGTTCGATTTAGGCTTGACCGAGTCAAATACCAAGTAAGTAGTGTACAGTTGGCTGAACTAAGATGTACCTACAACAAGTGAAACCTAAAAAAAAATATGGGCGTTTTAAAATTTTTAAAGGATTGGCAACGCGCTTGTGATTCCTCTGGTATTGCGGCGTTCATAGGTTACGGTAACCGCTTCCCATCAGGCGGGCCGTAAGCTAGTTTGTCTCCTTTGTTGTATAAAAAAGGGGCTATTAAAATGGCGATTGTCAAAAAAAATACAGAATAAAGAGACATATTTCTCGCCCGGTGAAATACAATCAGCCGTTTTCTGCCTCTAACCAGCGTTGCTGTGTTTCTGTTTGAAAAATGTGGTTGCCGGTAAAATAACAGGCACATGAGGCGTGACTCAAGTTGATGGACGCAAGGTGGTGCATCGTAGGACACGTTCCTATCGAGCGTGAGTTATAGTTGTACTAGCAGCGCCCTGCGGTTTCACCCGCTTAGTATTAAATCCCGGCCAGACTATAAATATATCTCTGTGCCAATTTACACCAAGATCCGTTCAGCCGTTCTGGAGTTATAGAGTAACAAACATCCATCCATACGCACAAACTTTCACATTTATAGTATTAGTAGAATAAAAAAATATCTGCTTCATTGCTGGACCATTATTGCCACCTAGAAAGTCAAAGTCAAATAATGTTTATTCAATAAAATCACAAGGACCATCTTGAACCGTCTTAAAACTAGGTGACTCTAGTGCCAGTTCCACGCGACCAACACCGAGAAGAACAGGCAACAAACTCGGCTTGGTATCTATCGCTCTTTTGTATGATCCTCGTTACAATGTAATAAAATACCTACACTATTGAAGCTATATAATTCATTAAGTAATCTAACAGAAAAAGGAAAAGTAAACAGATTCATAAAAGAACACACGCTTCAAATTAATAATACTAATGCATAAGTAAGAAGTGTAGTAAGTCAAACAACAATAAAAAATTAAATATAAAATAACATAATAGTAAAGACATTGCAGATATGTTAGCCGTCGATGGGCAGAGCGACCGGGACATCGGGCCACGCACTCTTATCATTAATATAACTATCTATAGTATAGTAAGCTTTCCTTAGGAAGCCCAGTGAAGTAGAAGACATGCCGAAGAGGCACGTCTGACCACGTAAGACTTCCATTAGTCTTGCCCCAGTATTTCTTAGTAAAGCCCCATATTTTCAACAGCCTCATCTACAGAGGCAGTCTTTGTCATCTTCTCAATATCATATCTTAACAAACACGCAACTTATTTATTTGAGTTTACGAGGCGACTGTGTATTTTGTTACAGCGTCGATTTAAAATCACGAATTTATTAATGCGGCCTAAAGGTTTTGTACCGCTAGCTTATCGTTTTGTTTCGCTCATTTAGAGCAGGCAAGTGTTTCCTGCCTGTACTTTGTATTTTTCTTTGTACAGTCAGCAACAAAATTCAAAAGAACAATTTTATTAGTTTTATAGTGTTTAAGGATACATGCATTCATAGCTCAGTTGGTAGTAGTAGCTCTGCCTTCTGCGTCGTAGGTCGTGGGTTCGATTCCCACCGACAACAAACATTGTGTGATGAACATAGATGTTTGTTCTCTGTCTAGGTGTTATATACTATTAGTATGTATAAAAAAAAAATGAAGTAGTATATCAGCTATCTGGTTCCCATATCACAAGCTTTGGCTTAGTTTGGGCGAGATAGTGCTTTGTGGAAAGGTCACCAATATTCATATAGGTATTACTTACTAGTTGCGCCCCGCGGTTTCACCTGCGCAGATTTAAATCCCGGTATTCTCACGGGATAAAAAGTAGCCTATGCGTTATTCCAGACTATAATCCATCTCTCTGCCAAGTTTCATCCAGATCCGTTCAGCCGTGAAAGAGTAACAAACATACATCCATCCATCCAAACTTACAAACATTCGCATTTATAATATTAGTAGGATTGGCGAAATAGAATCACATGGCTGCGCTGGCTCGGCCACGAGCTAATGGAGGATGAACGCCGTCAGCCGTCCCAGATACAGGTGGAAGGAAGAAGTGGAGATTGACCTTCGCTGACTTGAAGTAAAGACTGCCTCGGTGCGGCACCGGACAGGATCTACTCAGGCGGCGCAGGATGACACCGGTAGCGATTTAATATCTTGTGGTATAATATAATCTACAGCGTGTAACGGAAGGGGGGTATCATACCTTGAAGGAGGTGAATGTGCTCATGAAACTCAACAACTTTCCCCAAAGAACATAGGTCACTGTTGTACTGGAGTACAACAATTATTTGTAAAGCCAAATACAATTAAATATTGATGGATGATCTTGTATGCATAGGTACCCTTAATATTGTAATAGGCCGTGTATGCATATGCACGAGTATCTAACCTATACCCTATATTGTAATAGGCCATTCAGTTGAAACTTGGTAACATAGTTAGAAGCAAGTCTAAACACTTCCGAATCCAAATGCTCGGAAAATTTACGTAGGTACTAAAATTTTCGGAGCATTCGGATCGCATCACGAAATCTCAGTTCGGGGCAAACCACTAGTATAGAACCTTTACAACAACAATTTTGAAATTGTTTCGCCTATAGAGTCTATATCTCTATAATACTTTATATAGTCAAATCCGGTATTTATGTGTGCCTTAGATGTTTGGGAAAACCAGATCGTTGATTAAAACAGGACTTTTTGCATTAATTGCAAAATTATTTATGCATAGCTTTAGAGATAATTTATTATCGACCTCGTAACTCTCTAGTCCGGGGCAACTCTTTTTCCCTGTCTATGAGACAAATTAGTGTAGATCATAAAAATAATCACTGACATGTTCCCCATTGGGGCATACGCTTGCCGTGACCAGATCAGCGGCCCGATTACGCTAATGTCTGGCTATCTAGATGGCTTTCAGGGCCGCATGATGAGACATGCCCCATTCTCTGTTTGAGCTCACTAAAAGCGCAAAGAAGAGGTTAGTAACTCAAAATAAAATTTTCAAATAATATATTTTTATAAAATACACACATTCTAGACGGGTGTTAAATTATTTTAAAAACTTAACTAATTAAAAACATTACCACAAAATACATAATTAAATAATAAAACTTTCTATAATGTTCAGAGTCAATGGAAGTATTGATATAGTTTCTCCAGAGAAAATGGGGCTTTTGATGTCTAAAAAATCTATACAATTTAGTCACGATTTGTACAATTTGCACAATTTTTTTAAACAACCTTCTCTAAAAGACGGTAAAAATATAAAAAAAACCATATGAATTAGTAAGTTATAAGTATTTAGGACAAATCTAATAAGAAACAGATTATTGTTATTAATCAGAAATTTATAATAGAATCTAAATACTACGTATCGATACTTATAAATGCAATTATAATAGGTTGTTTCATAGTAGGTTTTTTATTTGGTACTAAAAGGTTTTCGATTCAAGCTATGTAAAAATTATTCCAAAAGTTTTGATAGATGGCGCTGTAAAAATTGGTATCACGTTTTTACTATTTTCTGTTTGGTGTAATAGCACGGACGAATGTGTATATGAGTCATACAAAAACAAACGAAAACCAACATAAAAATAAAAGAAATGGTCATTTGTGAGGCCCAGCGCAAACGAAACATATAGCCGTTTCTTGTTAATTTTATGTAGGTACATTGAAAATCAGTCGGGCATCAGGGGTAATCCAGGTATCGCTGAGCGAGCTGAATTGCGCTTTAATAAGTCTCAGCAAAGGTGGTTTTTTATTTGAAAGAATCTGCGGTGGCGACCTTCTGTAGGTACTATTATTTCTTCTGTGATTTTACTTGTGAATCGTAAACACCTTCATTATTATATATTTAAAACTAAGAATACACACGGCAAAAGTGCACAAGCACTTTTCTACTCGAGTCATAGAATACTTAGCTACAGGCACTGTTAAGTCGCAGAGAACCATCAAACAACTTCTATCTTACTATAACTTCGTTATTCTAGTCGTAGAACAAACGTTGTTCTCCATGACGTGTAGAATACCCCCTTTCGGGGACATTATGTTACACCTTTTATTTGCTGAATCTTTGCAATGTTACACTAACTTGGTTGCTTTTCATTCATCAGTGATGTTTCGTCTTCGAAAATGTCCTAACTAGAAGTGGTTTGATGGTTGGCAACCTCATGTTAGCGGCACAGTCTGGTAACTGTCAGTTGTCCGTTCCGTTCCGTTCGAGGAAGGGTTTCTTGTGCGACGCCGGCGCCGGCGCAGGCAGTTTGGATGGCTTTCTGCAATTCATGGAGCGGTTGGCATTTTCTTTGCCGCTGTCTTGGTTCTAGAACAAATATATAATGACATCATTAAAGTCCTGTCCATTTGGATGTTTAGGTTGTCTGGTAGTCGCTCGTAGCGATAAGACAGCCCACTGTACTTCGCTGTAGATAAAATTAATACACACAAGAAATGTAATGTTATTTTCTTGTGGTGTGCAATGAAGAGTTTTCTATCAGAGAGATATAGATTATATCTTCAATCTATATTATATGTAATTTATTTAGTCGATTTATTGTCAGTTTTCAAACAATTAGTATAAGAAGCTGTTTACTGAGGCCCCACAACCTATTGATGATTAATAAATTAATATATCAAGGGCAACCATTTGGAAATTCTTGGTTTTTTTTTGGAAAGCGAAAACATAATTCTTTAGAAAAAAAAAGAAACTTAACTTCTTTATATTTTTTATATTATCGTTATCACTCACCAACTACTGGGTATATAGGCATTCTTAATTCTACCACAATCCTGTGCCAGACTATTTTATATATGAACTCTAAAGAAATTCATAATATTACTGAAACAGCAGGATTTTGATACCCAGGTAGGGTAAATATTCAGATCTCTAAGTACTAAGTACTAACTAGCTCAAGATGCTTTGCGGGTGTCTATTACACCCGAATACTCAAACGCAACTCAGATTTAAGCACGTCTCATGTGACGAGTTTTTGACGGAATTTCATTAAAATAACCACGACTTGAGACATGCTCAAATCTAAGTTGCGTTTGAGTATTCAGGTGGTAGTCAGATGTGCGTCCAAACATTACATTTGGCACATACCCACATTTTTCAGTAGTTAGTATTCCATTATAATATAATTCATACCTTCATTCCAGTTATAATATAAGTATAATTTCAAAAGATGAAAAAAAAACTGAAACAGCTTCACGACTTTGATCCCCAGGCACGGTAGATATCCCTTCAGATCTCCCAGTACCAAGTAGGTACTAATTCAAGATTCTTTGAGGATGTCTGAGGGGTGTAGTCAGAGGTACGTCCAAACATTACATTTGGCACATACCCACATTTTTTGAAAAGATGAATACCTTCCTAATGGCGTAAATATCAGTTTCCGAGGTGCTCTTAACAATGCCGGCTAGCGTGCAATGCTGCATGTTGTGCCGCGACGTGACGGCGGGGGGCGCGGGGGGCGCCGGCGGGGGCGCGGGGGGCGACGGCGCGAGGAACACCGACATGTCCTCCGAGGAGGTCTCGCAGTCGCTGGGCGCGCGGGACTCGGAGTCAGATTCTACCACCTTGCAGTCCTGGATGATGCGAGAGATATCAGATATTCAATAGCTGATTGATAATATAGGTGATGATTACCACTTAGCATCAGGTGGGCCATACATGTGGATCGGCTGGTTGAATAAACAAAATGTGTTATTGCGATGACCTCGTACTCCCTCTCGTGTTGGTCCGCGAACACTTGATTAGAGTAGTAGTGCTCTTTGTGAAGGGCTCGTCCGGGGAAGTACTACCACCACGCCTTTTTCTGCCGCCAAGCAGCAACGCTGTGTTTCGGTTTGAAGAGTGTGGTCGCCGGTGTAATTACAGGCACATGAGGCTTAACATCTGTATGCCTCAAGTTGATGGACGCAAAGCAGGGCCTCGTAAGGCACGTTCCTATCGTGCGTGACTTACGAGGCAATGCTGTGTTATATGCGATGGTTACCACTTAACATCAGGTGGGCCATCTGCTTGTTCCATCAGCTGGTTGTATAAAAAATGCGCATGTACTTACATCGTCGCTGTGGTTGAACCTGCGCGCGCGGAACCTCGCCAGGATGCGGTCGTGCGGAGACGTGGCGGCCAGCTCGCGCGGGTACTTGTACTCCGTGCGTTGCGGAGTGTTGCCTGCACACAAACACTCATCAGGAGACAGATACACCTCTCTGCTAGTGCTGTTAAACGATGAAGGAAAACATCGCAAGGAAACCAGTAAGTATTTAGGGCGATGGGCTTGCATGACATGCATGGGTTTAGAGTACTAACTACTGCAAAATGTGGGTTACTTGTGTGGACACACCTCTGACTACCCCCCTCTGACTCGGTCTTTAAAAGTTATATGAAAATTGTACTTGGTACCAAGAGATCTGAGGGGATATCTACCGTGCTTGGGGATCAAAGTCGTAAAGCTCTCTCAGTTTTTTTTCAGTTAACTTCTCTCTCGCACAATCAGTTTTGAACCCACGACCTTATCGGATCGGATGGTAGAGCTGCTACCACTAGACCACCAGTGCTCCTCTAATAATTAACTTACCAGTTGGCGAATACACTTTGTACTCTTCACTCAGACACCGGCCCTCAACCTCCTCAAGATTAGCGACGGCGTTCCTCAAGTTGTCCTCAAAGAGACTCGATTGTGACGTCATCTCCTGCACGGACGCAGCGTGAGACGCGCACGCCGCGGCACAGGAAGATGCCAGTGTGGTGAGAGACGAAGATACCTCCGTTAGGGTGTTGGTTGATGCACTGCTCTTGAGCTGGGAAATTTATTTTAATAATTAATGTTTGGTAATTAGCTTTCCTAAAATGGAATGGAATGGAAGGAGTTGGGGGAGGCTTATCCACACAAAGAATCCAATAGAAATTGTTAAGAATTGTGTTTCTGAATAGTGAAAAATGTTTTTTGATCTTTTCTGAAAACGGATATTATCATTATTATCGGTTTTTCTTGATCTGAAAGAATCTAAATCTACCATGCCTAGGGATAAATTCGTGTACTAATGAAACATTTTTATAGAATTTTTCTTTTATTTTGCAGATCTGTCTGTCAGTTTCGTCGTCTGTCTTTCCTGACCATTATAACATGAGTCTCTTCCAGGCAAGAGTGAATAGGTGTCTGCGAGACCGTTCTGCTCCACCGTAGGCTATATCGTTGCTTACCATTAGGTGAGATTGTAGTCAAAGGACGGTCTATATATTCAGTTAAAAAAAAAATCTTGCCTCAATCAACTGCATTACAAGAGACCTTCATGGTGATGTAACATCAATAGGCACAGGTCAACAAGACAAATTCAGTCAACCTTTTGAAGAATGACATGCAATGAATCAGTGTTAGGTATAGATGTGTTTTTTAAACACTAGCTGATGGATCAAATGGCTAACTCGATGTAAGGTAGCAACCATCAAGCATTGCCTCGTAAGTCACGCACGATAGAAACGTGCCCTGCGATGCATTGCCCTGCGTCCATCAACTTGAGGCATACAGATGTTAAGCCTCATGTGCCTGTAATTACACTGGCAACCACACTCTTCAAACCGAAAAACAGCAACGCTGCTTGGAGGCAGAAAAAGGTGTGTCCATTTATATAGAATAGAATAGAATATATGTTTATTTGACGCCAACACACAGAAGAAACATACAGACAAGAAAGAACAGAAAAAAGGCAGTAGGTAGAGAATATACAGTAGGTAGATTAACAAACACTTAAAAAATAAAGATAGCCTACACACAAATAACAAGCCTCTCCCTGTGTGAGTCAGTCAAAAAGGCTTAGTCTCAGCTTGATGCCACTCTCTAACAGGGTTAGAGAGTGGCGCTGGTTTTCAGACTAAGCCTTGTTGTTAGGGTGACATCACGGGCGAAATATAAATAACAATAAAAATAAAAGTAAAAAGATAAATAGATATTTATAGAAAAGGTATGTACCTATGTAAGTACTACATTACAAAAAATAAGGTTAACACTGGAAACATCAAGTAGGTAAAAAATAAATCTTAATCTGGCAACATTTTAGAAAACTGGCAAGAAACAAACAAACGACACGAAGCCAAGCCAAGTAAGCAAACCAAACAAACAAAACCAACGAAGGGAAACGAGTACCCTTAGCAAAACAAGTAATAAATAGCGCGGTATGCGGTTTAATATAAAATAAGTAAATAGCAGAAGGAATGTGGAACATAATAGAAATAGAAAGAAATAAGACGTGTCAGTGTGTGTCGTTAAGCAGGTAAGTACCTAGATACCCACCTACCTACTTCTATCTTAAATTAGGTGCTATTCTGAAGCGATAAAAGTTCTTGCCTTAGTTTTAATTTAAAAGTATGTATTGATTTCAGGGTACGTAACGGTGGGGGCAAATCGTTCCAGCAGCGAGAAGCTGCAAAGCGAAACGAACCTCGAAAAGCTACGGTTCTATGCTTCTGCACCGCAAAAACATTAGAGCAAGACCTGCTTGGGAAACAAGATTTCTCACGCGCCCATTCAAGCTTGTTATAAAGATATGGGGGTGATTTACCTATAATGACTCCAAAAAGTAAAGTGGCCAAGTGTAGTGTCCTCCGTGCCTTCATTTTAAGCAAGTTCGATGAATTAAGGTAGGGAGTCACATGAGAACGTGGAGGTATAAAAAAGCAAAATCTTGCGCAAGCGTTCTGAACACGCTGCAAAAGCTTCTCCGTTTTACCAAACAGACAAGGTCCAAACACCACATCACAGTAATTAAGCTTTGACAATACAAGCGACTCACACAGAGTAATTCGAACCTCTTCACTTATGTAAGGACGTATCCTGTATAGCATCTTTAGCCTATAGAAACAACTGCGAACACTCTCAGATACCTGGCTTTCGAATTTGAGTTGAGAATCAATTATAAGCCCTAGGCTTCTCGCCTCGGCTTATATCCAGTTCTTACCTGTATCGTTGCAATCATATCGTCGTCGACCCGCTTGTTGGTGGCTACCATATCGTCCAGCGACGAGTTAAAGTCGGTCACGAGCTTAGAGCCAGCGGCTTGGACCTCGTTCACCATAACATGTGCTTCTTGCTGAAAATTTGAAACTTTTTTTATACTACAGATAGAACAAGCAGGCTGCCGCACTTTACCTAGTTTTAAGACGGTTCAAGATGGTCCTTGTGATTTTATTGAATAAACATATTTTGACTTTGACTTTGAATGGTCTTTATCCATGATTTGTGAGTTCCATTGCTTACCGATATTTCGGCACAGTTGCATTCGCCATGATCACGGGTCGGATACCGACGGGCGGATGGATGAAATTTGACACAGAGAAAAATTATAGTCTGGAATAGCACAACTACTTTTTATCACGTAGGAATACCTGAATTTAAAACTATGCGGGTTAAATTGCGGGGCGTAGCTAGTATTGAATAAAGGTACTTGTGTATTATAAATGACTAGCTGCGCCCCGCAGTTTCACCTGAGTAGTTTTAAATCCCGGTATTCACACGGGATAAAAAGTAGCCTATGTGCTATTCCATACATCTATCTCTGTGCAACATTTCATCCCGATCCATCCATCCACTTACAAACTTTCGCGTTTATAATATTAGTAGTAGTGGTACTTAGTAGGATTTTGATTTGAAGGTGAGAAGTTTTTTTTACTGTTTATAATTATTATGTATGCTTATTATTTACTTATTTTGTTCCTTTTTTTGTATGTTGCACCTACATAATTACTTGTATGTTAGTTTTAGGTACCTACATTTGTGGGTCAGAATAAATATTTTTTTTTCTTTCTTTCTTTCTAACAGCAATATTATATTTGGGTGAATCAACTTTTAAGACACTCCTTTGACAACATTATGAACAACTAAAAATAAAAAATAAATCATCGAAATATTGTGAAAATATACTGTTAACATTTGCACATGTTTATCTATTTTTAGGTTTTGCAGTGGGGCACGACATCTAAGCTAATATTAACGAGTTTTTTTAGAAAAAGTGACGAGGGTGCCTCATAAATATCCATTGCAACGCTGTAGAGCGACAATAAACCTACGCGCACCAACGAGAACTTAATTTAGGCTGGGGGGGCGGTAAAGCTAGGTAGAGATTTTTTGATCATACCAACTAAATATTAGACAATAATCGCCTTAGATGACACCAAGGTAGGCGTCATCTCTTGATAACGGTCATGAATTTTTATCGGCAACTCTGCAGAACTGATGTTTTGATCAAAGTTTGGGACAAAAGTTTGGATGCACGAAAAATATAAAATATTTGTCAAACTTTTATAAATGTTAACTTTAAACGTAAGTTTATCTTTTTCTGAATCATAATATTGGGTAAAAAGGCTGTGCATTCATACCTTTTTTTTAAGATACGTCCTAAATTGTATCGTCATCTAGGCCTGGGGACACATGTTTTTTGTATGGATAGTGCTTATGTTCTGCTGAGTTACCATAATAAAGTCAAAAATTTTCCTATTAACTATAAAATACTATGAAACTAGCATGTTAGGAAAGGATCTAAGTTTACGTTAACATCAAAACAAACATATTTTACTTTACTCTTTGCATGACAGGGACACAAAAGGAGTGCCTTAAAAGTTGATTCACCCATTTACCTCCGTCTCCTGATTGGTCAGTTGCAAGACCGCTATCAGTTCCTGGTAGATGTGGTCCACGACGTCCACTACGTTGGAACTGAACACCTCCATGTCAGTACTGATGGCGCTGGTGCCTGCGCAATAAAAATCGTCTGTCCCTATCATCGTTATGAGCTGTTGGGTTAGTGCGTGAAATGGCGCAGCCGGCTGGATTTAGTTAATATTATATTCCTGTCCGATAGCAATAATCTCATCAATCAATGTTAGGTTCGGTTAGTACATAAAATGGTGCAGCCAGGTGGACTGAGCTTAAAATAATAATGTTATTATTAGTTAGCGCATGAAATGGCGCAGCCGAGTGGATTTTGTAATTTTAAGTTAAACTTGAAAAGCCACTGATTTGTTTCAGTCGGGTCAGTGAATCTCAAAATAATTAAAATACTTGTGAACATAAAAACCTACCTTCATCAAAATCTTTGTCATAGCACTTCAGAGTAGTACAGTTGTCATTCCGGCTGGTCTCCCAGCCCTCAAGTTCCTGCATGCTGAGCTGCATCTCCTGAGCGTTGGTCTCCAGGAGACGGTGCTGCAGTTCCAAGTGTGAAGCCATCCGAGCTTGCAAGCTTCTTCGGTCTTCGTTTATGGACTCTAGCTTTTTCGATAACCTGTAGTAAATAGCCTTATATTTTTACCCTCGTTATTATTTAGAGTTAAGAATTTAGATGGTGACGGTGGTGGTGGTGGTGGTATCTGTACCTTGAGACCTGAGACACTGATGTTATGGTTCTCCCACACTGCTGTTAAAAAATGTTTACAAACATTTTCTAACATTACAAAAAAAACATAATGCTAGCTAACAATTTTGTTTAGAAATGTGTACTAACATTACCTAACATGAAAGCATTTTCTAACATTTTTTTATACAACTAGCTGATAGAACAAGCAGATGGCCCACCTGTTAAGTGGTAACCATCACGTATAACAATGCATTGCCTCGTAATTCACGCACGATAGAAACGTGCCTTACGACCATCCCTGCGTCCATCAACTTGAGGCATATGGATGTTAATCCTCATGTGCCTGTAGTTACACCGGCGACCACACTCTTCAAACCGAAACACAGCGTTGCTGCTTGGCGGCAGAAAAAGGCGTGGTGGTAGTACTTCCCCGGACCAGCCCTTCACAAAGAGCTCTACTACTCAAAGTTACATACCGTTGTTCTAAAGCAGCGGTCTCAGATTCGACATGGCTCTTCAACCTGAGTTCGAACACTCTCCTCTCCTCTTCCATCCAGGCGGACAGACGGAGCTGACAGTCGCCGCGTTCCGCTTCTATCTCGCTCATCTGTTCCGTGAGACGCTTCTCTAGCTCCATGTTGTCTCTCTCTACTTTCTGTAGACAAAATAAATATTAGTCGACATTCCACTATTTAGCCCCAAACTAAATTAGCAAGGCTTGTAGTATGGGAACCAGATAGCAGTCACAATGACATGACACGGGCTATGATAAATATGAGTTAAATTATTGTGTTATTTTTAAGTTTTTATGGATACTAGCGATCCGTCCGCCCGCCCCTGCTTCGCACGGGTGCACATATCATGCATGAATTATACATATAAACCTTCCTCATGAATCACTCTATCTACAAAAAAACCGCATCAAAATAATGTCCCAAAAGTTATTCTCCGAGCGGGATTTGAACCCGCGACCTTCCCCTTGATACGGGGCTGGATACCCACTGCGCCACCGGAGTACTAATCACACTCGACGAATAAACTCTTAGACATGTTATTACGGTACTTATGCGACCGTGGCTCCATCTAACAGGTTTGACTATTACTATACTTTTTGTTGTCAAAGTAGACAACACAAAGTACAAAGTAGTAAAGTAAATACACTGAGAGGTCAACAATCTATCTCTATAGCTGCTAGTCCACTGGCCGGTTCGTGCCATCCAATAAATAAGACTAACTTCGTTCAACGCGTGCAGCAGTCCGTCCTTGCGTTCCCTGCGCGCGAGGATGTTGGTCCTGTGGTGCGCGGCGGCCTGCGCCTGCGCATCCGCCGCCGCCTGCATGCGCGCCACGAACGCGCGCTGCGCGGCGCACAGTGACGTCACGCGATCCGCTGCGCCGCGGTACTGGAAACGATATCACATCTATATCAGGCTTTTGTCCTGCAGTTGGAAGACAGGGTTAAATAAAATTATTTATATTAACACCACACGGGAAGCAGCAGCCTTTCAAATAAAAAAAGAATCATCTATATCAGTTCACACAGTTGAAAGTAAAGGTAACAAACATAAAAAGAAACTGTTGAATTGAGACCTTTTCCTTTTATGGTAGAAATACTAAAAAGCGGATTGAGTAGCCATATGTCTCTTATGTAAATAGTCGGACTAATCACCATAAAAGAAACTTAATTTAAAAGAAACAAATAGGTTTACTTTTTAAATTTATTAAGCCCACTTTTTGGAAATAAACTAATAATAATAATGCTGGACAATCCACACAGCACTATCTAGCCCCAAAGTAAGCTACTCAAAGCTTGTGTTATGGGTACTAGATGACTGATATATTTAATACATACAAAGTGTGGGACGCCCTCCTACCCGATGGACTGACGACATTGTTGGGATCGCGGGTAGTCGGTGGATGGAAAGGGCTCAGAATCGTTCTTCCTGGAAGCGGATAGGGGAGGCCTATGTCCGTCTGGGCTGTTGATGATGATGATGATGATGAATCGAACCCGCAACCTCTTGCGTCGCAGGCGGACTCTGGTCCTATTATGGGAACTAGATAGCTGATATAATAAATGAATGTTTAAAAAATAATCTCACCCATTGCTGCACGTATTTGTCGATGTTCCCCGTGACGTCCTGGCTGCGCGCGGCACGCAGCGCGGCCGCAGCGCGCTCCAGCAAGCGCTGGCCCGCCGCGCGCACCGCTCGTGGGGCGCTCTCCGCCGCCGCCGCCGCCTGCAGGCGCGGCCCGGCCGTCGACGATACCAGCGCGCGGTGCCGCTCCTCTGTTACTCGTCGTATCTGCAAGTGGTGAATATAAAATACTAGCGACCCGCCCGCGCGGCCCTGCTTCGCACGGGTGCACATATCACGCATTTACTATACATATAAACCTTCCTCTTGAATCACTCTATCCTTAGAGCATTTATAATGGAGATGTTAACGCAAGGCGTACCCCTCTGCCGGCCATAAGACGCGATTTGGCTATGCACGTTATATAAAACTACTTCACTCATCACCGCGGCCATTTGTTGTCGTTTCGTGTCGCGAAGTAGTGCTCAGTAAAAATGGTGAATTGTGCGGTATTTCGGTGTAAAAGGAGATCAGAGACATCAAACTTTAGGGAACACGGTATTTCCTATCACAAGTAAGTGATATTTTAGTCAATTGGTTTTGTAATTACGTTTAATGGAATACCAGTTACGACAGTTTTAATACGACGCCATCGTCTTGGTAGGAGGTGTCGGTGAATTTATATTCCTTGGTAGAAGGCGTAGTGTGGGGACTAGTTGAGCGAAATCGATTGAATGAATGATGGAATGAACGTAAAATTAGAATAAAATGCGATGTGTTTTTTGTACCCATATTTAACCGATTTAAAAAAGGAGGTTCAGTATTGGACTCTACAAAAACTGTCTCTGTCATTCTGCCTTCAATACGTCGCTTTATGGAGCTCCCTTAAAATATTAGTTGTGCTGTGTCGTTGGTTTATTGCTATTTTCTTTGTACTTTATGAACGCAGAATCGTATAAACGTGATTTTTGTATAGCTGTAGTATGTTAGCTGGAGAGGGACATGGGCTACTTTTTTATCGTCGCCACAATTTTTCATCAGTTTCCCCGTCATACCAATCATCATCATCAGCCTATGTAAGTCCACTGCTGGACACATCATACCAATAAAGAAACAAAAAATTTATCTAAAAATGCATTCATGAAAGACTACTTACTTGAAAGATTACTTACTACTTGCGAAAATAGAATATAGCTTAAAGTTACTCAACAACAGTGTAGCTTTTCTATTTGTAAAATAATTTTTAAAATCGTTTCAGTAGTTTTAGAGATTACGCTCTACAAACTCTTAATAAAATATTTTTTACAAAAAAAAACCGACTCCAAAACTGCTATCCAATTTGTTATGAAAAATACACTAAAAAGTTAAAAATAATTGCATTATGGATTTATATTTCAATCTACTTACAAATAGGTATCCATTTTTTCAACAAATCTTATAATTTTATTATTATGACATTATACAATTACTGATATTTTTGGAGTCGGTGCCAGCACTCTATTTACTTAGTAATACCTACTAGGCTAGACAGGTACACGTTTGTTAATCTTGGCTAAAAAAAGGAAAAGTATATGATTTTGAACCACCCTGATTTCATTCATATGAAATCATTCATTTTGTCGGTCTTTTTACAACCCATCACTAGTTTTTTGTGTTAGTGTGTAACTAAACAAAAGTGTAACAACAGTAATTCTTTAATTGTGTTATTGTTTTTGTGTTGGTGTACAGCTTTTACTTGCGTGTGCGTTTATAGGGACGCTTAATTTTTCTGCATTAGTATGCGTGATTATGTAAATGTGTTGTGTACCGTACTACCTCGCCTCCCGCGAAAACCGGCAGAAAGATTTTAGTACTAAAAGTAGCGCTTGGCAACTCCCGTTATAAATGCTCTAAGACTCTATCTATTAAAAAAACTGCATCAAAATTCGTTGCGTAGTTTTAAAGATTTAAGCATACATAGGGATATAGGGATGGAGAAAGCTACTTTGTTTTATACTATGTAGTGATTATGTGATGTTTTACTGACCTCATCAATTGTATCTTGTACTTGTTGCAATATATCTTCCAATTTAAATTTGTTGCTTTGCAGAGTAGTCGTGTTGTTCGTTGCAAAATTGTCTGAAATAAATATTTATCATTTTTTTATTCCCTCTGTGTCTTGCAATCTGCTCATGCGACTCATGAGACCAAACTCAATGCTGCCCAGCATTGAGTTTGGTCTATTTTGATTTTCATTGACATGTATGGAAGAAGCCCAATAGTTATTATTTAGTTCAAATGTGAAAATGTTAGTTCTATATTTGAAACAAATTTCAACTTTTAAATTTTTTAGCAACACTGTCTCATCATTATCCTGCCTTATTCTCCACTACTATTATAAACGCGAAAGTTTGTAAGTATGGATGGATGGATGTTTGTTACTCTTTCACGCCGGAACGGCTGAACGGATCTGGATGAAGCTTGGCAGAGAGATAGATTATAGTCTGCAATAGCACATAGGCTACTTTTTATCCCGTGGGAGTACCGGGATTTAAATCAGCGCGGGTGAAACCTCGGAGCGCAACTAGTATGGGAAGCCCTCTGCACACCAAACCCGCCGGCCCGACCGGTTAGCTGCTGGGAACCCGCTAGGAAAAGCCGGTGGGCCGGCGGGTTTGGTGTGTAAAGGGCCTAAGACTTTTCCTTTTTAAGACACATTTTTTTTATTGTATGTGTATTCACAACGTTGTTGTGTGTCGCACAACGAGCTATGGAGAGAGCTATGCTAGGAGTTTCACTACGAGATAGAATCAGAAATGAGGAAATCCGTAGGAGAACCAAGGTAGCCGACATAGCTCTCAGAATCAGCAAGTTGAAGTGGCAATGGGCAGGTCATATAGCTCGAAGAACTGACAACCGATGGGGAATAAAGGTTCTTGAATGGCGACCACGAACAGGAAAGCGAAGTGTAGGACGCCCTCCTACCCGATGGACTGACGACATTGTTAGGATCGCGGGTAGTCGGTGGATGGAGAGGGCTCAGAATCGTTCTTCCTGGACGCGGATAGGGGAGGCCTATGTCCAGCAGTGGACTTCTGTGGGCTGTTGATGATGATGACGATGTGTATTTACCTAAATCAGTGTGCAGTCCATTAAGCGCTTCTGCAATGGTCATGGTGAAGTGCTTGGTTCCCGAGGCGATGTTGGCTCTGTAGTATGCGGCTTGTTCCCGGTACGATTTCGTCACTTGAAGGTTCGTCGATTCCACGTTCCTGTAAGTTATGTTAGATATTGATGGAAGTTTGTTGTAGCTGCATGCCATTATGCTATTGTATACAGCCTACCTATTATTGTACCTATAGTCTTATGTAGTACTTAGGAATTAACTATTGTACCAACCTTATTTCTACATAGATTGCAGCGCCCTACAGGGTACATGTACTTGCTTATTAGCTACCTTAGACCTAAGCTATAATATAACTGATGTACATGTTGACTATAAATAAATCTAAATCTAAGTTATGTGCTACTGCTGAGGGATTAGGTATATGACTCGCCCGGGGCATTATTATCTATGACAAAAATCAAAACAAAGATGTTATTAACAAAGGTATGTTACGCTAAAGGGTTCTCACGGCAGAGCTTGGGGTGGGGAGAGATAAAAAATGGGGTGGGAGATAGAAAAAGGGGGTGGGTGATATAAAAGGGGGGATAGAAAATGGGGGGAGGGTAGAAAATGGGGGGAGGGTAGAAAATGGAGGGGGGTTTAAAATGGGGGGGAGATAGAAAAATGGGGAGGGGGGTTAATAAATGATTTTAAGTTACCTGCGCCTGTCGACGGTGTCGTGCATGGAGTGGAGATGCGCGGTGGCCTGGCTGGCGGCGACGAGCAGCGCGCGCGCCTGCGCACTGAGGGCGCGCTCCGTCTCGCTCACCTTCGCCACCAGGTGTCGCTGCTCCAGGAATTCCAATCTCTTCGTTTGTAACATCTGGACAACAATTATACAGTGAGTGAAACAAACGTATGCTAGTGACAAACCTTCAACATGGGTGACTTGGAATTATATGTGTGTTTGTGTGCAAGCATAACTTTCGAACCGTTGTGGTAAGTCGACAGGTTCGTGTGTATTTTTCGTAGGTATATGAGTTTAACCCGTCAAGTAGGAAAAGGACGCGTATCTATAAGGATGGGAAGAATATGTAAGTTTAAAAAATGTATAAAGTACATAAAGTGTCATCACTAGATAGTATGAAACAAACATGTGTCAAGTGCTTGACAGGAGCCTCCTTGAGGTGCACTATAAATCCTTTCACCAATCGAAAAATTCCTTTCAAATAATGTCCAATATAATATTCAACTTAAAACTAGGTGTGTAATATTTTGGTTAACATATGAAAAAAATACAAAGGAAAAAAGAGGCAGTCAACACTATTATCTTATCAATACACACCTAACTTTGCGAAGGAACATAAATGTATTTGAATTTGTTCTTACATTAGCAGTATTTTCCAGTTTAGTTTGCACTCCGTTAAGTTGCTCCCGAGTGAGACTGAGCTCGGAGGCCCGTTGCTCCAGGGTCCGGTTCACTTCACTGAAGAGAGACTCCGCCTTGTCCTTCTGCTCCTCCACCGCGCGTTTCTGCAGCAGCAACTCCTGGATCTCCTTCCGCTGTTCCTCCTGCTTCAGAGTTATCTCTGCATAGGTATCCGTGGCTAGGTATACACCTGGGAAGTACATTGATTATTGCATTATGCGAAAACATTTGTACCCTATTAAAACGCCCCCCCCCCCCCTCAAAACACAAAATACACATACAAATTTGACGACCTCTGTGGCGCAGCGGGCGAGAGTCCGCCTGCGTCGCTAGAGGTTGCGGGTTCGATTCCCGCCACGGAACAAATTTGTGTACGATCTGCAGAAATTTGTTCCTTCGGTCTGGGTGTTTTCTATGTATATAATAAAAAATATCTATCTATGTAAGTAATATAATATATTAAATATATCAGTCATCTAGTGTACCTATAACACAAGCTTTGAGTAGCTTACTTTGGGGCTAGATGGTGCTGTGTGGATTGTCCAGCATTAATAATAATAATAATAAATTTAAGGCGTTGACAACACCTAATGTACCTCTCGCTCGCACGATTCGACATTTTGAAAGATATAAAATCATTAGTGATTTTATTAGGTTTAGACCTAATATTGAAAAATCGCAAACAACACATTTTGTGTGCAATCACATTGCATTATTTCACTAAAGATGCACACAAAATGGTTGTTTGCAATTTTTCGAAAACGGGTTTGGTGATTTTATGTCTTCAACAATTCAAAACGTGCGAGCGAGAGTCACATTAGCTCTTGTTCACCTTAAATGAATACAATATCACTCATAATTAAACAATAAAGGGGAAAAGATCACTGCGAAAATCCTCAACAATCCAGCACATACACTAAACCTGCTTATAGTCTAGACACTTATTATTAAATTCAATTCGTTTATCCAATAATAATTCTCTTAGAAATCGTGTGTGAAGCAAATATAGATAGATACTAGTAACGCCTTGCGGTTTTACCCGCGTAGTTTTAAATCCCGGTACTCCCACGGGATAAAAAGTAGCCTATGTGTTATTCCAGACTATAATATATCTCTGTGCCAATTTTCACCAAGATCCGTTCAGCCGTTCTGGAGTTATAGAGTAATAAACATCCCATGCATGCATCCATCCCAGCTATGGGGAATGAGTGCTATCAATTTAATATGATTGTCATCCCTATGTGCCTACACCATTGACGCAAATAAATGATTTATAATCCATCCATCCATACTTACAAACTTTCGCATTTACAATAATTAGTAGGATAGATATAGATTCAACAAAAAAAGTTTTAGTGTTAATATTTCGTGTTTCTCACCATTTTTGTCCCTGGAGGCTTGCAAGTCCCTCTTCAATCGATCAATCTCTTCCGCATACTCCTTGAGTATGGCCTTCTTGGTCATCTTCTGGTTGACCTCCGGCTTGTTCTGGATGTTCTTGGCCCGGTTGGCGTACTCCAGAGTGCTCAGGGTCTCCTCCAGGTCCTTGTGTCCGGGAGAGATGGTCGCTATGATGGATGTCTTTGTACGTCCGCCCAGGGACTCTTGCAGGATTCTTGTGAGTTTAGACTCTCTAGAAAATACAGATTTTATTTTTATTATTTTACTAGTTGCGCCCCGCGGTTTCACCCGCGCATATTTGAATCCCGGTATTCCCACGGGATAAAAACTAGCCTATGTGTTATTCCAGACTATAATAAATATATCTCTGTGTCAATTTTCACCAAGATCCGTTTTGCCGTTCTAGAGTTATAGAGTAACAAACATCCATCCGTCCATATTTACAAACTTTCGCATTTATAATATTAGTAGGATCTAGTGTGTTGCCAGATATAATGGACACCTGTAGGGTATATGAGGATGCCGCTCCACTAGCGCCGTGATGACGCGGCCGAGGGTCAGCAGAGACTGGTTGATGTTCACGCACTCCCGCGCGCGTTCCTTCTTCGCCGGATTGTCGGAACCAGCCTGCAAGATGGAACAACGTTTACTCATCTCTAAAACTAGACTGTGGTAAGCCCGCGGCCCGATTCCGCTAATGTCTGGCTATCGAGATGGCTTTCACTTTGATATTTGATTCCCAGTGTAATAGTGTGTGTGTCTTTGAGTATTTCGGGCATATAGCCAGAAAACCAGGAGAAAACTTGGAAAAACTCGTCATCACTGGCATAATTGAAGGCAAGAGACCAAGAGGCCGAAGTCCGATACGTTGGTGGTGGACTACTCTCGATGTGAAGGTCCATGAAGCTATTCATATCGCCGGCAGCAGATCCAGAGTTGTGAATGACAAAGTGATCCAAGGAATCAAATGTCAAGCTGGAAGCCATCTCGATAGCCAGACATTAGTGTAATCGGGCCGCCGAATCTCCTGTGAGTGTGTCGGCAGAAACATTGCGCACACAAGCGACACACACACGACCGCACAACCGCGCGAGCTGTTGATTGGTCGAGCACACAATGCCAAACCGATAGATCTTAAGCAGGATAGCTATACAATTCACAGACGACCTCAGTGGTGCAGCGGACGAGAGTCCGCCTGCGACGCAAGAGGTTGCGGGTTCGATTCCCACCTCAGAACAAATTTGTGTACGATCTGCAGAAATTTGTTCAGTTGGTCTGGGTGTTTATGTATGATAAAAAATATCTATTTATGTAAGTTTATAATGTATTCAATATATCAGTCATCTAGTACCCATAACACAAGCTTTGAGTAGCTTACTTTGGGGCTAGATGGTGCTGTGTGGATTGTCCAGCATTATTATATTATTATTATTATAATTGCAGCAATATATTGCCACAAAACAAGCATATTTAGTAATTGGCTTGAACAGCAGACTACTTACTTTGCTGATGTTCTCGGAGCCGGCCAAGTCCACCAAGTTCAGTTTCCCGATTTTGACGAGCTCTTCGCCGTCCGGACTGTTCTCTCGCATGTGCACCACTATGGTGAACACTGTGTGCGACCGACTGTTCAACAAATAAAGGAATTATATTATACTAGTAGCGCCCTGCTGTTTCACCCGCGCTGATTTAAATCCTGGTGATCGAAAAACATTTATACCTACGATTGCTGATATCAATCATTGCTCAAAACGCAACGATAGCGCGTGCTAATCTTTCCTGTGGCGACATCTAGTTATTATTTAGGAACTAAAAATGTATCAGCTAAATACGGTAAAATGGTTAATATCTGCCAACACCCGGTATTCCCACGGGATAAAAAGTAGCCTATGTGTTATTCCAGACTATAATCAATATATCTGCCAAGTTTCATCCGGATCCGTTCAGCCGTTCCGGCGTGAAAGAGTAACAAACATCCATCCATCCACACTTACAAACTTTCACGTTTATAATATTAGTAGGATTTTCAGGAAGAACGATTCAGAACACTCTCCATCCAAATACTTGAGCAATCTACATGATACCGTCTACCAGCTTGATTAATTCAATACTACACTATAGCTATATTGCAGAAACCATACCAACTACTTACATACTAAGATACCTACTTAGTTTTACAATGTGAAACTACAAAAATAATTGTTAACTCACAGAAACATATTTCTTGTGAATAAAGATTTTTGTTGGTTTCTGCAATATAAAAAATACGTAATTAAATCACTTTAATTTATAAATAGAAGTATAAATATCGTTCAGCTCTTTTGGTTGAAACTTGCGGTAAAATTCAACGACGCGTCGCGCGCGACTCGTGGTTATCCTCCACTACTGGTAAAGCACCTGTGACCTAGTGAGAACCCCGATTGCAAGGTCGTAGATTGTCATCCTGTCTTGCACAAATGAATAATTCTCTTTGAAAAAAAATTATGCACAATGCCAAACACCAGCAGTGTTTGGCATTGTGGTCTGGTCTGGTCTTGGTCTAAGGGCAATCAGTGAAGGAAAACATACAGCATTTAATATTCTAGCATTGGCGTTCGGCTTGCAGCCTGTCACATTTGGAATATCGACTATTGCAAAATGTGCCAGATGTTATATTTGAATTTTGAACTTAATATACCCCAGGCTATGCAGACATGCTCAAAGAATTACTCTTAGCTATATTTAAACATAGACTAAATAAATGGTCGGTAATAAATTGCTTTTACACAATTGATGAATATTTTCGTTTTTAAGGTGACATTTTTGTATTTGTAATATTATTTAGAATTTTGACTTTAAGTATTTTAGGTATTATTTTATTAAATTACTTACATTTTTATTAATTAATTTTGTCAATTCAAAAATGTTTGCACGCCAGGACTGTAACTGGTAGAATGTAATTATGCTCATGTTTTTTATACATTAAGACCAATGTAAACCTAAACTTACATTCCGCAAATAAATATTTCAGATTTCTGATTTCAAAGAATATTAAGTTGGCATGTGATACTAAAAGATCAGCAACGCCTGGGTACAGACTTCATTTGTGTTATTTTGTCTGTTTAATCAACAAAAGGGTCAATTTAACGTCTGAGGCTTTCGATTTCAAAGAATATAAGGTTGGCATGTGATACTAAAAGATCTGCAATGCCTGGGCACAGACTTCATTTGTGTTATTTTGTCTGTTTAATTAACAAAAGGGTCAATTTAACGTCTGAGGCTTTCGATTTCAAAGAATATAAGGTTGGCATGTGATACTAAAAGATCTGCAATGCCTGGGCACAGACTTCATTTGTGTTATTTTGTCTGTTTAATTAACAAAAGGGTCAATTTAACGTCTGAGGCTTTCGATTTCAAAGAATATAAGGTTGGCATTGGAACATACAATGAAACTCCGAGGTTAGCAACTGACTGGTTTATTAGCGGTATCGCGCCTACCCACATTATAGGCATCTGACGGTAGACGTCAACACTACATTTTCCCTCTTTCAAACATAGAATTACTTATGTAATTAACTAAATACTTTTATACATATATATAAACTTATACTAAAACCCTCCAACCATGAAGTAAATAACATAGAAAAACGAACAAACTCAACGATAATTAAAAGTACCTAAAGTTACGTAACATCGTAACGTACTTAGTTTAACATCATCAATCAACAGTTTATTGTTTGGCTCGGTTGTAAATATTCTGTGAGAGACTCACTGCCATTTTGTCTACGCAAACGAAACATATGACGCTCGGCGATTTCGGATCGCTGCGGTTCGAAATGGTCGGTAACTAGCTTCACCAACTCGTCAAACTTTTTAGTTTCTGGATGATCCGGGGAACAGAGATCACACATGAGAGAATACGTAGCTTCACCGACTACCGTAATCAACAAAGACACACAAAGTTCCGCCTTGATTTCGTTCAACAAAATGTATTGTTTTACACGACGGATATATGCCGGCCATTGCTTGGAATTTAAGTTAAACGGTTCCAACTTGCCAATAGGCATAATTTTTGCACTGTAACACACTTGAAACCACGAAATTACGCGTAAATTCGAATCGTCGCCAGTGGAACATACAATGAAACTCCGAGGTTAGCAACTGACTGGTTTATTAGCGGTATCGCGCCTACCCACATTATAGGCATCTGACGGTAGACGTCAACACTACAGGCATGTGATACTAAAAGATCTACAATGCCTGGGCACAGACTTCATTTGTGTTATTTTGTCTGTTTAATCAACAAAAGAGTCAATTTAACGTCTGAGGCTTTCGGCTTGGCTTAGGACTGTTCATCACATACCTTGATTGCGCATTCATGAGGGTGGACGCCACACGCTTCCTTTCCTGACCTTGCGCCATGATCTTGTACACTTCATTCTTGTTCGACACCTGAAACGAATGATTCAAAACTATTATGATGTCCCAAAAGTTATTCTCCGAGCGGGATTTGAACCCGCGACCTTCCCCTTGATACGGGGCTACGCTACCAACTGCGCCATCGGAGTCCAATCACAGTCGACAAATAACTTTTGGACATGCTACTACGGCACTTATGCGACAGTGGCTTCATCTACAGATTTGACTTATTACTATACCACTGCTTAATACTTACTACTAAACTATACAATTTCCACCTCATCGCGATACAGTTACAGTTCTATGTAAAGGTAGCAACAAACTCGGCTTTGTTCCCACTGCTCTTGTATGACCCTCGTTATAATATAATATGTAAACCTTATGCTCTCATGTTATAAACTTTTTTTTCTACAACTAGCTGATGGAACAAGCTGATGTTAATTGGTAACCGTCACCTATAAACAAAACATTGCCTCGTAAGTCACGCACAATAGGAACGTGCCCTACGATGCATTGCCATGCATCCATCAACTTGAAGCATGCAGATGTTAAGCCTTTCATGTGCCTTTAATTACACCGGCAACCACTCTTTAAACCGAAACACAGTGATGCTACTCATGTAATGGATCCAACAGTTTATAATAAATTGCCTGATTCAGTAAGATCTGCCAGCAGCACAATGAGTTTCAAGGATCAAGCGTTGGTTAGTTGAGCAGGCTTTTTACAGCTACGACGCATTTATTAGTACCTAATGATGTAGGTAATGTGTACCTACCTGTAATGTGTAAGTGTAATACAATTGTCAATTTTTTTTATGTTTTTACTGTTACTGTTAAATTCTTCTTTTAAGGAAGTACTACCAAAAAATTACTTTGACTTTGCTACTTGGCGGCAGAAAAAAGCTCTACTACTCTTAATAACAAACTAAACTCACAGTGATCTCCTCAAGTCCGTTGACGATATTGCTGCCCTTGCGTGTGACGTCCTCGTATATCCTCAGCTTGGAGTTGTCGTCGCACGCGGTGAGGAGGTCAAACAGTTCCTCGTTGTACAGCTCCAAGTACGACACGCGTACCGTGTACTCGGTGTTCGAGAGACGCAACTCGTCGAAGAGCTGCGAGAGGGCGCGGGGAATTATGCCCGCTAGTGGATCCTGGATACAACAAATAATATTCAGAACAGTATAAAACACTACATAGTATAAAACAAAGTCGCTTTCTCTGTCCCTATGTATGCTTAAACCTTTAAAACTACGCAACGGATTTTGATGCGGTTTTTTTTAATAGATATAGATAGTGATTCAAGAGGAAGGTTTATATGTATAATACATGCATGATATAGTAGAAAAAAAATGTGCACCCGTGCGAAGCAGGGGCGCGCGGGCGGTACAAAACAAAGTCGCTTTCTCTGTCCCTATATCCCTTTGTATGCTTAAATCTTTAAAAATACGCAACGGATTTTGATGCGGTTTTTTTTAATAGATAGAGTGATTCAAGAGGAAGGTTTATATGTATAATACATGCATGATATTAAAGTAGAAAAACAATGTGCACCCGTGCGAAGCAGGGGCGCGCGGGCGGGTCGCTAGTGTAGAATAATCGGCAGAGAACAACCAACGCCTAGCTACGAAATTAGTGGTGAGGGTCTCACCACTGAAACCAGTAAAATGGTCTGGTCTCAGCGTATGCCTCATGGTGAGGCATTTTACTGCAGCCGCACACAAATACCTAAATAGGTAGGTACCTGTTATACAGGGTTACAGGAAAAATCGTGCTAGATCCGTTAAGGGCGTGGAGTACCCATCATTTCTGACATATTTCACTATCTTATATTTCAATTTTTTTTAGATATCCCTTAGAGAAAAATAAACTTTCTAATATTTTTTTTTTTATTTCTTAACTTTCACTTGTCTACTAGGGTCTATTCAATTAATTTATCACTATTTTAATGATTGACGTCCTAAAGCATCTTATTACACATGTAAAAATGCAATAATAATAATAATAAGATAAACAAAATAAACGAATATAAATTTAGTAGCCCAAATATCTCGAAAAAGGTTAAGTTTAGTGTAGGGTGTTTCATAGTGAAATAAGTCAGAAATGATGGGTACTCCACGCCCTTAATGGATCTAGCACGATTTTTCCTGTAACCCTGTATATATCTGTTTATCAATTTCCCTTCTTTCATTGTTTTGTATGTGTGGATGTGTTTACTAAAATAAAATAAAAACTTACTACAGCATCAGTGTACCAATATCCGTAGGAGAACCCAAGTACATAATAACTACATAACATAGATCTCAGAATTAAAAAGTTGAAGTGGCAATGGCAAAGGTCATATAGCTCAAAAAACTGACAACCGCTGTGATAGGTTGCCACGGTCTGAAGAGCCTGTGACTATTTTTGTTAGAATCGTCAAGGGATAACACCTCCTTAGACTAGCAAGACACAGTCACCACTGACAGCAAGCATAGCAATAACAGATAGGCATAGGTATCGGCACATAAGTCTAGCGGTGGAGGGGATACTGCGCATACTATGGACCAATGAGAGCGTGCGGATTCCGAGGGATATCTTATTTGACGACCTCAGTGGCGCTGCGGGCGAGAGTCCGCCTGTGACGCAAGAGGTTGCAGTTTCGATTCCCACTTAGGAACAAATTTGTGTACGATCTGTAGAAATTTGTTTCGTTGCTATGGGTGTTTGTGTACTAAAAAATCTATCTGTGTAAGTAGGTATATAATGTATTAAATATATCAGTTATCTAGTACCCATAACACAAGCTTTGAGTAGCTTACTTTGGGGCTAGATGGTGCTGTGTGGATTGTCCAGCATTATTTACTTACTTGTTGCACCCCGCGGTTTCACCCGCGCAGATTTAAATCACGGTATTCCCACGGGATAAAAAGTAGCCTGTGTGTTATTCCTGACTATAATGTATCTCTCTGCCAAGTTTCATCCAGATCCGTTCAGCCGTTCCGGCTTGAAAGAGTAACAAACATCCATCCATCCATCCATACTTACAAACTTTCACGTTTATAATATTACTAGTTACGCCCCGCGGTTTTACCCGCGCAGATTTAAATCCCGGTATTGCCACGGGATAAAAAGTAGCCTATGTGTTATTCCAGTCTATAATGTATATCTCTGCCAAGTTTCATCCAGATCCGTTCAGCCGTTCCGGCGTGAAAGAGTAACTAACAAACATCCATCTATCCATCCATACTTACAAACTTTCACGATTATAATATTAGTAGGATTTTCCTACACCTATGTAAAGAGATGTTAACGTACGTTCTGCCAGGTGTGCTCGTCCCCTGTGCTTTCTCCGACCATGGTGTGCGTCTTGCCCGTGCCAGTCTGTCCGTATGCGAACACGGTGCAGTTGTACCCGGCGAGGACTTCTTCAATAAGCGGGCTGACCACATCTTGGTATATTTCCACCTGGCATACAATTTATTTATTTAACTATAATCACTACATACTTAGTATAATATAAAACAAAGTCACTTCCCTGTCTGACAGTCCGTCCCTATGTATGCTTAGATCTTTAAAACTATGCAACAGATTTTGATGCTAATTTTTAATAGATGCCTGTCAAGTTACGTGCTATCTCTATCTAATTTGAATTAAAAACTGAAATAGCAAGTGGCTTAACCGCCATAACAATAGATTTTAAAAACATAAATCTATTGTTCAATTCCCATAGTATAATAGCAACATATGGATAGATCTAGCATCTAAATTCCTTTGGATGGATGCTAAATTCCTTGGATTGATGGGAATTAAATGTCAAATGTTAAATCACATGTCTTTGTAATGTTATGTGTCAGTCTGTGAGACTCATTACAATACCTAGTGTTATTTTGAGAACTAAAGAATACAAATCAGTATAGAGGGTTACCTGTTTAGCTTGAGGGCCGAAAGCCCGGTCAAATGTGAACTTCTTAGTCTGATTGGTTTGTTGCGACTGTCGCACGACCACCTCGCGATTGTGGACCACGTCTACGACGCCCAAAGACTTGATGTCTCGCTCGCGTTGGTTGAGGGGTCTGAAATGCAATAGGGTAATGGCGAATATGTCGGGTAATACCGCTCACTCCAATAACTTATTAAATAAGGTGCCTTGAAACACAGCGAGCACGCTGCAGCGCAGGGGTTGAGACGCTTGAGCAGGCAGAGTATCTAAACCTCAAACTAACATAAGACAAATGAAAAAACAAGTAGAATATTTTTCTATCAGGTGATCGGCGCGGCATTCCCCCATCTTCCCGTAAATTTAATATTACGCTCAATTTAGTTCCTAATTGAATCTGTACTCTTAAGACAAAATTACAATTATTGGTTGGTTACAAGTAGGTAAATTATCGCATAGTAACCCGACTTTCTGAAAGCTCAATCAACACTCATCGGCTGTTAAGTCAATTGCTATCCCTATATAATTTGAAGTAAAAGCTGAATTAGCAAGTGACTTGACAGCCGATTAGTGTTGATTTGATCGAGCTTTCAGAAACCGGGGGTAAGCCGAGAGGAGTGGGCGGCGACCACGCGACTTTTATTTAATACTCTTACATTTTTTAACACGTATTAATATCTCGTTCAAAAAAGTATTGAAGCAGTCTTGAATATGAAGTAATTTATTTTGATAAGGATTACCAAAAACCAAGGTACAAACAAATCCAAGAGCTTTTTCTGGCGGCGCTATTTCAATAAAAAAATTAAATAAAAGAACATTCATTTCACAATCGTTTTCTACCCGATTCCCTGTAATTTTTTTTAGTATTTTGATAAGTAGGTATTAGTAGGATTTTTACAGTATGAAGTAGTTACGATATTTTATAGGTATCAGTAGGGTGATATTAGAATGACTCCTAATTAAGACTGTTTGACTTATTTTGCTTTGAGTTTTTATTTAAATTCTAGTTTCTGATGGAACTAGCAAATAGCATGCCCTTGATTCTCTGCCCTAAATCCATCAACTAAAGGCATGCAGCAAATAAGCCTCATGTACCAGTAATTTCAGCAGCAACCACACCCTTCAAACCACAGCAACATTTACCCTCAGTTTCTAAAAGCTTTATCAACACTAATTGGCTGTCAAGTCACTTGCTATTTCAGTTTTTACTTCAAATTAGATAGAGATACCAAGCGATTTGACAGCCGATTAGTGCTGATTGCGGTTTCAGAAACCGGGGGTGTCTTAAGTTGGTTACAACACTACTTCATTATATGCCACATAATGCAACGAAGCCCTACCAATTGAAAGTCTGCAGTCTGTGGGGGCTCTTACCGATAAAGGTCTAATTTCATCTTGCCTGAAAGTAGCCATGCAATATTGAATTTGATCATGCAATTCTTTTTTCATGGAAGAGTCTACATCCCACAGTAACAAGCCCTAAAAGATGTGGAAATAAAAGTAAGTACCTACCTTTAACTAACTAATATTTTTATGGTTCAGTCAATGTGTGTTAGATCTGCTGCCAATGCTTAGGCTGCCTGTCCACTGAAATGAAGTAAGGCTGCGGAGTGAAAATCGGAGAACTGTTAATATTTCTCCGTTTCTCTGCTCCACAGCCTCGCTCTGCTTCAGTGGATATGCATCATTATCTTGGTACTACGTAAGCAGACTGCGTTCTGCAACTGGGCTTACAGTGGGCCCTTTTTGGGTAGGCACCTAATTGTCAAATTGTGAATTGCAGAAACTTGTGGACGAGGAAGGAAAATGTCTATGTCAATCATATGGTATAGTTTGAGACCTCGAAACATGACTGGGAAACTATTATTCTTGATGGTTAATTGATCAATGAAGATTCTACTGAGCCATGCCATAAGTGTTACGTATAATTGGTGTACATAATTCTTATTTTTAACAACGAAGTAGCTTTTAGTATACACGCATGATGCTGACAATCTTCTAATGCACTGCCAGTTCATCCAAAAATCTTGAGGGTTTATGTGTAAATTAAGAAATTATGATTTTTACCTCAGTCGGACGAAAACTTGAATGTTTTGATTTTTGTCTTTTCTACTTCCTTTTTCGGACGTCATTGTAACGAATCACTAAAACACTATCACACTAGAACCACAAACACTGTTTTTATCAATTACTAGGTATCTATTGAAATAATTACAAATTATCGTCAATTCGTCAATGTTTTGAATATAACGATACGTTCGTTGAGCGGACGTTGATGCACAAACAAAATTCAAATAATTTGGCAGATGACAGATGTTGCTATGTTGAAAATCTCACTAAGGATATTTTATACACGAAAATAATTTCAGCCAGCTGGCTCTTCAAGTCAACTTTTTCCATTTCCAGCCTTTCAATCACTTTGCATGATACAACAACATTTCAAGTTTTTTTTACCTGCAAGTACCGGCAAGATTTATCTTGTAGGTCAACGAAAAACTATATAAAATAAGGCCCACAGCAAGAGAGCTCCTTAAAAAACAAAGAGTAGGACGACGAGCAAAAAGACAAGTGTCCACTGCCAAAATAATATGAAAAATTACAAAAATGTTGTAGAGCTATACATGTATTTTTGTATACTCTTCTTTGTACTACTCTATGGCCTATATAAATACTAGTGACAAATACTAGTGGCTCTGGGAGCTGTAGACCTCGCGAGCATACTAACCCTTAATTTATCTGTTAGGTCCCTGCTTAGAGCATTTAGAACGGGAGTTGCCAAGCGCTACTTTTAGTACTAAAATCTTTCTGCCGGTTTTCGCGGGGGGCGAGGTAGTACGGTACAGAACACACTTACATAATCACGCATACTAATGCAGAAAAATTAAGCGTCCCTATAAACGCACACGCAAGTAAAAGCTGTACACCAACACAAAAACAATAACACAATTAAAGAATTACTGTTGTTACACTTTTGTTTAGTTACACACTAACACAAAAAAGTAGTGATGGGTTGTAAAAAGACCGACAAAATGAATGATTTCATATGAATGAAATCAGGGTGGTTCAAAATCAAATACTTTTCCTTTTTTTTAACCGACTCCAAAAAAAAGGAGGAGGTTATCAAGTCGGCTGTATGTTTTTTTTTATGTTTTTTTATGTTTGTTACCGCATAACTCCGTCATTTATGAACCAATTTGAAAATTATTTTTTTTGTCTGAATCTGAAACTATACCCTATAGTTTCAGATTGGTCCCATAGAAATTTCACCAAAATCGGTTGAGTAGTTTGGCTTTTAAAATTAAATTTCGTATTTTTTACAAGCTTTTATCTAACTTGCAATGTACTATACGTCGGCAATGTATTTAGTTAGTTCGGAGAACCACTTCCTCTATCCTACGGAGTTGAATTTTTGCAATGACGATGATAATGAATTTTATGGTAGGTATGCATAACCACAACGGACATCCAGGATTGGCTCCAGATAAAGGAACTCTTCAACGGTCAACAGGACAGGCACGAAATTTTGTGTACGCATTCTATTAGGATAGCCGGTTAGAAGATCCACTATGACAGGCTACTGCACTCAAGAATGGCTCCTAATGAGAGAACTCTTCAACGATCAACAGCACAGTCACGAAATGTTGTGTACGGACTCTATTACGATAGCCGTTTAGATGATCCACCATGACAGGCTGCTGAACTCAAGAATGACTCCTAATGAGAGAACTCTTCAACGGTCAACAGCACAGTCACGAAATTTTGTGTACGCATTTTATTAACGATAGCCGGTTATAAGTTCCACCATGACAGGCTGCTGAACTCAAGAATGACTCCTAATGAGAGAACTCTTCAACGGTCAACAGCACAGTCACGAAATTTTGTGTACGCATTTTATTAACGATAGCCGGTTATAAGTTCCACCATGACAGGCTGCTGAACTCAAGAATGACTCCTAATGAGAGAACTCTTCAACGGTCAACAGCACAGTCATGAAATTTTTTGTACGCATTCTATTAGACGACGACGACGATGACGACGACGATAAAAAAGTAGCCCATGTCCCTCTCCAGCTAACATACTACAGCTATACAAAAATCACGTTTATACGATTCTGCGTTCAAAAAGTACAAAGCAAATAGCAATAAACCAACGACACAGCACAACTAAAATTTTAAGGGAGCTCCATAAAGCGACGTACCTATTGAAGGCAGAATGACAGAGACAGTTTTTGTAGAGTCCAATACTGAACCTCCTTTTTTTAAATCGGTTAAATATGGGTACAAAAAACATCGCATTTTATTCTAATTTTACGTTCATTCCACCATTCATTCAATCGATTTCGCTCAACTAGTCCCCACACTACGCCTTCTACCAAGGAATATAAATTCACCGACACCTCCTACCAAGACGTTGGCGTCGTATTAAAACTGTCGTAACTGGTATTCCATTAAATATAAATTAAACGTAATTACAAAAACAATTGACTAAAATATCAATTACTTCTGATAGGAAATACCGTGTTCCCTAAAGTTTGATGTCTCTGATCTCCTTTTACACCGAAATACCGCACAATTCACCATTTTTACTGAGCACTATTTCGCGACACGAAACGATAACTAATGGTCGCGCGGTGATGAGTGAAGTAGTTTTATATAACGTGCATGGCCAAGTCGCGTCTTATGGCCGGCAGAGGGGTACGCCTTGCGTTAACATCTCCAGTTCTAAATGCTCTAAGGGTCCCTGGGACTCCGCGCGAACTTTCATTTTGGTCTAAAATCTTAACTGTCGCGTTTTGGTTTTCGCGCGTCCTAGTACCTTCCTGCAGTAGCGGCCCGAGCGCGGGGTGAAGAGGACGTGCGCCTGCGCCGCGCGTATAGGTGAGTAATTGTGCCCATGGAGTCCGCTGGACTCCATGGGGGTATTTGTGTAACAAAAATATTATTTTGCTGGGTTGTAACGTTATCATTTTTTCAATCTTATTTTTGTGTTTTAGGCTTACAAATGGCTTCAAACAGTCGGTCAGTCAATCTACTTCATTCAGAAGCTGAGTCGGTAGTACTTGACTAGCTCAGATGTGATGATGAGGAGTCCAACGACGAAGCCGTTATGTTTGGCATGTACAAAGAAAATCTGTGTTAAGTGTACAGCTAAAGATAGGGACTAAAAAGCACTGCACGTTTCGTTTTTTTGTATTAACATGTGCCATTTTTTATTTAGTTTTTAAAAGTTGATTATCTTTTAGACTTGTTATTGAAAGAAAAAGTTTAAAATAATGTTTCATTGTATTTAAGTTTTGAGCCCGAAGTTTGCATTGTTTTTTGTGTACTTATTTTTTAGTCTATTAGGTTTTTCAATGATCAACAAGACTGTTACCAACTAATAAATAAATTTGATATTTAAGCTTTTAAGTATAACGTTGCTAAGTAGAATAAACCATTTTTGAGTTCATATTTTACTTTTATTTTGACCAAAATCAATGATTTTTATGCAAGGAGTCCCATGGACTCCATGAGGTAAATTAAGTGATTTGGGGTCACCAGGTAAACCAAGGGCTAATTACTAAAAGTGAGCTATTTGAGGAATGTAATGTGCAAGTGCATTTTCCGTTTTGTGATTTTTTTGATCTTTTTGATTTTTTTGCATCATCTTGTTCTACACAAGATGATGCAAAAAAATCAAAAATGAAGTCCTTTGTGTTTCTCTCAAATTTGATTGAAAAGCATCGATTGTTTGATGATCTATCCTGTTCATCATGCTGAAGATCCTTATCAGATCTTCGCCAAACTTTTATGAGACCAACTTATAGTTACTACCTTTCAAATAAAAAAAAGAATAATTGAAATCGGATCTCATTTGGTGGAGATATCCAGTATATCAAATAGCCCCCTTTTTGCCCTTTTTTTGGGGGAAGTACCCCTCCAATCAAAAATCCCCGACGACAAAAAAAATCTAATAAGTCATTTAACCTGTGTACCAAGTTTCGTCCAGATCGGTTGAAAAATGCGACCTGTAGAGAACAGACAGACATACAGACAGACATCCGGACAAACGCATTTTTGGCCAATGTGGAAGCTGAGACGCTTCGCTCGCTTCGCTCGCTCGGTCAATAACAAAAACCAAGGAAGCAATTTAAAATTTACAATTAAATACGTAGTTCCGTTCCGATTCTCTCGCCCGCCAAATAATAGAAAGAAAAGTTTATAGATCAAACAAAACACGGAAGAAACAGCTAGAAAAAGTGTTGTGGAAACGTAACCAAAAAGATGCGCTGGAATTTGTGTAGAATTTGTTTAGCCGGAAATGCTGAAACGGTTCTTACAAACGCACATTTTCAAGATTTTTACAAATCGCTAACTGGTAAACAGGTAAAGTCAGCCATAAAATATAAAATAGTGCTCCAGTAAGATGTCCAATGTTTGTCAACAAACTGTCCTTCCTAGAAATTCGTAGGTACTTCTCTTGTTGTTGTTGGTTTAAACTGGAAAAGTCGACTGCTGGACATAAGCCTCGCTAATATTTGAACAGTAAGAATAGTATTCCACTCTTAATTTTTATGGAAGAATGGAATTTCATGAAATCCTTCATCCACTTCTTCTTGATATTCTTACCCTTGATATTAGTAGGGGAGCTTCTACTTACCCATATCCCTGTAGCTTCAGTAATTAGTATTGAATAGCAACAATTTATAATTCTTCATCTGCTCAGACTTGGACGTAAGTAAATCTGATTTTATAAAATTGTTTTTGGTTCCAGTGGAATAAAAAACAGAGACCTGATACAATTTGCTACATCTGCCTCTCCCTGTTGAGAAGATGCCTCAAACTGAGAGAAATGTCTAAACAGACTGAAGATATCTTTTCTCAATTTTTTGCTGGTGGTTTCGAGGTAAGGCATAAGTCTATGTCTATGTGTAAAATGTATTGTTCTTGTTTATTATTAGGTACATAGACTTATCAAAAAAATATAAAAATCAAGCATGGTGTGTTATAATGAGTTATAGGTGTATAAGGTGTAGGTAGGTGTCTAAGGTAAATAATTGAATGAAAAGATAATTTTTCAAACTTTGACCTGTAGGTAATTTTTAAAAACATTAAATAGGGTTTACATGCTGCACACATTTAACAGATTCAAAACCTTTTCTGTTTTCAGTTTACAGAAGAAACTGCCCCAATGTTGACCGAAAGAAAACTACATCAGCTTTTGGTGACACCAGTAGTCAACTTCACATTTGACAAAACTTCTGATGATGTGGATGAAATCTCACTTGAAGGCAATGGTCCTTTTGAACTAATAGAGATAATACCAGACAACAGTTTTGAAGGTATCCTATTTTATACTAATATAGTTGCGCCCTGCGGTTTTACCCACACAGATTTAAATCCCGGCATTCCCAGGGGATAAAAAGTAGCCTATGTGCTATGTGTATAAAAAAGTTAAACAATTTTGAAGTGATGACTGAACTTTGGTAAGTAAGTACCTACTTGAGATAAAATCTGTCGGGAAATAAGGTTAAGCCTTGCCTATGCCTCACTAAGTTAGATTGGCACACTTAATTATTTCATTGTTACTAAGTACTTAGCAGAATTTAAAATTGTAAAGAAACTCCACCAAAATAATTAGTCTATAGTTCGTAACTTTGCCAGCACATATGCAAGTAGATTTCACAGATTTTTATTTAAAATTAGAAATGGTGTTTTACAGAATATTTGGAGCAGAAGGACACCCAGAAACTTAGCACTAAGCAACAGGAAATGGCCAAATATGAAGATGAGAATGAAGGCCAACTTGAAGAAAGAACACAACTAGCAGGACCACTTGTTTGTAACACAAAAGTGACTGACAAAATGATTGGAAATACTACGAAGTGTACTGCTGATAAAGATGAACAGAAAGACAGCCGAATATCAGAAAATAGTAACTCTAGTTTTAAACTACGTTTTAATTTGTCTAATACAAATAATGATATGAAAAATGTAAGAAAAAGTAAATACGATTTATTCAAAAATTTGATAACAAAAGCTGCTGATTCACAATCAAGCTATGGTTCCCGCGAAAAAACATTTTCCTGTGAAGTATGTGAAAAAACTTTTTATATGAAAAGTTACCTAACACAGCATAAGAAAATTCACGAAAGACCTCATGCTTGCAATCTATGCACCAAAAGATTTGATAGCTGGAAGCAGCTAGATAAACATGTCCGCAACCACAGTAACAAAGAGCAGTATGTATGTAGCATTTGCGAAAAGAGCTTCCGTCAATTGAGCAACCTACAACAGCATACAAGATTACATACTGGAGAAACTCCGTACTCTTGTGATTTGTGTGGTAAAAAGTTCAAGCAAAAAAGCAACTTATTGCAACACAACAGGACTCATACCAAAGAAAAGCCATACTCTTGTAACATATGCTCTAAGTCGTTCTCACAACTGAGCAATTTGACACAACATACAAGAGTCCTTCATAAGGGATGAAACCAAAGTAGAGTCATTTAATGAATAATAATATTATTGATTGAAGCAATTTGCAAAGTTTATTTCAGCTATGTTCTTACTACTTCTTACATTCAGCGTTTAAATTATTCAGAATTATTAATCAGTCAAACGTTTTCTCCATGGATTAAATTTTGTTTTAGGTTAAATTATCTATTACTAGTTGCGCCCCGCGGTTTCACCCGCGTAGTTTTTGGTTTTTATTTAATTCCGATCATTTTCATATTTATTCACCTTTTAAACCTTCCCTGGACTTCCACAAATAATTCAAGGCCAAAATTAGCCAAATCGGATCAGCCGTTCCCGAGTTCTAGTGAGACTAACGAACAGCAATTAATTTTTATATATATAGATTGGTGGGCTTTCCACACAGCACTATCTAGCCCCAAACTAAGCCAAACCTTGTAATATGGTAACCAGATAGCTGAAACTATACAATTATGTATATACTTTTTTTTGTAAATACATACGGGTAAAGTCCAAAATTTTGCCACAAATGACACAATAGTGACACAAAATATTATGCAACAGTAACACAAAAGTAGCACAGCTTTTTGCGCTACCGTGACACAATAGTGTTACAAAGTGGTAGCACAAAACTATAAAGTTGGGGTTACACGAAGAGTTAAAACAAAAGACAAAATGAACTACTTATAATTTTTATTTATTAGAAATTTGGTGGGCTGAACGAGAAATGTCGAAAAAAAATTACTTATTCAATTTTATATTTCAATATTGAAATATCAATATTGAAAAATCATCATTTAAGAGTAGTAGAGCTCTTTGTGAAGGGCTCGTCCGGGGAAGTACTACCACCACGCCTTTTTCTGCCGCCAAGCAGCAACGCTGTGTTTCGGTTTGAAGAGTGTGGTCGCCGGTGTAATTACAGGCACATGAGGCTTAACATCTGTATGCCTCAAGTTGATGGACGCAGGGCAGTGCATCGTAGGGCACGTTCCTATTGTGCGTGACCTACGGGGCAATGTTTTGTTTATAGGTGATGGTTACCACTTAACATCAGGTGGACCATCTGCTTGTTCCATCAGCTAGTTGTATAAAAAAAAAAAAATCAAATTTTTTGATGCCGCGTCGATCTGAAAATGGTTTGGATACTAATTTTTCAATATCAGATTTATCAATTAATGAAATATCATCATGAACTGGCCAAACAAATCTTCCATTCCCTTTGTGCCTTAAAAATTTAACCTCGTAAGTACATTCTCCGAACATTTGTACGACCTGTCCAAGGTAAAATTTAGTACTCTTCTCCAATTTAAATTTTACAAGTACATACGAGTTCGTGGTCTGTATGTCGGTATTGCTATCTTCCTTGAAATGGCCTTGAAATTTAGTGTTGGGGTCTGAATTTTCCATTTCTTCATCTGATTTAGAGTACCGTGAATCGTATTCAAGATAATCTAATTCAGATGAACTGTCATGAACAGAATATTGAAGATTTTCCTCAGAACTGTATTTGTCTATTTTTGTTCTTTTTGATTTGTTATCTTTGGATTTATTTCCAATTTGTTTCCTTTTGGGACATTTACCGTCGCTATTTTCATCAAGTATATCCATATTTCTTTCCACAAATGATACTAATGAATCATTGAGAAAATTTTCATTCAGGTCCAATTCTTCCAGGTTTATACAATCTAACACACCTTCGTCTTCGATAACTACTTGTTCATTTTCTCCATCCCTTTTCTTTACTTGTTGTATACTTCCGGTAATCTCGTTCAATTCTAACTCATAGTCACTTTCAGTTTCAATACTTTCTTTGATTTCAAATCTATGCAACTTCGGGCTATAGCATCCGCACTTTCCTTTAAATTTTTGACAAAAGCAAGAAATTACTCAGTGACTCAACAAATGTTTATCCATTAGGACTACTTGATGAATTTTCATAGTATCCTGTAGTGGAGAGAGCTGTGTTACTATGTTGGAGTCCAAGGGATTTATATTTTCAGTACCAACATAAAAAAATTTGACTTTTGTTTCGGTCTCCTTTAAGACTTTAAAGGCTGTCTCTGCGTCTGGAATGTCGAGTCCATGCGCAACTTTTAAATCCAAGGTGCGTTTCACTGCCCCTCCGATACCATCGGCGGCCCCTTTGCCGTGCGACGCCTCAAAGAACGACCAGGTCGCATTGTTGAATCCATACCGTAGGATGTTATTACTGAAAAGAAAGAAATTCTTTTTCTGGCGATACTGTGTTGTTGGACCGTCGGAGAAAAAATGAATCGTTTCTAAGCCTGAATAATGAAGTTTAATGTACTTCAATATCGGGTCAAGGTGCGCCCAAATAGCTTCAAGATTGTGTACATTGTCCGGTGAAATTGAGCAGAAGGAGAATGGTTTTTCTGTATCTTTGATGTAAAAAACTCCTGTGTGTAAAGTAATTTGATTTTTCGAGGAACCAAAATGCATTGATTGTACTTCTTCGTTATGTTTGCACACCCAGTTTTCTGAGAAGTCAATGTGCACGACTATTTCATTTGATTCCAGGTCTTTTATGCAAGTTTTGTACTGCTGGTACTGGTGGACAACGTTAAATAAATGTGTCTTGAATTTTTTCATGTCGGAGGTAAATAATTTTATTAACTCATTGACTGTGCCTTTTTGTTCTTGTTTCACCATCTTTCTGGTTTTCTTTTTATTTCCTTTATTATCCGTGTATTCATGATCTTTGAGTATGTACTTCAGCCAAGTAGTTTGTTCAAAGTTTTCAACCTGTTCCTCTATACCTTTTTCTGAGCAAATGTCACACATCCCGTACATACAATTTTTGAATTGTATGTCACAAACGTTTTCGGGGATTATTTCGTAGAGATCATTTGTTTTTATGATACTATGAGATTTAAGCACATTTGCCATAAGTTGCATGTTTATTTATTTATTTCAACATTACATCTATTATTACAGGTATTATTACATGTTGCAGTGCTTCGAGCAAGCGCAGGTTTCCAAATCTTTTATACGGGGTGAAACTACATAGAAAGGTCTGTATCTTTTAAAAGTTGTCAAACCTATTGGTCCATTTTCTCTGATGTACTTTTTGTGCAAGTTACTCAGTGTATCCAGCAAGTACCTCTTTTGTTTCTTGCATTTTTTGAATGTTTTGCATTCTTTTTTGACAGCGCTAGCACGGCTGACATCATCTTGTTCGTAAAATAAACAAATTTGCTTACGCAGCAAGTTATTTTTAGGTGTATTTCTTCTATATTTTTTAAAACCAGTCTTTAATCCCAAAATCTTTGTCATATTTGTTTTCATTTTGTATTTTTTTAAAAAATCAATACTCATCATATTTTTTAATTTATTTTTATTGTGGTTAGATGACGTCCTGTACTCATTTCTCAATGCTTCCGTCAGAACATGGGCCAGTATTACCTTCTTTACTTTATTTTTCTGTAATGTATCAACATCTGGTATATTTTCATTTACAAAGTTATCAGTTTTTTTTTGTGGAGTGATTTCTTCAACTTGGCAATCAGATATATTTTTTTCAAAATCAGTGTTTGGTGCTTTCTGTAGCTTTTTCAACAGAACTTCGCAATTTTCATGCATTTTATTCAATTGTTGTTGTTGTATTTTTAGCTGATTGAACAGGCGGTTATATCCGTTTTGAAGTGATATTACGCTTTTACGAAGCTCTGTATTTTCTTTGCGCAAGTTGCGTTCAACGCGTCTTTGGATTTTGCCTGCAATGGATTCATTCAAGGTCGTAGTTGTATTTTGGGACGTTTCATTTTGTGTAGTGTTACTTGTAATCGTTTGTTCAGGTTTCGTAAGTTTTGGGTTATGTCTTTGCTTGTTAGATTCTTTCCATTTTCGCCTTCTTTCTTCTCTGTTCTCCTCTGTCAAACCAGCTACCTTTTTCTTGTAGAGTTCTTTGGTTCTTTCCAAATTCTTTTTTTGTAGGGCTTCAAATTTTTCTGGGTTGTCTTTTCTTAACCTTTCTCTGTACCTTTTAGACTTTTCAGCTGGTGTTATTTGTTTCAGCAGATGCCATATCTGAAAGTTTGAAATAATAATATTAAATGTTTTGCTTCATGCCAACCCTAACTAACACTTTTTAAACATTTATAGACTACCTCACTACATAGATAAATATCATGATATAAGTAAACTGCTTTAGAGTTCAATATAGACTCGACTAAAACGAAAAAGAATGATAAATGTTAAGGAGTGGAATTGTTACTAAATAATTTTGCTTTAGAGCTATTTGCATTTTAGTAGGTACTAGCTTCCGCCCGTAGCTTCGCCAACGTGTTATGTGGATAAAAAGTAGCTTATGTTCTTTTCTTATTCTTCTCTAATACCTACTCGTAACGTGTATGTAGAATTTCAGGCGAATTTCTTTTAAAACTAACTCGCATGAAATGGGGGCCAGGAAGTATCACTCTGCATCCGCAATCTGTATATTTGACTACCGTCACTCACCGACCTATCTTCTTTATTTTAAACAAGGTTCTGCCCGCGGCTTCACTCACATGGTATCAGTATTGAGATAGTCTATATTTATACATAGTTTGTCTATATTTATACATAGGCTAAACTAGTAGCACGCAAGGATGATACACAAAATAAAATATTTTTTTGGAATCAGTACAAAACTTACAAAATTTACTCTTTAAAAAATTTGTATAGAAAAATAACAAACATAGTAACCAGTATAACCCCAACTTTATATGGTAGCACAATTGTGGTGACACAAAAATTGTGCAACTGGTGATACAAAAGTAAAACAAAAGTATCACAATTGTAAGGTAGCACAGTCAGTAAACATTGATTACTCCAAAACTAAGTTGTGCACCCTATTCAAATTACCACTAAACAACAGCCCATGCTTTAATCCACCTAGAGCTGTTTTAGTTATAATCTAACAATAAAACTCAGTGATAAAGTATGAAATATAATCACTTAAAATCCTACCACCTTGTTTTTACTAGTCGGACATCTTGGTGGATCGCGCCGCGGGTGCTAGGGTTGGGGGTTGTCCCACTAGAGTTGCCCCTGTATACTATGACACGTCCTCTTTTACAAAATTAAAATAAACTACTTACTTAATGACCTAATCATTAACCTTACTCAGGAACGTAGATACATTCCAGATAAACTTATCTAGGTAAACTAAATGCTAAAAGCTAGATAAAATTTAGGTAACATAATCTTTCAAATAGCTAGGCTTTCTTATGTCTCGTTTTGGTTTTGTAGACAAGTTATTATAATTTTCTATTTCCATCAAGTTAGTTGACGAGGTAGATGAGATTTCTTTTTCAATATTCGCTTTGGAGTTTGTTTCATTTGCAGGAAAAGGATTAACTATATATGTATCTAAACTAGGGGGTGCATCGGGTTTCAAGTTGTAATTATCTTCCAGTGATGGTAAATCATGATTCTCTGGTTTGTCACCGCTATTCACTTCTGTTTGATTATTGTTATCAGATCTACTGTATGACTCTTGTTCTGTATGACATGGGCGAATATGTAATAGATCCCGTCTATAAACAGAATCATTCACATTAACTAGATATGATCTGTCTGACAAGATGTCTTCTATGTACCCTGGCGACCAATATTTATTAATAGATGGATGAAGTTGAACTACAACAGCTTGTCCAATTTCAAGTTTAGTTGCTTTGGTAGATTTTCTGTCATAATAATATTTATCCACTTCTCTTTTTTTTGTAATGTTCTGAGTTACATTAGTGATCACCTGAGGTTTTAGAAGACTTTGTAATATGGGTAGTGAACCACGTGTTCGTCTTGAAAAAAGTCTTTGTACCGGACTAGAGTTAATTTTATTAGGAGTGTTCCTATGGTTTAGCAAACTGAGCCAAAAGTCCTCCATGGAATCTACCGATTTCAAAAGTAACCTTTTTGCTATTTTTACAGTAGCCTCTGCTTTACCGTTGCCCTGTTGGTGATTCGGTGATGATGTGACGTGTGTAAAGTTCCAATTATGAGAAAATTTTGAGAATTCCCTCAGGTACACCATGACGAGCAAAATTCTTTTTGCAATTATCTATGACAGAATTAGCGGATAAATCCCTTAATTTATCTATTTCAAAGAAGTCAGAGTAGTGATCAACTGTTATCAAATATTTGCATTGCCTACCATTTTTTGTAACAAAGAATACATCCATTGATATTCTTTGAAAGGGGTATTCTGGAATCTTGTGGCTTTGCATTGAAAATTTTTGTTGATTAGGTAAATATTTTGTACAGACAGAGCAGGATTTGACCATATTTTTTATATCTGTTGATATTGAAGGCCAGAATACTGAGTCTCTAGCAAGTTTAAGAGTATTCTCTATACCACTGTGAGCCTTGTGCAAGTTAATCAGAACTTGTTTCCTTATGCTTTGAGGTATTATTATTGTCTGATTTTTTAATATCAGCCCTCTATGGGTTGTTAGCTCATCTTTGAAGCTATAGTATTGTTTAAGAGAATCTGGTATGTCGCTAATGTACTTAGGCCAGCCTTTATTAATATATTCTGATAATAATGTGAATTCATTGTCTTTGCTTGTGGCTTCTGCTACCTTCCTTAAACTTTTATCAGATAGGGGTATGTTGTGAAGAGGGTTTATTTGTTCAATAATTTTGAATATTTTCTTTTCAGTTGATTTTTCTATGTCATTGCAACCAACATATAATCTTGATAAAGTGTCTGCCAAAACATTGTCCTTTCCTGCGATATATTCTATTTCAATTTGATATCTCTGAAGAACTAGGAGCATGGATTGTAATCGTTTAGGTGCACTGAGCAGTGGCTTTCTGAAGATGTTAAGAAGTGGCTTGTGATCTGTTCTAATAATAGTTTTAGAATTCCCAACAATAAGTTGGTCAAACCTGGTACAAGCGAGCACAACAGCCAGTAATTCCTTTTCAATTTGTGCATACTTTCTCTCAGTCTGTGTCAGTGTGCGAGATGCATAGGCAACTGGTTGATTGTCTTGAAGGACTGCCACACCCAGGGCTGCACCACTGGAATCACATTCAATTATTAATGGTTGAGTCCTATCATAATATTTTAAATTTTTTATGTCACAAATCAATGATTTTAATGCTTCAAATTCTTTATTTGCATTTTCATCCCATAACCATACAGACTTGTCATGAGTTAGTTGCCGTAAATAGGAAGTTTCTGTGCTAAGGTTTGGAATAAATCTACTAAGATAGGTGACCATTCCAAGGAATCTCTGTAGTTCTTTTTTGTCTTTGGGTATAGGCATGGTTTTAATGGCATCCACTTTTTCAGAGTCAGGTTTTAGACCTTCAGTGGTGAATATATGACCATAGTAGGTTACTGATGTTTGGAGTAATTTCATCTTGTCTTTATTTAACTTACAGTTGTAGCGTGAAAGTCTTTGAAGTAAACTTTCTAATTTTCCGTTATGGTCAGATATGGCTTCTGATTGTGACTCTCCAATACCATAAACAAGAATATCATCAACCAGTATTTCTACTCCGGGAAGATCATGAACTATTTCATACATTCTCATTTGAAAATAGTCTGAAGCAGAGGCGATACCAAAAGGTAGAACTTTCCAACGGTACTTACCAAATGGAGTCCAGAAAGTTGTGAGCTTACTGCTTTCCTCAGATAGTTGTACATGCCAAAATCCTTTTTTTACATCAAAGGTAGAGAATATTTTAGCTTTACCTAACTCAGGTAATACTTCATCTATAGTGGTAAATTGGTAGTTAGGTCTTTTGATAGCTTTATTTAATGGTATAGGATCAAGACAAATCCTGAAGTTCTTATTTTTTTGAACAATTAATATATTGCTTACCCAATCTGTGTGGTTTTCTTCTTTTTGTATTATTCCTTGCTGTTCTAGTCTATGAAGTTCTTCTTTCAGAGGCTCTCGGAGAGCTAGAGGAACTCTTCTAGCTTTTTGCACTACAGGTTTAATTCCGGTGTCAATTTCTAAATCTAGGTCACCTGAAAACTGGCCAAGTCCTTGAAAAACTGAGTCATATTTATTTATAATATTTTGTGTGTAGGTGCCAATGTTGGAGTGCACTAGTTTTTTACAAATTTTAACAAGCCCCATTTGTTTTGATATTCTGAAAGATAATAGGGGTTTGTGGTTAGTTTGAACCACCTGGAAAGTCACATTGTGTGTTGATTTTTTGTGTTTCAGTTTTATATCTATTTCCCCCTCTATGGCTATCTTATGTCCACCGAAGTCATACAATTTCTTGTTAGAAGGCTTCAGTGCCTGATTGACATGGTTGGAGTCATACATATTTTTCAGATTGTCCAAACCTACAAGACACTCATCAGCCCCTGTATCTATAAGACATTTAATATTTTGCCATTTTTTGAACATTTTATATTTTATAGTACACTCAGCTCCATTTTCACTATCGGTGTGGTCTTTCTGAGAAAGTTTGTTTATGACCAAGTTGTATTCTTCATCTTCTTCCGATGATCCATCACTGTTGTAGTCCACTTTTGATTCAATATTCTTGATCTTACTGTTCTGCTTTTTTTTACATGCCTTAGCAATATGGTTTTTTCCTTTACAATATTCACATGTTTTTCCATATGCAGGACACTTTCCTTTTATAAATTCATGTGTGCCGTCACAGAATTTACATCTTCTTTTTTCTTTTGTTTGTTATCTGCCAATTTTTTGTCAATTTTCTTAATGTCTGATGCTTGTTGTGATGATGTGCTCATTAGTGTCTGCATCTGCTTGTTAGTTATTTCTGCAGCTCTGCAGATGTTGACAGCTTCTAGAAGTGACAGGTTTTCTTTTCTAAGAAGTTCCCTTCTGACCTTTATGTCTTGAATGCCCAGCACCATTCTGTCTCGCATCATGTCATCCTTCCATTCTTTGTACTCGCAATCCTCGACCAGCCCCAACTGGTCTGAGTAAAAAGTCTCGAATGCCTCACCCGCGAGCTGATTCCTTGAATTGAAGATGTATCTGTTGTAAATTACATTTTTTTGTGGGATCATTTTATTTGACATCATTTTTATGATTTCGTCATATTTCCCTACTAGATTGTTAAGGTCTAGTCCAAAGTTATTATATTTCTTTAGAGCATCTTCGCCGATGGCGCTCATGAGAATGCTAATTTTTCTTGTTTCTTGGTCCGGTGGCCATAATATGTCGATTTGTGAGGCCCTGCAGTAATTATTCCACGATGCAATAAACGTTTTGAAGGATTGCTCTGGATCTTTATGGATATTCATAGGAGCAGGCCATGGCACTGAAACATTTGTTGAGTTGCGAGTTTGCTGATCTTGGAGCGCCTTTATTATATCGCCTTGTTGGCGCACTATTTCGGCGAGTTTCTCCATTTCCATTGTGTGTGGTTCTTTTCTACACCGCTGCCACCATGTTTTAGTTATAATCTAACAATAAAACTCAGTGATAAAGTATGAAATATAATCACTTAAAATCCTACCACCTTGTTTTTACTAGTCGGCCATCTTGGTGGATCGCGCCGCGTGTGCTAGGGTTAGGGGTTGTCCCACTAGAGTTGCCCCTGTATACTATGACAAGAGCACTTACATTTTAGTCAAAATTCAAAGCTTACCTTGAAAATCTTCGAAAAAGCTGCCGAAAAGTTAGTGACCACGCCGACTCACTTTGAATTTGACATCGCGACTGATTCAATGTGACAGCTACACTCTATTTTCCATAGACAAGGTATGCGTACAGTGTTGCTAGTACTCGAAAACGAAATCCTACCATATATCTGTCAAGAATACTGTCTACGAACGGTTGCACAAAGTAGCACAATTGTTTAAAATCTAATAATTTAATAAAACAGTAAATAAAACTTAGTTATTGCAGTCATTTCCCAACACTGTCTATACGAAAAGAGTAGCTAGTTATACAACACAGCTGGAGAATTCAATATTCCGCCTCTAAGTTACATAATATGTTATTAAAAACTGCTTCAAAAATTAGTCTATCCAAAAACTTACCGTAATTTAACGGCTTTTTTCCCCGTTTACGGAGAAAAAACATATTTTACTTTGTAAATCAATTGTATTTTATAAATGTGACTGTTAGCCATGCTGGATAAATAACTAATCAATTAAATAACAACAATCGTACAATTCTATACCATGCAGTTTTTGAAAAAATTTATAGTTACTTTTGGAATCGATGAAATGCGTCAAAATTTTGGACCTTACCCATACACATGACACTGAGAACAAACATTCATACTAGTACTTAACACTCATATTTTTGTTTTTTTTTGTTGTGTGTTTGTAATCGAAGCGACAGCCTCCGGCGCAGAAGGCAGAGCTACTATCAACTGAGCTGTGAAGGCTGTGACATTTTGTAAGTAATTCAATCAGAAAGATAAATCATATATTTAAAAGGATCTGTTTAAATATAACCAAACTATTGATTCAAATATTGCCTCTTAGCATTAAATAATATTTTAACAGAAAATGCCAACTTTGGTAGGTCTAGGTACCTATACAGAAAGTCTTATGTTGAAGTCATGAAATAAGATCAAAATGATAAAAGCGCTGGATAAGTGTTAGAACTACCAAAACCGCCATATTTTTGTAATAATCAAGTTCAAAAATTTTAATGAAATAACTACTAATAAATTTAATGAATGTTTTATTGAAAACTTTATGGCACATCAATCAAACTTTGATTAGTGTGAAGTTTTTTAGAGTAAAACACATATTTTATAGAAAATTTATCTCTGAAGAAGTAGAATTGGAAGCCACAAACTGCATTAGGTTTTTTTTATGATTATTGATTATGTTTCAGTTCAAGTTACTTATTTCAATTATACATTAAGATTTGTAAAAATGATTACTATATCTCTTTGATTGCCATTTTGACAGACTGACCATCTATTTCGATGTCCATTTTGCTTACCCGAGAATAGCATTCAGATGCAGGCATTATGGAGATTAAATTATGATTAATTTTTGAATTATGTACGTACTTTTTGTTCAATTAAATGTTTCAACAAAAGCATAATTATTGTTTTGTACCTTTGAGGCACGAGGCCACACAAAATTTTATACCGACCAACCAAACCAATTTTGTAGTATTTTGTTAAATTTCCACAATTACTACATAAACCTACTATATTTATTTTTATGCATTTATGTTACTAGCAACTTAGTGTGAGGCCACACGAGCGTATTTTTTTGAGTTGTGAGTCGCGTAATTAATTTAGTCAACATTTTCGTAAACTCATTTTGCGTCGCCTCGCCGTGTGAATCAAACGGGACTTTTCTTTTGTAAGAAACCAAATGCAGCAGAAAAAACCTACGCGAGTCAACTCAAAAAATGCTCGAAACTGAGCCCCTAGTATCTAGGTTTGCGCTACGCATTTGTTCCATTAGTCTGGACCAGCATCATGATTCGAACAGAACTTTTTTCTCATCTCCCAAGACCAGAAAAATAAACTGGTAAATGAGCGACGTCATTATACAGATAGTTTTTGCGTCTGGCAACACTCATTACTCGCCATTTCCTCCCGCGCTTTCTTGAAGAAAATTAAAGTCACCGCATTAATTCTACCCATATGTCGTTGTGTTTTTGCGTCGGTTAGCGTTATGGCGGACCGCTTGGTTTTTGCCGTCGCCGCCGCCGTTCTCTTCCCAGACTCCCAACTCACAGCAAAAACTCACTCGATCGCGGGAATCTGCGCAAAAACTCTAGCCGCGCTCAATAACTGCCGACGACGATGAAATACCTACTATGAGTTCCTCTAGCTTTTTACTCATCTCGAGCTTTTTCCCGCAAGCTATTTGCATTAGCGGCAAGCTAGCAGCAAGGAGAGGAACCGATCGCAAGCGGCCATATTGTAGTTACTGTTTTTCCCGTGCGTTTCGAAATGATGGTCGCGTTCCGAAAATTGCGTTCTGTAAAAAAGTAAACCGATGAAATTCCTGTTGGAGAATGGACGTTTACGTATAATAATGTTTTTATCTCGCTCTAATATAATAAACATTTTGTTCGGTATTTGGTTAAGCTAACGATGGGCGATTGGGCGATAAGAATAAATTACCTCAGTAAAAAATATTTTTAACAAGTTTGAAAGAAGATTCAATGAAAAGCTTAGTCACGACCGTGTACTAAAGCTCTCTTCCATAATCTTATTTAAATGCGTTACCTATACGGTATACGTGTTAGGTGGGTAGGTAGTAAATAAGGTAAAGGTAAGTAAATACTAGAAAAGCATTTCGCATTTTTAAAAATACCTACTTACATTATTATATTTTCACGAATAGACCGTTGCGTTGAATCCAGCTCGATGCTTATTTTTCATCGAGTAAATTAAGTTACCAAGTCACACGGGACAACAAAGACAAAGTCTACACAGTCAAAGTTTTTGAACCCATGGGTTGTAACTTGTACCTAAGTTACTATGGTTAGGTTTTCTCCAAGTGTTCAGCGAGAAAGCTCGTGTTTTTGCAGCCGCAAAAAGCATAGATCACGATTTCCCACAGTCGGGCCGTTAGTTTATCATATCGACATATTTCTAGCTATCTAGTAGTGCCAACCTTTCACCGCGGAAAAACCTACACTACCTTAACTGTCCGTCGGATATTATTGGCAGAAAAACAGAGGCTAGAAAAACAGCGATCTTTATTCGGTTGACCTCATACAAAATGATATTACAATAAAGGTACATAATCGAAATTTATGCACGGTTTGGTTACTAAGGTGTAGGTATCCTATTGGATATATATTCATCTTGCTACTTAGAATCTTACTAGAAATATATTATTATATCTAATGACTATGTAGTATTAGTAGTAGTATTTTATATCTAACTGGAATCGTTACTTTCCTTTCCTATCTAAATCTATTTGATAAGAAAAAGTAAAAACTTTACCTTTAAATTTATTAAATTCATAAATAATTCAATTTAAATTTTTATAAATTAAAATTTCACTTAATAATTTAATTTTTAATTTATTTTATTATTTTTATTTATGTTTGTGATGCAGTGTGACGGGTGTGCATAATGCTATATACCTAAGTAGGTACGTACTCAGCGTGTTTTATTAAATAAAATCCTTACCTACAGATGCTAAAGTTTAGATTTTTGCAACTCGACTAAACTGATGAATCTTTGAACATAGAGCAGTGGGCGGTCACCGCTGACATCCTTCAAACAACTTCTAGGACGCAAAGTTTAACAATTATTTAAAAGTATTTAAAGAAACCTTAAATAAAAGTGTTTTGTACTATTAAAAAACCCATCGTAATACTTACTAAGCGCGAGCTGCTTGCAGCTTATTGCTTACTTTACAGTTTATCCAACGAAGTGGGCGGACATAAAAAAGGCTTTCGTGTTAATATTATAGCCTATCCGCCGGTTTCTGAAAGCTCCATCAAAGTTAATCGGCTGTCAAGTTACTTGCTAGTTTAATTGAAAGTGACTTGACAGGCGATTAGTTTTGTTTGGGCTTTCAGACACTTGCGGTGCACTCATAAGCGTGGCTTTCTATCTTTTTTTCTTACATAATCAAACTTTTATGCAAAAACCTTATTTAATATATCATAATAATGATATTATGATGAGCCATTAGCTGTCGACGCGAGTTTCGTGGCCCCCGAACGCAGCGATGGCTCTCTCGCGTCGTACGTTCTCACGATAGCCTCGGGCCGCGTTCTGTCCCATTCCACACACACCTTACAACATACTCTATTAATTATTCTAGTTTTATCAATATTACTTGCAGTTATGAAAGCTTTACTTTCTTCAGTGAGAAATATTCTGTGTGCGGTTCGCACCGTTTTTATATGGCGCTATGATCACATTTTTGCGAGCGTCAGGTACGTGTCCTTTACTTATTTGGCATGAACTTTCATTCATTACCTACGATACAATTAGTAAAGTAGGTACTTAACTGTTACAATAGTTGGTAGCCTATTTCAAGTTCATCGGTTTGTTGGTGTTGCCAGAAAATTACTTTTGTAAAAGGTGGTTACTGTAAGTAGTTTTCTCTTTACTCTGATAGTTTTACAGTGCTTTTTTTTGACGGTTATAGATAGGTACCTACGTTTCTTAGGTTATCCCACTGATCTCTAGCTTTCAAAACAAAGTTTGGATTTGCGAGTCATACTCGTTCTCATATGAATAGGTAATTTAATTTAGCTCATAGTAAAGTTCGCCATTGACGGATACGTCTCGGAGGACATCATCATCACTTGTATAATACAGATCAGTGGGTTATCCTCTTATTATTTAATCGTAGACTAGATCATTCTAACTATGCTTAGCACACTTCATTTTATCAAAATCTCAACGTAAGGCAAAATGCGATTCAGTTTGCCGAAAAACACTAAACGCAGACACGCGTTTAACCAATATGACCCTTAATAGCGAGCAAAAACGAAACGCGCGCGCCTTTCGTGCCGAAATCAAATTAAAGATGATAATCAGTTGCAAAAGCTTAATTCGGACTCGCGATGTGGGCCAAAGGCCTTCGGGGAAACAGAAAAAACTTTAAAACGCAGCCGACAACGGTACGGCTTTGCAAAAACTATGTATTGGTTTAAGTGGATATTTAAGGGAAATGAAGGATGTTTCTTGTAAGAATATTTTTCAGTAACGACTCTACCGATAATCGAATATATCGCTGATTAAATGCCAAAGGGCCACAACGCAAAAAAAAACAAAACTCTTTTTAATCCAAAAATGGTATCTAAATCGTCAAAATTTTTATATTCGAAAGAGACACCCATGATTCTAGCGCTAGAAATGGACCAATCAGACAGCCGCCCCTTTCGCATTCCGTGATTTGGTGACCAACTTTAGGGCAAAACGGCCATCTTTTCAGTTGAGTCCTCGTAATCGTCATAAGTGCACGTTATTTTTATGAAAAAGGGCCACAATACGAAATAAGTCTAGAGTTTGAATATTTTTTTATAGACTAAAGTGCCATATTGTGGAATGCGGCCGTATGTAATATAAATATCAGGTGAGTACATACTAAATTATTTTATATACTAGAGAATGTGTCCGCTTTGCATTTTAAATACTATGAGCTTCTTATTTGTTTTTTTAGATGCAGTACTATCTTTTTGATACAAATTCAGAAATCAGACATGGCTGTCATTGTATCTCATGGTGTGGCATGGTATGTTGGCACATAACTTTGATATTTCGCAAAACAGTCCCAAAAAACGACCGAATTTCATCGTTGACGAAAGTATACCCCCACAGACAGTGACTCAGATAGCGAGTTAGCGACTCTAGCTCTAGCGATAACTCATCAACAAGGTCGGATTTTTTTTCTGTTAATACTGTTAAAGATCCTGATTTCAAAATTGGCGAACCCAAAGCCGACTCTGCCACGGATGAAGATATTGAACCATCTAGCATATTCAGTCAATCAGCGATGAAACTCCGGCACCCAACATTGAAAACCATTTGAAACCTTGACCTTGCCATGAATTTCAGCCACATAAGGACGATTGCCATTCGCCCAGTATATTCCCAATATTCCACTAATAGAGCTATACCTACTAACGTTCCAGTGTGTAATGTTTTTTATTTATAAACGTTTTAACGGATTTTTTTATTATTCTGATTATTGTGAAAACTAAAAATATTGTTCCTCGTAGGTATGTTTAAGATTTAGATGCCATTAAAATTGTGAATATCTGTAAGACAGATATTTATTTATAATAACGATTTCCTTACAACGAATGTTTTAGAATATTATATTTTTGAGGTATTTATTTTTGCTATGTAAAGTTAGTTTTAAAGAATGAACACGTAAATTCCTGTTTTGCTTTAGTCGTATTTACGCAAAGTAGTCTATAAACATAACAATAATATATAAAAGAATAATATAATATTCTTTTTATGTTTAGTCAAGGTTGATAGTTATGGTTTTGTAAGAAAAACGTTCAATAAACATTACTTATTTTTCGATGTGTGGCGTTTTATTAAATATATTCACAGATTCCACAATCATTTTTATAAGCGAAAGGGACTCATGTGATATTATACCTTCGTAGATGCAAGCTGATGCAATTCGTTAATAATGTATGGGTAAAGCTCTAAAATACGCATCGAACGATATAAAATACATAGATGTAGCACTTATGAATTCGAAAAAAAAGTAAAATTATCATGATGAAAACTTTGATGGGCTCTCCTGTAAAATTTACAATTTCCGTCATGTGGCCCTTTGGCATTTAACCAGCGATATGTAGGTTTTTTTTTCGTGCGAATAAGTTATATAAAAAACAGATGGAACCTTTAAAAACAATGTGCTAAGTATCTGCCTATACCTAAATATTTATTCAACGTATCTAATAAATAACCCTTATCAAACACTGCGAAAAAGTACCTAACATTGAGTTATTAAGTTTTTATTTGTTTGTACCTACAATCTACTTTAGCCTAATAACGAATAGCAGGCTGAATAGTATCATATCACACGTTCAGTTCTCGCGTCCACTGAAGATCAATAGCACTAAAAACAAATTGAAAATAATAAAAACCTCCCTTACAGAATACAGAGCGTACCCTACCCTCAAACATTACGCTACAACTCTCACTTAATCTGTGCTTTACCCTTTCCGCACACCACCCATACATTTATAAAAATTCGTTGATAGACTTTTTTATGTAGTCCAGGGTAGCGTGGGGCGAAGTCCCCACTACTGTGGGGTGCTGGGCGGGGCCAGGGCATGCAGCTGCATGCTTGTAGGGCTCCCTAGCCAGTCGTGTCGCGAGCGTCTGACGCAAACGTCACGGCTACCCTTTATCAGAAAACACGATAATACTTCATCCGAAACCGAAACAAAACGCAAATTTGAAATCGAGTTTTTTTTGTTGGGACTAAGGTGTGATTTCTATTCTACCATTGTTTTGTTTATTGTATTTTTGACGTTGGTGTAGTTCGGAGGTTTTGGCGGGTGTTGATGTGCGCGAGTGAGAGGGCAGATATGGAGAGCTCGGGCGAGGAAACGGGACGGGCGCCCCCCGCGCCGCACACCCCCGCCCCGCAGCCGAACGGATCCAATAAGATCATCGGAAGAAACGTGAATGGAACCAGTAAGTCACATCGTTCAATGCAATTTGCGAAACAATGTTTCCAAATTATAACAGTTTGTCTCAAAATTTGGCTCGCAAAAAATTTGGTGTGTGCCAACTTTTTTAAACCAAATATTTAAATAGTAATAAGTAAGTATGTGTTAACTGAAAAAAAATTACTAACCATTTACAAAATTTGTACTTACTATAATTCGAAATTAAATGATGTCAGTTAAGTACATAGTTTATTTATAATAAATCTGTTTTTTTTCTTACACACGCTGAAAATTGAACTATAACAATATTGATTTGATAATAAAATTACTGAATCTCATGAACCGTGATAGTCAGATACATGAAATTTTTACAGATTATGATGTTTTTCGGTTTCCGCTATAAACAACAAATACTGAAAAACTAAAATAAAATAAATATTTACGGGGGCTCTCATACAAAAAACACGATTTTTTGCCTTTAGTTAATGGAATGGAACCCTCCGTGCGCAAGTCAGACTAGCACTTGGCCAGTTTTTTTCAGAATAACGTCATAGATATTTTTGGTATTTTATTTATCTAAGTAATTAATATTGATACAAAATTCTAAATAGGTAAATTATGTTATTATTTTTGCATTCAACATACTTTGAATGCAAAAATAATCAAATCGTGATATAAAAAAAATACTAAAGCAGACCTACCCTTCTAAATTAAATTGCATTTTCATAACCTAGCGCGGCCGACTGTAAAGTCAAAGGATACAAATTGAATCATAAGATCACTTTGCAACGTCTACCAGATTCCATGCGACCAAAGCCTAACAGGCAACACAACATCTCATTTATTAGTTTAGTTAAACTAATTAGTAATTTAGTAGAGTAGCTCGACCTAACTAGTACTACTAAAGTGTGGTAGACGGCGCCCCGGGAGATACACATTTCTTAATTTATTTCAGTAGTTTTTATTTGTGTTTTATTTTTCATGTTTTTGATTTTATTTTCCGTAAGTACTTACCTATGGTATGTAGGTACAATAACTTGTTTACATTGTTTGTGTGTCCCGTGTTCACCTATTGTTATCCGCTACAAATAAATGTATTTTCTTCCTTAAACTCATTTACTAAGCTTTCAAAATCATCGACTCTGAGATGAGAATAATAACTTTTTCTAACTCCCATTCCGGTGAGACTGATTTGCAAAAAGTCGACTCGTATGGGAATCGAACCCGTTACTAGAGTAATTTGCGTTTTTCTGATCCATCGGGGCTCGCTTTGTCTTGGGATAGGGTTTTTGCTTATTGCCTTCGCTCGGTTTCTTGATGTTTGTAGTGTGCTAACGTAGTCTTGATACTTGTCCTAGGATATTTAATTTTGCTAATTAAGTAGAACGGTTTTTTAGTGTTTCACAATAAACTCATTTTAGTTAGAAGATGTTTGTTTTTTCATGGAAATGAGTTGAATTTTCAAAATATGTAATAGGTGAAAAGTTGAATAATATTTATTTACTTAATCATTTATCTGAATCACTTTAACTTATGATCTTACTTATTTTCAAGTTTCATGCACACTCACATACCTATTCAAGAAAGTCAAAATCAAAGTCAAAGTATTTTATTGCATAAATACATGTATGAGAAGATGTCACATAATTATAATAATGTCCAATGTATTCTACTTAAAACTAGGCGTGCAATATTTTTGATTACATGATAATATATAAAAAGACAAAGAACTGACATTAAAAAAACTGACTGATAAAAAAAGAACTGACATTTCTTATAATATGAGTGGGATGATTATCACAACGGGTTCTAACATCAAAGTCAAAGTCGAGTCAAAATGTATTTATTTAGTAAAATCACAAGGATCACTATGAAACGTCTTAAAACTAGGTGAACCTAGGTACCAGTTCCACGCGCCTAAACCCTAGAAGAATATGCAACGAACTTACGCCTTGGTTCAATAGTTTCCACTTTCCTAACCTTCTTTTCCTATAAAGTCCCTCCATTGTATTTGAAGTGTAGCCTGTGTTATTAATAAATGAACTTTGAACTCAATCCATCAAAAAAAGGTTAAGTTCGTTTATTGATAACACAGGTTGCACGTCAAAAATAGGTACAGTAAATGGGTAAGAACACAGTTATCTCCATGAGACCTACCAATTTAACCTCAACAGCAGGCACAGAGCAGGACTAATTTGGCTTATTTTGTTTATTTTCGTTACCTCGTTCTTTTTACATTGTTTTATCATTATATTCTTTTACTTAGTTAACTTCACTGTTCTGTGTACCTTTAACGTGTGTGTTAATAAATGTATTTCATTTCACAAAATTATGTAGTATCTCATGTAGTCTCTCAGTCGAAAGTATCAAGACTGTTCTCCCGTCTCCCACAGATAATTTGCAAAAACGACGAGTGTGTAGAGCGACGGAAAAACCGTGGAAACGCGGAAAAAGTGCGCTCACATTGTACGCGATAAAAACTAGTTTTCCACAATACTAGGTACGTAACGTTAACCTACCTTGTACCGGCGCTGTGGTGGCGTAGTTTTTACTATAGTTTATTCTCACGGTGATGACTTCTGTTGAAGTGGGCACCTTACCTACGTACTCCGGATGATAGCATCATCATCATCCACAGCCCGACTTCAACCGCTGCAGGTATCCTTGGTTCGCCACTGTTGACGGTCTTGCGCTTGTCTCATAGTAGGTACTCGAAACTAATGTATAGTTTCTGAAACATTTAAATTTCGAACGGCTGAAATACAGCAAAACCGTTTTCGGCCGAAGTTTACCTCAAGGAATTTGAATAAGTTTACCTACTCGGGCGTCAACGGCCGAATTAGGCCGATCAAATCGAACGTATGTTCAAAATACTGATTCGCTAACTTCAACATTTGGAAATATATAATATATAATTTAAGAATAGTAGAGCTCTTTGTGAAGGGCTCGTCCGGGGAAGTACTACCACAACGCCTTTTTCTGCCGCCAAGCAGCAACGCTGTGTTTCGGTTTGAAGAGTGTGGTCGCCGGTGTAATTACAGGCACATGAGGCTTAACATCTGTATGCCTCAAGTTGATGGACGCAGGGCAGTGCATCGTAGGGCACGTTCCTATTGTGCGTGACCTACGGGGCAATGTTTTGTTTATAGGTGATGGTTACCACTTAACATCAGGTGGGCCATCTGCTTGTTCCATCAGCTAGTTGTATAAAAAAAAATAAAAAATAAAAAAATTTAAAATCACTGAACACAAAGTAATTATAATTTTTCTAACCAAGTTGTGCGATCACATTGATTAATAAATATTTTGCAATATCAGCATTTTATACGCATCAGCGATTTCCATCTTCAAAAATGTTGAAACGGCAAGCGAAAAGTCGGTTGACGGTTATCAACCTCTAAACTTTAAAACGAACTAAGAGAGACGTTTGGGCACTATCTTAAATTGCGTAATATTAGCGAAAAAAAAATGATACACTGTATTTTAAAACAAAACAAGCTCATACAATGGAAATGACAATTTTTTACGATACATTTCGCTGCATCTCGTCAGTATTTAAATAACAACGTACATTTTTGTGCAAACGAGCTGGCCCCACTCCGTCTGCGAGGTAAAAACATAGCTAAAAATAAATGTATGGCAAGCCTTAACGGAGGTCCGTCGGCAATACGAGAAACGCTTGTTCTAAGTAATTTTTTTTTCAAATAAAAACATCCTTCACTATTGTATTACTTGGCATCACTACAAATCTCGTTTGTTTTTTGTTTTTTCATTACTTCATGACATGATTCACTATAACGAATTTTTATAAAAAAAAATATTGAATATAACATCGTACTTATATGTAAGGAATTTCTTCTTGTTTGCTAAATTGTGATCTGTCTTTTAATTAAGATTTTATTTCGCATTTCAATGAAATAAGGAAACTAAAAAAATATACGAATCGATTTGAGAACCTCGTCCATTTTTTCGGTTAAGTATATAATTGAGTTTTTTTTACACGTCTCCTACAGTTATTTCGATGAAAACTTTTATTTTAATAATGTTAAATCCAAACTATGTAGGACTGTCTCACCGCAGTCATTAAAATACAGCACAGAATGTACATATACCGACAGAATAAACAATAGTACTTTATACGTACAACGTTCGTTTGTTTGTAATGCTCACCTTAGGTACCTACATAAAAAACAAAAGAGTTTTATTACGACATAAAAATAAAAATAAACAAAGGATGCAGAACCCCAGCCATTATTCCACAGCGTGCTCTTGCCAGTTTTTTAATCCTTCATTTCTCCGCATAGTTATACTTTATAATTCAAAAATATAGTATAACACGAGATTTGGTTTTTATTCTTGCATTTTTACGGGCTTGTTTTACATAATGTCCTTTTTACAGTGCGGCCTAAAAGGCATGGAATTTCAGTTATAAGTGCATTTTTAGCTTTTTACACACACTTTTTAGCAGGTGAGTGTAATTATTTTTAATGAATGTTTTTGCATAGCTTCTCAATAAATATGTTTTTAGCAAAAAGGAAATTTAGCTGTTTGTACCACTACCCAGGTGGCTGAATATTTACCAAGCTTGTAACCCTAAGAGATAGCGTATAGCTCTTTGTGAAGGGCTCGTCCGGGGAAGTACTACCACCACACCTTTTTCGGCCGCCAAGCAGCAACGCTGTGTTTCGGTTTGAAGAGTATGGTTGCCGGTGTAATTACAGACACATGAGGCTTAACATCTGTATGCCTCAAGTTGATGGACGCAGGGCAGTGCATCGTAGGGCACGTTCCTATCATGCGTCACTAACGAGGTAGGTAATGCTTTGTTATAGGTGATGGTTACCACTTAATATCAGTTGGGCCATCTGCTTCTTCATCAGCTAGTTGTATAAAAAAAGTCAACAACAATACATGATTGAAAGAATAGAAAAGAGGCAGCTTCACGACCTTATCGTTAGGGAACGTACCCATACTACGTGACCTATTTTTTTAATTTTTTCGACCCCTCCCCTCGGTGACCATTCGTAGTATATGCCAAGACCCCCCCTCTCCCCCTTTAGTTTTCACGTAGTAATTCATAATTATGATTTTTAATCATTTCACAGGCAAAAATTAAAAAATAAAAATATTTGGTGTTTATTGCATAAGGCTGCATGCATAGGTACTTAAATTACTAGTGAATTATATATTATAGAAAAGAACAACATAACGTAACGTAACTTAATTTAATAAAAATACGAGATTTCTCTCAGTAAAATCGACTACGTGACAAAAACCTGAGCCACCCCCCCCGCTCCTGTGACTGACCGTAGTATTTTAAAGACTCCGCTCCCCCCCCCCTAAACGGTACCCCCTATGGGTACGTTACCTTAGCTGCAGGACTGGTTTCCACTGTAGATTATCCCATCCGATCTTTCGGTACTTAGTAGGTAGGTACCTAGGTTACTAGCTTTAATTCTTCTATGATGTACCTTTAAGGACTAAAAAGTTTAGTGACTAAAATCTGGATTACCTAACCCAAGGAATTTGAATTTTATCTATATTCCTTGACCTAACCAAAGATATCCTACTAATATTATAAACGTGAAAGTTTGTAAGTATGGATGTATGGATGGATGGATGGATGGATGGATGTTTGTTACTCTTTCACGCCGGAACGGCTGAACGGATCTGGATGAAACTTGGCAGAGATACATTATAGTCTGGGATAACACAAAGGCTACTTTTTAACCCGTGGGAATACCGGGATTTAAATCTGCGCGGGTGAAACCGCGGGGCGCAACTAGTATGTCATAATGACTGGCCTCACGCAGCTCAATAGTAGCTCTGCCGTAGGTTGCCGTTGGTCGTGGGTTCGATCCCCACTGAGAACAAACATTTGTGTGATGAAGATAGATGCTTGTTCTCTGTCTGGGTGTAATATATATTATAAGTTTGTATTTACAAAAGAAAGTATTTAAGTATTATATCAGCTACCTGGTTCCCATATCAGTCGTTTTATGACATGGATGAATTCATTGCAATGAAAGTTATTTTATAATGTTATTTTACATAATTTGTAAAACTGTGTGTACCTTACTTATTTTATTTTATTTTATAAGAATTATTATTGCTTGTGTGTGACTGATAATTAATTTTCTAACTGTGTTCTTACCTATTTACTGTACCTATTTTTGACGTGTAACCTGTGTTATCAATGAACGAACTTTGAACTTTATCACAAGCTTTGGCTTAGTTTGGGGCTAGATAGTGCTGTGAGGAATGTCCACCAATATCACTATCACTATACCTACATAGTATAAAACAAAGTCGCTTTCTCTGTCCCTATATCCCTATGTATGCTTAAATCTAACTACGCAACGGATTTTGATGTAGTTCTTTTTAATAGATAGAGATTCAAGAGGAAGGTTTATATGTATAATACATGCATGATATCTGCACCCGTGCGAAGCAGTGGCGCGCGGGCAAATCGCTAGATTATTTATAAAATAAAGGTACCTACGTGGTAACAAAATGAGTCCATAAACAAATGTAGATAGAATAAATGGTAGATGAACACTATGTCTTGGTTTAAAATCTGCATATTATGCAGATTCGCGCAATTTTTGCCACTCGTATGCTTTATGTAAGAAAACTTTTTAAACTCTTGTCTAAGTGATGTATGACGCGCGCGCTTCCTATATGAAAATATGCTTTGGAATAAAACTTATATGAAATATGGTATCGTGTCATGCCACATTTGGAACTGTTTTTATAAATAGAAGAATAAAATTACAACCTATATACCTACTTACATGCATTTACGAAATGTTGTTTGATTGTTGTGAATGACAATGAGCAATTGGAAGCCTCCCCAAAATACTTTGTTTACAAAAAAACATTATACCTATCTATGAGAGACTAACCCCCGGTTTCTGGAAGCACGATCAACACTAATCGGCTGTCAGTCACTTGCTATTATCGCTGGCTAAATTTACCTACTAAACCCGTGGAGCCGTATGGGTCAGCTAGGCCCCCTCGCTTTTAGATGGGTTAGGTTATACACAGCCGGAAATAAAGACAAGGGTTCTGAAAGTACTTACATGCAGGAAGATCTACAGTAATCTAAGATGAAGTAGGTATGTGTTTGAGATTGAAGTTCGTTTGCTGTGTTTCAATAAACAAACGTTTAGAACGTTTCATTTCACTCTCTCCACCAACATCTATCACACAAAGCATATCTCCATTCAATTCAAATAAAGAACGCGTTACGCAAAGATGCGTTTCAAAACACGCAGTTTTTTCATAACTTTTTTCCATCTCCTTTCATACCATTCTTGAATCAGCTTATTTTATACCGCTGCGTATGGATATGCAAATAACATTTAATTGTCATGAGTTTTTTCTTCTTGTCTAGACACCGTCGTCCAAGTAGGACCGTTTGACTTAACTTGGTATGACGCATCTGTCATTACTGATATTAACGCGCCGCTTGGCACATTCGAGTCGAACGGAACTCGGATAATAACTACTTTTTTGTTGAACAAAAATACATTAACTCGGCTGCAGCAACGATAACATTTTTTACAGATGTCTAAGTTGTGATGAAATATTATGAGAGGAATGAGGTTTGGGTTTTTCAGCGCCAACATGATGCGACGCTGAATTTTCATGAGGGTTGCGTTTATCGTGTTTGACGCCATTACCGGCGAGCGCGGCCGCGCTACGCGTCTGTGCCGTACGCCTTTATTTATATTGCAAAAACGGCCGGCGACAACGCGAATATACCTTTATCGAATCACAATTTTTTCCCCCGTTGTTAATTCCGCAGATAATGGCTGGAGTCAAATGACGGAGCGGTAAGAAACGCTGCTGGAATTTCAGCGATGCCAGCGCACTCTTTTAAGCGTATTTTTTTGTAGGGACGGGTTCGGACGGCGGCGGTTTTCGACATTTTTTGCAACTCCCCGATGAAAACCGTAATGGCATTTTATCGTGCATAAGAGCGGACGGAATCATTAATTATTTATAATAAGCGGCTAGCGCCGAATCGTGCAAACTTTGTTTATTTGTCGAAAGTTGTTGCAGCTAAGTTTTTTGGCGCGATGTGTCGCGGCCGGCAACGACGTTAGTGAGCGCTGCGCTTAGCCTGCGACCCTTTGAGAAAAGTAATCAAAAATATTAATAAATTGACGAACTATACTACGAAATGAGATCCAAACCAAAATGAGTTTGTGATAGGTACATGTGGATCATTAAATAACTTTTTCATCCCACCATCTCGGAAAGAGTATTTTTGATCTTCAATATCTGAGTGCAAAAGCAGTTTTTATTCTCTAGAGGATAAAGTAAATTGAATTTAGAACATCGTGTGCACTAAGTTTGTGAATAAAAAAAAACATTAAACCTATTTACTGCTACCTCTATGGTACCGAATATATCATACAACTTTTTTTTAATTTGTTAAAAACTCAGACTCGGAACCTTCTTGGTGTTCTTTTTTCAATTTGCTTTGTACGCGGTTCTTTACGCGGCATTTTTTCACGTCATTGTTAAACCTTATATTAAAAACAAGAAACTTGAAAACAAGTGAAAAAACTAAAATGAGTGATTCTAGCGACGAGGAAGTTTGTTTGACGCCAACATATTGTGATTGTAAACTTTTTTTTTTGCATTTAGTCATTTCCTCGCTGAGGTGGAATGAAAAGTTACGTGTTGCACTCGAGTGCAAAGATTTTTCACCTCGTGCTCTTTTGATTCCCTCGCTAACGCTCAGGATTCTAATTTTGAATCACTCGCTGCGCTCGTGATTAAATTTTAGAATCCTTCGCTTGCTCGGTCATCAAAACTGAACACGCGGTTAAAAATCAACTTTGCACTCTTGTATAACAAATAACTATTCTTAAACATGCGCGGAAATATTGTCATTACTTCTATGTAAAGAACACGCGAAGTATCATATTTACGTACCTAGACTGAAAAACGGAAATCACTTCCCGGCGCGTTCACGCGCCGGCAATGTTGTATGAAACGGTGTGCTGTTTGAATTTAGAACTCTTTCTCGCGGCTGTATAGCCGTATAGCCACAGACAGTTACATAGTTATTTCGCTTTCGCTATTTCGCTGCCTTTGCAATAATGTACTATTGCAACTAAGTAGGTAGTAACTTAGTAGGTACCTACGGTATCAAAATGTAAAATCTATGGTTTTGAATCCTGTGCAAAGGTCAAAATCGGTGGATGGGGAGAGCTCAATGCCCGTTCTTACTGGACACTTATGAAAAAGACCAGTGGACTTCTTCAGGGTGTTGCTGAGGATTTTTCAACTCCGATCCCAATTCCTCAATAAGTTTTATTGCATGTAGGTACGTATGGCATTCAGCAAGGTTTTACAACTATATATATCGATAGGAACGTGCCCTACAATGCACTGCCCTGCGTCCATCAACTTCAACAAGGCGTACAGATGGTAAGCCTCATGTGCCTGTAATTACACCGGCGACCACACTCTTCAAACCGAAACACAGCGTCGCTGCTTGGCGGCAGAAAATGGCGTGGTGGTAATACTTCCCCGGACGAGCCCTTCACAAAGAGCTTTCCGAATTAAAAAAAAACAAGCTTTCATTTTTCGATTATTAAAGCACTTTCCCCCCAAAAGTTTTAAATGTCAAAACGGGAATGCAGCATTAATTAAACATCCAAAGAGACGGATTTGTGGCATTTCCTTTAATTGCTTCTTAATTTGCAATGCCGAGCGAGAAGTTTTACTCAACTCTTTCAAGAAGAAGGTGACTTCAATGCTATTGAATCAAATGGGACCATATGACAAGCACCAGCTTTCGTTTCAAATTCAAAACATTTACTTCGGAACGTTTACATTTACCCTCAGTTTCTGAAAGCGCGATCAACACTAATTTGCTGTCAAGTCACTTGCTATCTCTATCTAATTTGAAGTAAAAGCCGAAATAGCAGGTGACTTGACAGCCGATTAGTGTTGATCGAGCATTCCAGAAAGCGGGCGTAAAATACATGCAAACTTCAAATACAATCATTAACAAAAGTCATAAAACAAAAAACATTCAATAATAAAATAAAATAAAAATTAAAACTTAATTTTACACCTCTTCACGTGAAGCTGCGATAAGCGCCACAACATAGGACAATCAACCTTGTTTGACAACACTTTCCATCATCTTAATGAAATGTTTCAAAAAAGAATCTTCATTCGTTTCCTGTCATCTAACGAAGCAACATAGCATTTTCATTTTAATTGTTTTTCTAGTGTTAATTTGAGTTGTGTTGTGTAGTTTTGGTGGTATTTTAACCAACATTACTTGTGGTCTTAGCACAAAGTGTTTATATTTGCATTTGGAATGAAAGTGTATTATGTGATATCGTGATTTGACCGAAAATGTTTCAAATGTTTTGAAGAAACCGCCACCATTTTCTTCAAAACAATTGACTCAACTTTGGACTGACGTGACTAGAAACATAACTACAAAGAGTATAATCTCTGAATCACTTGACATTGGCAAGATTGTCTATGACAGGAACCATTAAAGGAAGAAAGAAAAAAAGAAAAAGAATCTGAGAAAGTGTTTTTAGTATCTTACCAAACCTTTCGGAACTCGCAATATTGATCCGCTGCCCGCTACGCAGCCTCTACGCCGTAGCAGCTATTTGCAACAAGTACAGACATACATACCTACAAGTTTTTATTCATTCGATTGTTAACCTTTTTGCGGACGAAAGTAGGTTACGAGTTCACTATGATCATTACCAGGTGTGTGTCAATCATTGGGGTTTTTGTCGTAAAATATAGATAAAAGCATAAAATGTACAGGGTATTTATAAATGTACATTATTAATATCTGGGTTTTGTGAGGCTGTGTCCATTTATAAGGACTTGGCCAATTAAGTATGAGCTAAGTATGGCGGACATTTTTTTACACGTGTACCTAAGTTTAGTTACGTATTTTTATTAAACCGTTTAAATATTTATACCTTAGAAATAAAAAGGGAATACTTATGAAAGGTTGCTAAACGATTCTGTTCGTTAACCTCAGAAAACATCTTTCTTGCTATTGTTTTGTTTCCTTCCAAAAAATATAAAAAGAAACATTCAAAACTACGAATCGGATAGATAGTAAGAAAATACGTTATTGCATATTAAAATAAATATCTAGATGACCGAGCTTTGCTTGGTTGCTAAATCCTAGCTAAATCGATTTATCCCCCTCGAACCCGAAACCCCCTGCATACCAAACAAGGAACACAAAACCGGGCCTGGGTCAGCCTGGGTCACAAATTGACCCAGGCCCGGCGCAAACTAAACATAATATCTCAGTTTTTTTGTTATTTTAACACAACTACTTTCTACTCTAGTTTGGGATAATGCAACATTTTTTACGCATAATATTTAGTCTCACTTATATAAGCGCTGCCTAGTTTGTAACCCGAATTAGGAATTGAAAAAGTAGGTAATACTTGTTAACGACTATTATATTTGCCACTATCACTTTTATGTCAACAAACAGAGACAGTAGCAGACTTATCGTTATGTTTCAGACATTCAGCTAAAATGGTGCGCTGAACAACCAATGAATAAGACTATTATTCTTCATTAAATCTAACATTATGGTAATAATTTTCTTCTACCAAATTCCTAGTCCTTAAAACACTCTTGATTTTTATAATGGCAAGTTTTTTCTTAAATTAGAAGAATGAATCTCCATTCTATTGTTTAACCCTTTCGCTGCCGATGCCCGATTTGTACTCACAGGTACGACGTGTGATTGTGATCTCTACATCTGCCCGGCAGATGGTCCTTTTGACTGACGTATCACGTCAAAACGTCACTTTCAAACGTAAGTTCTAAGGTATAGAGTTCAAGTTAGATCGGTAAAGTTTGTAGGTAAATTGGGTACGAAAGGTTAGTGACCTAGTGATTTGGATTGATTTAAATGTTTGCTTTAGGACAGGTGCTGAAAGGAATTGATACGTGGTTTGTTTTCGTTGTAGGTTTCGGTTTTTCATAGTTTTGTTGACCTATTTGGTCAGCTGTGGTCATAATAATAGCTTTATTATTAAAAAATATGAAAAACTACAGGATTGAAATATGATGTCATAAAATTATGCTATTTTTGTGATTAAATACCACCTTGTCATCTCAAAAGTTTTAATACAATCAAAATATAACGTTTTTTTTTCAAAACTCATTGGCTAATCTTCTACGGACACGTTACTTGATCGATAATTCAAGGTACCTACTTACTTACCCATATTTTTAGTAACTGCTAAAAATAATAAAATCTAAACCAACTGTCGATTGACCTCAATGGCAGCATGCTCTTGTAATAACAGTTTAAAACCCTGATGCAGACTTAGGTATCTTTAATTTTGAGCACGTGACGGTTTGTGTTTGTGTACCTACTCATCGATACAAAATCAGGCTCTACCTGCCCGCGTGTAAGCGTCATTTTTCTTTGGCTTTGTGTAGCTTGATCTGTAATCTGTCTACCTACTAGCCGCCAGCGGGCGCTGACTTTTGTATCGAAATTACCTAATTACCTACAGATGCAAAATTTGTTAAAAGATAAGCTTGCTTAAACTATTGTCATCTCTTACCACGGGGTAAATGACAAACAAAGACAGGGCTAAACTTTCATTGCGATGTTCAAATATTCATATCTATCATTTTTGCATTCAAAGTCAAAGTCAAAATATGTTTATTCAATAAAATCACAAGGACCATCTTGAACCGTCTTAAAACTAGGTGACTCTAGTGCCAGTTCCACGCGACCAACACCGAGAAGAACAGGCAACAAACTCGGCTTGGTATCTATCGCTCTTTTATATGATCCTCGTTACAATGTAATAAAATACCTACACTATTGAAGCTATATAATACATTAAGTAATCTAACAGAAAAAGGAAAAGTAAACAGATTCATAAAAGAACACACATTTTTTGGGAATCATTACCAGTGAAGTTAAATGAGCCACATACAATCTCCTTTGTATGTATGACTATTGAATTAGTTTGTTGTACATAGGTGATAAATAAAATAACGCTAAAGTGTGAAATGTTTGATTCACGCGACTTCCAGTTTCGACTGCAAGAAAGTATCCCGCAATTAACTAAGTTATTTTATAAATGCTAATTACACTCGCTACTTATAAGTCACATGCAATCAGTTGCAATATTTTGAGCACGCTCCATACTTTGATTATTTAATAATCAAAGCCTCTATAGTACGTGCATTTAGCTTTATTAGGTACTAGCTGAACCCGCGGCTTTGCTCGCGCCAAGGAATTCAAAAGCCAAGTTCGAAGTTCAAAGTCATACAAACTTTCATCCCCTATTTTATCCCCTTGGGGGTAGAATTGATCATAATTTCTTAGCGGATGCCTACGTCATAACATCTACCTGCATGCCAAATTTCAGCCCGATCCGTCCAGTGGTTTGGGCTGTGCGTTGATAGATCACTATGTCAGTCAGTCAGTCACCTTTGAGTTATATATATTTAGAAGATAGAAGATAGATACTACCATGCATGCCTTTTTCTGCCGCTGAAAAGCAGCGTTGCTGTTTCAGTTTGAAGAGTGTCGCTGTGGCTGCCGAGTTATCTTACAGACCCATACTTAACTGTATGCCTCAAGTTCATGGACGCCGGGCAGTGCATCGTAGGTCACGTTCCGACAGTGTTTACTAGTAATTTGCTCTAGGTGTTGGTAACCACTTAACATCAGGTGGCCATCTGCTTGTTTCATCAGCAAGTTGCTCTAGGTGTTGGTAACCACTTAACATCAGGTGGCCATCTGCTTGTTTCATCAGCAAGTTGTTTAAAAAACTAACTAAAAATAAACCTACTTATAGATTTACAAATGATTTTATTAACAGCAGGATATCCGCCTTATAATCAATAAAAACGTAATGCTTAAAAGTGCCATTAACGACACAAACCTACATTAAAATTAAAATAATGACGAATGCACCGACACATGTCACTTCCGATGCCACAAAAATCTGTTAACCCTTTAAAAAACCACGGCCGGCCGAGACGTCAAATTGACAATTAAAAAGAAATAAAACAAATCTTTGTGGAGTTGTGGCCAGGAAACGCGCAACTGTCGATTATTTCTTTTTTTATGCTTTTTTTTTGAGTGAACAGGTGGCGGTCTGCCTAATGCTCAAGGCAGAGAAAGCGTGACAAATACTAGTCTAAACATGTGTTGTGATCGTTTATTAATTAGTTCAGAAATTGAAAGTTTAACCCTTGCCTTCGGGTAAAGTAACAATAATTTATTGATGAAGTACCTACCCTAAAAACAATATTAAAAAATGTATCGACAGACTACAATAGCTTGAAGATAGAGTAATATCATCATCACCCTCTGACGAAGTAACTAGGTACTGGACATAGACATTTCCAGGAAGAAAGATTCTGAGTCCTATCCATCTAGAATAATAAACCTACCTAAACAAAGGACACTCAAAGTATCATTTTTTAACCAAGTAACAAGCGAAGCTTCTACTATGGGAACCAGATACCTAGCTGAACTTTTCGTAACCTACAATCCAGTCAGAGAACCAACGCTTCAAGAGTTCATGAGTCATTGACACAAGTTCATTATTTGAAGACCTCAGTGGCGCAGCGGGCGAGAGTCCGCCTGCGACGCAAGAGGTTGCGGGTTCGATTCCTGTCTCGGAACCAATTTGTGTATGATCTGCAGAAATTTGTTCCGTTGGTCTGGGTGTTTTCTATGTATAATAAAAAATATCTATGTAAGTATACAAAATATTAAATACCTATATCAGTTATCTAGTACCCATAACACAAGCTTTGAGTAGCTTACTTTGGGGCTAGATGGTGTTGTATGGATTGTCCAGCATTATTATTATTATTCTCGATGCGGATCGAACCCCATGGCCAGAGGGCAGAGCTTATTTACTGCCAGAGCTGTAGAAGTTGTCCACAAGCCCGCACTAAACATTTGATTTGTTACATTGAGGCGTAAAAACTTTGTTCTGACGACAAAACCGTGCGTAGGATAACAACAACGCTTGGACGAAATATTTGTTTTTGCATAGGTCTTGTGGATACACATTAGGTATTTTCAAAGTGACCCAAGAGAACTGAATAAAGACTGTTTTAATTTTGAGGTTCACATCTTAAGAGAACTACAAACAAGTTGTTTATTCGCAGAAATTATAAATGTTACATTCAATTGTACGAAAAAATGTGTGCATGTCTCCAGCTTCCTCATATTGAAAATGTAATTTCTATAAATGCCAATATTTAAAGCATAATTAGTACACTCATAGATTTGAATCATAATTTAGCTGCCAAATAAACAACGATGCTATAAGCTTATAATAGTGTGTAAGCTGGAGTAACATGTCTCCAGCTGCCTCAGTCAGTGTGGGCAAACGGCTAATGATAGAGATATATAGTAAACGCAAGGATTTAGTACCAATTTAGTGCACCTGGTACCAAAAATTTCAGGTCTTTAGCTAGGAAACTCTTCGAGTTATAAGACTTGATCAACGTGTAAGCTGGAGTAACGATACGTGAAAAAGCATATGCTCGTTCTCTGGAATGGCTGGAGCTAGCAGGTTGCTTTAAGTCTCCAGATTTAGTACCAAACGAATTAGCGAGGTACCAAATATTTGAAGTGTTTCTGTTCAAAACTCTATGAGTTACAAGCTTTTCCAGCTTTTTTTGTTTGTCCAGCTTGCACATGTTGGATCTCAGCAACCACAATAGGTACAGACTCGGTTGATGTCTCTGAACCGAGCTATGAATTAGTGCACTCGGTACCAATAATTTGGAATCTCTAGGACAAGCAGTTCTGTTGTAATCAGCAAAATAACATTTTACCGCCAAAAATTCAAAGCATTTCGACGCGACCATAAAAATGATGCGTTGCCGCTCTGAAGGTGATATTACGCTCTGCGGATTTGAACGTATTTTACCCGCGATAATAGTTATTTGTTATACAAGAGTGCAAAGTTGCTTTTTAACCGCGTGTTCAATTTTGATGACCGAGCAAGCGAAGGATTCTAAAATTTAATCACGAGCGCAGCGAGTGATTCAAAATTAGAATCCTGAGCGTTAGCGAGGGAATCGAAAGAGCACGAGGTGAAAAATCTTTGCACTCGAGTACAACACGTAACTTTTCATTCCACCTCAGCGAGGAAATGACTAAATGCAAAAAAAACGTTTACAATCACATGTTGGCGTCAAACAAACTTCCTCGTCGCTAGAATCACTTTTAGTTTTTTTACTTGTTTTCAAGTTTCTTGTTTTTAATATAAGGTTTAACAATGACGTGAAAAAATGCCGCGTAAAGAACCCCGTACAAAGCAAATTGAAAAAAGAACACCAAGAAGGTTCCGAGTTTGAGTTTTTAACAAATTAAAAAAAAGTTGTATGATATATTCGGCACCATAGAGGTAGCAGTTAGTATAGGTTCAATGTTTTTTTTTAATTCACAAACTTAGTGCACACGATGTTCTAAATTCAATTTACTTTATCCTCTAGAGAATAAAAACGGCTTTTGCACTCAGATATTGAAGAGCAAAAATACTCTTTCCGAGATGGTGGGATGAAAAAGTCTTTTTTGTATGCACTCAGTCCTTTAAATTTCTGAAGGCATAATTATTATACCCTTCTCTTTCCGATGTGCGTTGAAGAGCGGGGCGTTGTGTGTTGCCACATCTAATTAAATAGTTTGGTATGGTTTGACATTTTATATTTTTTTTTGGATAAAATATACCAATTATATTGCAGAATTTGCAGGCAAGGCAGGGAGCGAGCAGCACGTCCGTCCGTCCGTATTTTGACAGTTTGACAGCCAATCTAATCTTGCTAGTGTCATGTCAAGTGAATCGTCATCAGACCTAAGTCAAGTCATTCGAATTTGAGAAGTTAAAATATACCAATTATATATATTGCAGAATTTGCAGGCAAGGCAGGGAGCGAGCAGCATGTCCGTCCGTCCGTATTTTGACAGTTTGACAGCCAATCTAATCTTGCTAGTGTCATGTCAAGTGAATCGTCATCAGACCCAAGTCAAGTCATTCAAATTTGAGAGGTTTTCGATTTGCAAAAACGAATCCTTCCTACCTATATAAACCAGTATTATAGTAGGTAGCAGTTAAATAAATAATTAGGTAAATTTAGATTTACGTAGGTACCTAATCATTTATTAGTTTTACTACTTAACTTCTCCTATGGGCACTGTTGTAGGTGTTAAAGAACTGGCGCTTTGAGTAGGTACCTATGTAGATACAGATACAACTCCGTTATTTTAACACTGCCAAAAAGGTAAAAAAAGGGGCTACCTACCAGTAAAAACGCACCTCTTGTATCTATGTATGTTTCTTCCGCATCGATTTGGACATCCGCATCGCACCAATAATGCGGATGTTCATGCGGATGTGACAAAAACAAAAAATAAAATAGACGCAACCAGTGACTGGCGCGTAGTATCACCTTCAGAGCGGCAACGCATCATTTTTATGGTCGCGTCGAAATGCTTTGAATTTTTGGCGGTAAAATGTTATTTTGCTGATTACAACAGAACTGCTTGTCCTAGAGATTCCAAATTTTTGGTACCGAGGGCACTAATTCATAGCTCGGTTCAGAGACATCAACCGAGTCTGTACCTATTGTGGTTGCTGAGATCCAACATGTGCAAGCTGGACAAACAAAAAAAGCTGGAAAAGCTTGTAACTCATAGAGTTTTGAACAGAGACACTTCAAATATTTGGTACCTCGCTAATTCGTTTGGTACTAAATCTGGAGACTTAAAGCAACCTGCTAGCTCCAGCCATTCCAGAGAACGAGCATATGCTTTTTCACGTATCGTTACTCCAGCTTACACGTTGATGAAGTCTTATAACTCGAAGAGTTTCCTAGCTACAGACCTGAAATTTTTGGTACCAGGTGTACTAAATTGGTACTAAATCCTTGCGTTTACTATATATCTCTATCATTAGCCGTTTGCCCACACTGACTAGGCAGCTGGAGACATGTTACTCCAGCTTACACACTATTATAAGCTTATAGCATCGTTGTTTATTTGGCAGCTAAATTATGATTCAAATCTATGAGTGCACTAATTATGCTTTAAATATTGGCATTTATAGAAATTACATTTTCAATATGAGGAAGCTGGAGACATGCACACGAAAAAATAACAAAAAAAATTTGAGGTTTTCAATTTTTTTTAGCTTCGGCTCTATTGTTTTTTTAGCAAGTTTTATGTAAAAAATCATATTACATTAATGTTTTTACTTTAGTGAAGTTTAACAAAACTAGGGGGAGATAAAAAATGATTTTATTCCCTTTTCTTAAAGAAATGTTGAAAACTGTGTGAACATCATTTACTTTGATGTTGACTGTACTAACACAACTTGAAGAATTTGATTCACTATCTGTACCTACTAATGACGTGAATTGAGGGTCCTGCCTCTACCCAGATTCCCTCACAAAAAACAGCCAGAAAAACGCGAGAACCACGTTGCCATAAAGAAAGGTTCAATTTCATTACTTTTTTTTTACCGAAAACACCTGAATTCATAAATGAGGAGACGAACTTGAGGCAAATTGATGCAGAAATTATTTACAAAAAGTTTCTATTTCGTATTTTCTTAATCTGTCGGCAGAGCATGATAAAAAAAACATGATATTTGAATATCTCTTTGTAATTAGAAAAAATACACAAAACAAAACAATAATATGAAAAACTGTCTCATGCATGACACCTCACTCTAAAGGCATTATTTGTTCAACGTATTTTATTAATAGTTACATTATTATTCAATTATTGTCCAGTAATAATAAATTATTATTATACCAATTAATACTGAATTCCAATCCATGCTGCTTATTTCACTAAACTCTAATTTAAATTATTATAATGAATAGAATGCCACCTTACCAAATGTACTAAAGAGCACAAATGTGTCAATATTGCAGCAAAAACTTAAAAAGTTTACAAATTGATTTAGAGCCCAAGGAATGGAATTCAACGACTGGTTTTTTCTATCATTCTTAATGCAGTTCTTGCTTTAAATAGTTGCTTAGTTATTTATGAGTATCTAAGACTAACTGAGTAGGGTATACCTACTCTACTATTACCTACGTACCAAGGTAGTTCATACCTGCTAGTAGCCTGTTGCCTGTAATTGTAATTCACTGGCAAACAGAATCTTCAAACCGAAGCAGCGTTGCTACTTGGCGGCAGTGACCGAAAAAAAAGGCGTGGTGGTAATAATTATACTTCCCTGATAAGCCTTAGACGTTTCAAAGTGAGTGCACTGAATTTTTTGATTTTGAATTAAAATTACACTTCTACTTGTGTTTACGTAAATTAATTCATTTAGTAATCACGTCGATTTACCCATGTGAATACCGAAAATAGGTAAATAAAATGAACGTATTTTTTATATACATATTTGTTACGGGCTTGGTAAAAACGACTGTTCCTTGCTACATACATGCCTATTATTATAAGAAACAAGATGTCCATTGTGGGAAAGTAGACAGATGTAATGCCTAGATCCAAAATACTTAATCAATGAATGAATTCATTAATTCCTCAAAAATTTTCGATATCTAGGAGCCCAGCATCTTTGACCGTTTAATTGTATCGAGCTAACAATAGCACCCTTTTGAACCCCAACCCCATTCCTACTCTTATCTGCAAGTAGAATGAGGTAACCCTACCCCCGTGGTCCAGCAACAATGATTTGAATACTTTTTGTCCATCACATCCTCTCATTACCGAAACATCTTCCCGGAAATTCAAAAAATATTAACGTGGGGTCATTTTGTTCCCACAGCGCGCACCTTACGGCCAGCGAAAACAAACTAATAATTTTATTTTAATACTGGTAACCCTTCCGTGTTTTTTTTTAAGTCACAGCCAGTCCATTCAGCCTCATCCGTGAGAACGTTAAACAGTCATATTGAAAAACTGAGGAGAGGTCCGACAAAAAATAAAATTGGGGGCGCGAGTGGACATTTGTCTTAGAAAAAGTTATTGCTGTAGATTGAATAATAAATGGGCCTTGATAGTGGATTATCTCATTCAGATCGTAAAGGCGGTTAAATGTAGCGTGTTGAATGATGCTCAAAATGTTCTTTTAAATTTTTAGAGGTTTCATTATTTTTACGACTGCCTCTACCACAGAATTATCAATACGAATGATATAGAGAGAGGACAACAGGAGTTAAACAAAACAAAACATTTATTTTGCGTGTAGGCTTAGTTTCTGTTGGATCTTGGGAGACGATCCAAGATCTTTTGAATTTCATTTTCGCAATTACCATGTTAATAAGTGATACATTATGAAACCTATGAAAACAAAACTTGTAGACCTATGTGTCTTATACACACGGAGGTCGAGATATCAATAAAGTATTGGCCAATTGTTTGTACAATGTAAACAATGGTGGGACTCCGCGCGCCGTTGACTGACAGATGGCGTGGGGTCCGGCCGACCCACACGACGTATTAGGGTTGGCACTGGGTACTAGGGTGCTTGAAGGATTTTGTTTAGACAGCGCCGGCGGGGGGTGTAGGTACCAAAGTTTTTTGACAGTTAATTTCTACTTCTTGCACAGCAACAATTTCCACTGGCTTTTCAGCGATCATTTTCCATTAAAACTATGAATATTGGTGAACAGTTCACACAATGCCATCTTGTCCCAAACTGAATGACGATAGTTATTTTCTTTATTTTTTTTTTCATTGCTGACTTTAGCCTCCATAGATATATTATGTTCTCTTTTACCAAGTGAAGTTCTATATCAAGAAATTCTTTTGTTCAGGTTTTTGTTCACCCTGACAGCCATATGCAAGTTCAACCCTACCGCAGCCGGCGTAAAAAATGGCGTTAACTATCGACCCAATTTTTTCCAAAAACTATTCCATAAAATTAAAAGGCTAGGTGCTAACTACGGAACCCTCAGGCAATTAGACATGTAACATGTGTAAAACGTATAAGTGGCGCTTCGGGGCAAAGTGGTAAAAGCCTTGTGGTGTTTCAATTTACTGCGTTTTGTTTGTGGTAATTTAAATCTATTTTGACCCCTGAATACAGGAAAATAATAAAAAGACATTTGACATTTTTGGTCGATGCGGCGGCCGCGACTGGTACTGCACTCTTAATTTTTTTTATATTGTTTTAGAACATTAAGGCGACCTCTGTGGCGAAGCGGGCGAGAGTCCGCCTGCGACGCAAGAGGTTGCGGGTTGGATTCATCATTTTGTCGGATCAATTTGTGTACGATCTGCAGAAATTTGTTCCGTTGGTCTGGGTGTTTTCTATGCATAATAAAAATATATATCTAATGTAAGTATATAAATTATAAAATATATCAGTTGTCTAGTACCCATAGCACAAGCTTTGAGTAGTACTTTGGGGCTATATGATGCTGTGTGGATTGTCCAGCATTATTATTTATTATTTCTTCCACTAATTTGGTAAAAAACTAAATCATATAAATAATAGTTTAATGATTTATAATTACAACTTTATAAGACACGATTAGAATCGAAAAAAGCTAAAAACGCGTCGGTGAGCTAATTTCTTTATTATATTTGATTAACCCTTCAAATGCGGAGTAATTACATGAACAGATGCAGTTCTGATTAATTAATAGAAAAAGTGTTTGGGTCAAGCACCTGCCTCTCACTTTCGATTGGAAAAAAATGTAGTCCAAGAGCCAACTGAATGTACCTACAGGTTATTAATGCCCACATACTTCCAACCTGCCAAGATGCCATAAGAACCTTTGAAAAATATTATATTCATTATTCTTTATCGTACACAGTAAAAAAAACAAAAATATTTAATTAATTCTTCTTTATTGTACACAGTCAATAAAAAATACCTACCTACTAAGTTAGCTTAAATATAGAGCATGTACAAAGGCGAGCTTAGCCCTAAAAAGAGTACATTATATTTTATTTAGTAATATCACAAAAAAAATAATTAAGGGAAAGGAATGTGTAGGTTGTTTTCAAAGAAAACTGACTTAGAATTATGTATAATAATTATAATATAAATCAAAATATAATAATTTTAGCTTCTTAGAATTTTTGTTTTTAATATGACAAAATAAATGATATGAGGAACCAGTTTCCGCCTTTGATTGAGCCCTTTAACGCTCCCAAACGTTCAGCATTCTAGCATCGTTTATTCGTGTAACGTTCAGACAAATGGGGTTACATTCCACCTGATGGTAAGCGGTTGACGTCGCCATTGTTTCCACAACACCAGGGGTGCAGTCATTGCGTTGTCTACTCTAAAATACTATTTTTTGTTCTTGAAGCTGTTTATCTTGCAGCTGAGACTAACATTTTTTCACATTTATGACATTAGCAGAATTAAGTAAAATAGGTCACCTTGGCTCTCGGTCTACAGGGTATTATGCCTTTTTTCTGCTGTAATCACGTATGTAAATCGCCCAGTCATTGTCTTCTGACGTTCTCTCGAGCGGAAGACATGTGGATTAGATTTTATGATCGGGATTTTTTAGATTGACCTGTCATTATCGTCGAGACAAAGAAAAGGATGTTTAAGTTTTTTTACTAAACATCGGTAGCTTTTGTTTTAGTAAGAGCTTTTATTAACATACTTTCTAAGTAGGTAGTTATTACCTTTGTTACGATGTCATTGTGTGCAATTGTATTTACTTAGTTATGGCAATTGATTTTAGTAGGTATTGTATTTCTAGTCAACAAGAAATTGCTGTTTTACCAGTACCTACCTGTACATTTATAACCGCTGAGTTCTCAGCCTGACTTTTTGTCTGTACAAGACGTGTAAAGAATTCGCACGGATACTATAAAAACAAGTTCTTTCTCTGCATCGTTAGCAACCTGCACAATAGACGACATTAATATTCATAAACGGGCTATTGCGCATATCAATCACACAAGTGCTAAAAAGTGCCTAATCGGATGCGGGGACACATCCCGAAGCTTCGTGCCACTGTCATTAGCGCCTTTTTGCTCAATAATCTTATTCAAATTTCTTACGAACAAAGGGATGTTTTTGTTTATCCGCTAAGAAAACCGAGATTATGGTCCTGAATGCAAAACCATAGACAATGACATGCAAGGCGTAGCTAGAGGCGTTTTAGAGTTCGGTGTATGAAGCTAATTATGATCGAATTCGAATTTTGAATTAGTTGTGCAATATTCGCACGGTGTCGAATGCGTGTGATAGGTTAATAAGGGATGCCTTTTTGTCATTACTTAGTTCGTAATCCATTCTCTGACATCCTTTTAATAGAAGTTGAGAGTTGAGGTTGCTTTTTTTATAAATATGAGCAACATGAACTACGAGGTCATGTTGTCTCCACTACCAAAACAAATTAGGAGTTAGTTTTGTTTAGTAACTATTATCTAAAAATTAAGGCATAAAATGCGTGTTGTGAACTTGTTAGGACAGCTTTGCATGTATTTTGTAACGTGTTTGGCATGCAACATTCTACAGTAGGTAAGCTAGAGAAAAATATTTATGCAGTAAAAATATGGAATGACTGCTAGTTTAAATTCATTCGCCTAAATTGTTTTACGTCCTGCTATACATGTAAAAAAATTGTTTCTTCATCAAATGTTATAATAAAAACAATACATCTCTTAAAAGACGAGGACCTTTGCATACATTAATGTTTTATACAAGGGCAAAGCAATGAACGCACACAGGAACAAAGTTCTCAAGACCTATTTTTTTCTAGACAGCAAAAAAGTATCCCAAGAATCGTGAGAGATGCATAAAATTAACTTATAACAAATACATATGCAAATGCCTTACGTGACCACTTTTTTAAAAAAAAGTGAAAATTAAAAAAAAGACAATGCGATGCTGCTGTTTGGTCGCGGCCACCCCTTCTATGCCTTGCAACTAAAATTAAAAAGTTAATTTGCATACATCTGTGGCGATTTTTTTTTTGCTCACAAAGATTATGGTAATCAATTTTTTGGACATTGCGTGGAGTGAGTTTTTTTTAACGAGTTGGAAAGGTCGTATAGGGTTAAGAAGTTGTAAAAAATGTGAGAAGAAAATATGTTCTCATGGCCTTTTATTTGAATTACTTAAGAGTTTTATAGATACGTCTATTGTTTTTTAAATAATATTTTGATGACAGTTCCAACCTTATATGTAATTAGGTACTTATGAAGTTTACTGTCATCAAAATATCGTATATTTGTTTCAAACTAATTAATTAAGTATTTTATTATTTGTTTTAAGGTATCGGTTAAGTATAAATCTGAAATAACTCCAATTCTAGGTAATTTCAAGTTAATTAAGCTTATTTACAAGCTTTTTATGTACCTAGGTATCTACAACTTATAAGTAGGTAGGTACATAAAAAAAATCCGAGACTACATAAAAATGATAAAATTAATCAAAAACTGATACATTTGTTAATAAAAGACATAATAAAATAAATGCTACGTGGTAGTTATTTAAATAAGTAGTTACCCTTTTCCACAATAACAAATAATGTAGGCATGCATTATTAAGAAATGCTTTTATAAATTCTACGTCATTATGTTCCCATTACATAGAGAGGTAGGTACCCAATTTTTTGTTTAGTATATTTTTTGTTGCATGTATACTTTTTCTACCTGCCTAAGGGTGGAGTCTAAAACCACCCCACATTTTTTTACGATACAAAAACCAATAGTGCACTCCGTTGGGGTGGCAACATTTTTTCTAATGACAACCCAGATCAATATTTTTCCCGCTCACGGGTCGCATTGGCGCGAATCAACCCGTTTGAATTTCAAAAGGAGTTTTCGAACAAAGGAGGTCGGACCCCTTTATGTAAAACCTTATTCATCTATTTTTTCGTCCGGTAACGGTCGGAACGATTCTTTTCGGTAATAACTGGGGTTGTTATTAAAAAGGGTTAGTTTTTTGTGCGCGCTTCTCCGCACGCGATTTTATATGCTACTAAATTATTGGACGCACGCAAATCATCGAGTTATTGGATTTCCAGAAATTACAGGATGGACTTTAGGTTTTTGGACTGAACAGCTGTCTAACGAATCTCTATCTAATTTTAGGCTTTGGTTAGTCGATGTGACCTATGTGGTTATTAGAGAAAGGTTAAATAAGTTTTTGCAAGATGCTCTATCGATCGATACCTACATCAATGATTTCGACTAACAGGTGTGGAACATTCTGTAAGGTAGACAGATGATACAGACAGAAATATGGACATGCCGATAATTATGTTAACAACAGTTAAAAAATAACATAATCTTGATTTGTGTAAAGGTACATAATTACTATTATTTTATTGAAAGTCTAGTTTCAATGTTACAGAATTATTATGTATAGCGACTCGTTGGTAGAAATTTAAGTATTTTTTTAAATTACATAACTCTATTGGATTAAGGAAGCTAATTAATCTAGTAGACCATTGAGGTCAGTGTAGTAGACACAGTCACAGATATTATTATTTATTTATTTATTGTAGACACACGGACTACAGAAAGCTAATTATTTTGTCGTTTAGCCGTAAAAAAAAATGTGTAACAACAGACAAAGCTTAAATAACTTTGTCTAACGCAACTTTGTCTCTCGTCAGAAATCTGAAATATTTATTTGCGGAATGTAAGTTTAGGTTTACATTGGTCTTAATGTATAAAAAACATGAGCATAATTACATTCTACCAGTTACAGTCCTGGCGTGCAAACATTTTTGAATTGACAAAATTAATTAATAAAGATGTAAGTAATTTAATAAAATAATACCTAAAATCATGTCAAAATTCTAAATAATATTACAAATACAAAAATGTCACCTTAAAAACGAAAATATTCATCAATTGTGTAAAAGCAATTTATTAACAACCATTTATTTAGTCTACGTTTAAATATAGCTAAGGGTAATTCTTTTAATTCGTCAGGTAATCGATTGAATATTTTTACAGCCATGCATAAAGCGTTTTTACTAAAGAATGTCGAATTGTGTTTTGGTAAATATATTCTATTTTTATGTCTTGTATGTTTTATTATCATTTCTTAATGTCTTGCAAAATTATTGGGATACTGTTTAACGAAAATACAAATATCTTTAATGTACATGCGTGGCGATGTGGCAAAGGTGTGTGTGTCTCCAGCTTCCTCATATTGAAAATGTAATTTCTATAAATGCCAATATTTAAAGCATAATTAGTGCACTCATAGATTTGAATCATAATTTAGCTGCCAAATAAACAACGATGCTATAAGCTTATAATAGTGTGTAAGCTGGAGTAACATGTCTCCAGCTGCCTCAGTCAGTGTGGGCAAACGGCTAATGATAGAGATATATAGTAAACGCAAGGATTTAGTACCAAACGAATTAGCGAGGTACCAAAAATTTCAGGTCTGTAGCTCGGAAACTCTTCGAGTTATAAGACTTCATTAACGTGTAAGCTGGAGTAACGGTACGTGAAAAAGCATATGCTCGTTCTCTGGAATGGCTGGAGCTAGCAGGTTGCTTTAAGTCTCCAGATTTAGTACCAAACGAATTAGCGAGGTACCAAATATTTGAAGTGTTTCTGTTCAAAACTCTATGAGTTACAAGCTTTTCCAGCTTTTTTTGTTTGTCCAACTTGCACATGTTGGATCTCAGCAACCACAATAGGTACAGACTCGGTTGATGTCTCTGAACCGAGCTATGAATTAGTGCACTCGGTACCAAAAATTTGGAATCTCTAGGACAAGCAGTTCTGTTGTAATCAGCAAAATAACATTTTACCGCCAAAAATTCAAAGCATTTCGACGCGACCATAAAAATGATGCGTTGCCGCTCTGAAGGTGTCATCACGCAACATTTTTATGGTCGCGTCGAAATGCTTTGAATTTTTGGCGGTAAAATGTTATTTTGCTGATTACAACAGAACTGCTTGTCCTAGAGATTCCAAATTTTTGGTACCGAGTGCACTAATTCATAGCTCGGTTCAGAGACATCAACCGAGTCTGTACCTATTGTGGTTGCTGAGATCCAACATGTGCAAGTTGGACAAACAAAAAAAGCTGGAAAAGCTTGTAACTCATAGAGTTTTGAACAGAAACACTTCAAATATTTGGTACCTCGCTAATTCGTTTGGTACTAAATCTGGAGACTTAAAGCAACCTGCTAGCTCCAGCCATTCCAGAGAACGAGCATATGCTTTTTCACGTACCGTTACTCCAGCTTACACGTTAATGAAGTCTTATAACTCGAAGAGTTTCCGAGCTACAGACCTGAAATTTTTGGTACCTCGCTAATTCGTTTGGTACTAAATCCTTGCGTTTACTATATATCTCTATCATTAGCCGTTTGCCCACACTGACTGAGGCAGCTGGAGACATGTTACTCCAGCTTACACACTATTATAAGCTTATAGCATCGTTGTTTATTTGGCAGCTAAATTATGATTCAAATCTATGAGTGCACTAATTATGCTTTAAATATTGGCATTTATAGAAATTACATTTTCAATATGAGGAAGCTGGAGACACACACACGTGGCAAAGGCAATACTTTAGTTTTTTTAAACAATGGCTTACAACTATCTAAGAACCAAGTCAGAGAGTAGGTATTTATTATATTCCTTGGTCTAACGTTCCACTAAAACCGAAACCCCAAAAACGAAAAATAAATCTCCGACACAATGTTTTAGCACAAAGTTGTGATTTGATTATTGTTTGGTAATGACGTGTTTTGTTCCAGTGGTGGTGACGTCAGCACCGGCCAACGAGGCTGAGCTGCAACTATACAGAGTCATGCAGAGGGCTAGCCTTCTCGCATACTACGACACACTCTTGGAAATGGGTAAGAAAATACTTGCCTACATATAACCTTTAGGTATATTGTGATTTATTTTTGCTGATGGGAGATAACGGCAGCGGAGTGAAATAATTATTTAACTATAAAAAAAAACAACTTTACTATTTTTAGACACGTTACTTAAGTTAAGTATAGGTATAAACTGATCATAATTAAGTGGGTATCTAAAAATATAAGTTAAGCTGGTGTAAGTTTTTTAAATAATGATCGCAGCAGCTTTCAAAGCATAAAATAAATAATATTACGAACAATTACAGAATCTTCGAAATCATCACAGGAACTAAAGAAAAAACACATTCTCATAAAAAAAAACAAATCTCCATAGCGAGCGCGTAAAAAACGCAGACGAAGCGACGAGACATGCAAATTATTTTTTTAATCTTTTACTTTTTTAATTCCACCGATTACTGGCTAAGGAAGGGTTTGCTCAGTCCGCCGTACGCATTGTTTTTTTTCTTTTGCCCCTTCGCAAAATGGTCACGTAAAATAATTTGCATATTTGTCTAAATTAAAAGTGTGAGTTGGTTTTTTTAGACTATCACACGTTTTTGTCAGAACAATCATTTCAAATGAACTTGCCTCGCAAGAAAGTGAATATTAATGTGGATTAAACTTGATTGTATATGAGTAGTCTGGTTTTTTGCTTGGGAATACTGATGTTTACAGACTAGTAGGGATGCTCTGAAGTTGGAGGGATTGCGATATGTGATGAATGCAAGAACCGCTTTAATTCCAGGAGGCGATGACGTCCAGCAGTTGTGCGACGCTGGCGAGGAGGAGTTCCTGGAGATCATGGCTCTGGTCGGCATGGCGTCCAAGCCACTCCACGTCAGGCGGCTCCAGAAAGCGCTCCAAGAATGGGTCAACAACCCAGCGCTCTTCCAGGTCCCCATCGTCCCAAACCTCTGTCACGAGAATCCCTTCATTCCATGTAACCAGAGGCTGTTGAACATGCCTTCGATACCCTTGCCTCGTTCAGTCGCGTCTCCTGAAAGCCGTCCTATGTATAGTCCATCCCCTGGAGCTCCGGAAAACAGCTGTGGGTCTAATCCAGCCGACACAAGTCCAGTGCATCAACCCACTTCGTTTTCAAAGATCGTCCTTCCCCCATCCCCAGCAGCCCCCGTTACCTCCACAGCCAGGTCCTTCTCCCCCCAGAGCGCTTGTCCTCCAGCGTCCGCTGGATCGAGTCCAGGGTCTGTGACGTCACCAGTGCAGCTCACGCCAGTCTTGCTGGATGTTCATGTTCAGGTTGGTTCTTGATTTGATTAGTGGTGATGACTATTTCTTAAAACTAGGTGAATATACGTAGTTCCACATAACTAATTTTTAGAGTAGGTATGGTTTGGCCGCCGGGCCATGTATGGAAGAAATGTTCAGTAGAAAACTTTTTGATACTGTTGATAATTATGACATCACTGAAGGGAAATATTTATATACAAAGGAGTGATATATAAATCCATCTTCATACCGTCTCCTTATCCTGTACAATGGTAGGTACTCCCTTCTTGTCTTTTTGACCTACATAAAACGAGATCCTGTTACAATTGCAGAAGCTATCCTTAGCAGCGGAAAAACTCAGCAAGCACTTACCCCAACTAGAACCAAAGCCTCAGAACACGAAGAAGAAGATGTGCAAGGACCTAGAGCTGGTGATGGCGATGCCGGAGACTGACCCGCGGCGGATGGAGGAGGTGCGCAAGTATGCGGCTATATACGGCCGGTTCGACTGCAAGCGGAAGCCGGAGAAGCCACTGACGCTGCATGAGGTGAGTCTAGAATGTTCTAGAATATTCAAGAACCTTCTATAGACGGGCTGGAGACTAAACCGGTGTACAAAAGAAAAATAAAAATATATATTACAATAGAATAGGTATTATTTTGTTTTTTGGTTATTATTTTGTATGTACCTATGTATTTCTTTTCTTGTTGTGTATGTCAAATAAATGTATTTTCTTTCTTTCTTTCTAACAAGACTCATTCCAATGGTATTTATTCAAATGAATCACACGAATCACTTTGAAACGTTTTAAAGTTAATGCCTCATAAGTCACGCATGAGGAACGTGCCCTGCGATGCACTGCCCTGCGTCCATCAACTTCAGGCATAAAGATGTTAGAAAAAGAAAGAAAAATGTATTTATTTACGACAAAACAGAAATAAAATGAGTAATAAAAATAAATAACTTGTGCATAACGGTCTCGGATTCATCTTATAGTTGGTTGAAAACCAACGCTGGTCTTCCATCCGAGCCGTTCGTTCGGTGATATCACGGACCTGACTATGTATAAAACAACAAAACATAAAAAAAATAAGTACAGAAAATCGGTGGCTCATGCAATTCGAAAAATCAGTCCAACAATACGTTGAACAAATCACTTTTATCAGGTTTCTTTTATTAAATAGCTGATAGCCTGCACGTTAAGCCTCATATGCCTGTAATTGCTCCGGCAACCACACTCTTCAAGCCGAAACTTTAGCTTGTCTGCAGAAAAACGCGTGGTGGTAGTACCTCTCCGGACGAGCCCTTCACAAAGAGTTCTACTACTCTTAAAATGCTGTAGGGATGTCTACCGTGGCTGGGGATTTACGTGATACTGTATATAGGGATGTCTACCGTGGCTGGGGACTTACGTGAATCTGTTCCAGTTTGAGTTGTTACTCCAGGTGATGGTGAACGAGGCTGCAGCACAGATCTGCCGCTGCGTGCCAGCGCTGCTGACGCGCCGGGACGAGCTGTTCCCACTGGCGAGGCAGCTGGTGCGCCGCGCTGGCCTGCACTACACCAAGCATGGGTCAGTTACTCAGATACACCAGACATATATAACTCTTTGTTAGATAGATAACTCTTAGGGGAGACTGGAAGAGAGAGAGACGGGAAGCTTTCGTCCCATTGTGTCACAGTGTGACTGAAAGGTGTTACTCAACGGGAATAACCCAATAACAATATTGGCAAATATAATCATAAATTAAGGAATGGCAAATGAGTTTATTTTATTTTTTTATGTCAACCATGAAAATAACACCTCATTCACCTTCGTGATTTCAATTTCACACAACTTGACGTTTTATGAGCTAGAAACGCATACGAAAATTAAACAAAATTTTATGATCTTGGCGTGCATAATCCCATTTTTTTACTGGATGAAATTACAATAACAGAGAAACAGCTAAAACAGAGCAAAGACTATCATGACTACTAATTAAAATAAAAATGTGCAGTGAAACCAATGCTAAGAATCAATTACCATTTCAGCCTACCACCAACAGCTTCAGCAGGAGACGAGAGAGACCGGGAAGAAGACGAGTCGCCGGCGAAGAGACCCCGACAGGTCACCACCCATGTAGACCTCACCGATTGCTAGCCTGGCATTCCAGACCTTAGAACTGGACTAACATTCCTAATCCGAGTAGTGATAGGGGGCTAAGTATCCGCTGAAAGGGAAGTCTAACATACTAAAACTAATGGGTAATTTGGGTTGGGTAATTTGTAAGACTTTGTCGTTAGAGAAGGTGTTTATAGATAAATGTATAGGCAAGTTTTCCGTCCATTCAATTATTGGAATCTTAATGTAGTTTAGATAAAGCCGTACGTTTTTAACGGACGTATTCTGCTTAGTTACAAATTAACATGAATCTAAGTAGATGTTGTTGGTATTTTTTATTTAGATTACAGAATTTCGTAGTTAGAATCTAATCCAACAAGTTCCGGCATCGAGTGTACAATATAAGACCCAACGTGCACCCTTGCGGAATACCAACTAGAATCTAACAGACGTTCTAGAATCAACACTATTCTTTTTTTTTATTCTGTTGCCTCGTCTTGTAAACAAAAACATTACTAATATTACGCTATTTATTTCTACAGCTTATTGTCAAGGTAAGCATGTGTAATACAGTCTAACGCCTGATCAATTTCTAATTTATGCACTGTAGTTTGTTTTGCTTTAGACTCACGGACAATTTCTCTAGGTAAGTGGACTTTTTCTTTATTTCTTAAGCATGCTAACCATATTTAAACACTTAATTTAGTATCTTCAATTATTTTTTCATGATTACAAAAATATAAAAGTGAATTGGATGTTTCGTCGACGAATGGTACCTATATCAGGTGATGGAGTGCATTAGCACTTGAAGCCGAAAGTAGGTTACAATAATACAGTGACATAGAATTATAGCCACCTCTGCTTAAATTTACATGAAAAAGACTTCACTTAATCTTCTTTTTCTTACTGTCGAAACAGTTTTTTAGAAACGGTTTTAAGTGTGCCAGGGCCTCTTGCAAGCACGATTGCTGTCAAAGTTAGTAAGATATTACAACAGCAGAATTGACAGAGAGTTTGAGTTTTTTTGAGTGCACCTCAAAGAGTTGAGGTGCACTCAAAATCCTTTCATCACACTGTTTTGAAGAAACTAGTGACGAGAAAGATCAAAGAAAAGAAGCAGTGACATAAGGGTTTTGTGTTGACAGTTGTGTTTTGAACAGGAGGCCGAAGACAACGGGGTGAGAGCCAGCCCTGACGCGACGCGAACAAACTCCAACCACGGGTAAAGTATTTATTTATCTATTTATAATAGTAACGCCAAACGCCAACAGCAATATGTACCTATGGCTAAATTATATTATAAAACATGCAATTACAATTACTGATACATATGCCAATTATAGGCGGACACAACACTCATTTATAATCCCACAATTTAACAAACTTACTGCTAAGTGAGATCTAATGTATCGTCATTATAAATAATGACAAAGCTAATATTTGCGTATATATTAGATATGTTTACCTAGGGAGTAAACTACACTGTATTTTAAAGGTGAGATTGGTTCTTGAATCGCCACGGGGGATTTAAAGCACATCCATCGCCGGGCTTACAATAGTGTTGTTCCCGAGGGGATAGGTACCTACTACTTTTTATCTATGAATAGTAAAATAACAACAGCCTAAGTGCTAATTATGAATAAGTTTCTTTACATTTATAAAACTAAGTGAAATCCTAATTTGAGTAAACAATAAGATCGAAAGCGAAATGCAGTAAATAAAACGAGTGAAAAATATCAAGTGTTTGAATATGTTTCAGATGGTGGGGCGTCAAGACTGAGAGCGACGACGCTGATTCAAGATGCTCCTACTCCAGTACCAGCACTCCACCTCCTGTAAGTATCCTTTAACAAATAGCCACTCACTCCCAGGCACGGTAGTTATCATGTCTCTTGCACAACCACTCGTACTCACTAGTTCAGTTCAGTTCAGTTCATTTATTTTTCTTTCAGGCATGTTATACATTGCTCTTAAGAATGTCAAATTTTACATAAGTAGGTACATAACAGTGTATAAAATAATTATTCAAAATAAATTAACAATAATAAAGATTAAAAAAACTATACTAATACTTAACTAAATTTAAATTAAAAATAAAAATACAAATTCATAATTCTATGTCATTCCATGATTTGCGGTCGGCAAGAAATTGGTTAATGTCATAATATGCCCGGTTTACTAAGTGTTTTTTTATAATATTTTTAAATGCCTTTTCATTTAAACTAGTGATGCTGTCTGGCAAGACGTTGTAAAATCTGACACAGTTTACTAAAAATGATTTATTTATTTTCGATAGTCTTGTATTTGGTAATGTCAGTTTATTTTTATTTCTAGTGTCATACCTGTGATTATCGCTATTTTTAGAGTAATTATTCATGTGTTTCCTGGCATGCATTAAATTTGCTAACATATAATGTGATGGCATAGTCATAATTTGAATTTCCTTAAATAGTTCCCTGAGGCTAACTCTCGGTCCAAGTCCGTAAATGCCTCTGATTGCTCGTTTTTGCAAAATGAATATGCTACTTGCATCAGCAGCATTGCCCCATAGAAGGATTCCATAGGACATCAACGAATGAAAGTAACTATAATAGACTATTCTTGCTGTTTTTATGTCAGTCAATTCCCTAATTTTACGGATAGCAAATGCTGCAGAGCTAAGTTTACCGGCTAATTCCCTGATGTGATTTCCCCATTGAAGTTTACTATCTACGGTTATCCCCAAGAATTTGGTATGATTAATTAGACTAATTGGTTTCATGTCAATTGTTATAGGAATAGGTATCGTAAGTTCATTAGTCAAAGAGAATTTAATACATTTAGTTTTGTCAGAATTAAGAATTAAATTATTAGTATTAAACCAATTGTGAATTATAGCTAAAGATTTATTAATATTTAAAATGTCAGGATTTGATCGATTAATATTGAATGATAGTGAAGTGTCATGTGTCATGTGTCTAGTGATTAAAAGCACTTTTACTAGTGAGTAAAAGTGCTTTTAATCACAATATTCAGAGAACAAAACAGGTTTTTTTGAGGGTAAATGGTATAAATTTATTAGAAGGAACATAATAAACCGTAACTTCTATTACAATTACGAAATTTTTTATATTATGAACTTGTTATTTGTTCAGGAAACAGAAGAGTCCCGCCCACAAGTGGTAGCGGCGCGGGGGGACAGCATCATAGCGGTCGCCAACCCCGCGCTGCACCCCCCGCACCCCCCCGCGCATCTGCACCATCCGCTGCACCATCCCGCGAGGAACCACTCCAACTGATGACGTCATACGTCTGAAACTCACCCGTATCTGCGAACCACTGCGAACACGCGAACAGTAATACAGGAACCACTTAAACTGATGACGTCATACGTCTGAAATTCGTTCGTATCTGCAATAATACAGGAACCACTACAACTAATGACGTCAGACGTCTGAAAGTCACTCGTATCTGAAGACGTCATACGTCTGAATCTCACTCGTATCTACAGCAATACATAGGAACCACTCCAACTGATGACGTCATACGTCTGATACTCACTCGTATCTGCAGTAATACAGGACCACTCCAACTGATGACGTCCTCCGTTTGAAACTTACTGGCGAAGAACGTCTTATACATTTAATTCCCAACCATGTGTATGCATAATTATAATAAATGAATAAATAATATGCTCAGAAACGTTCGACAAATATCATTGGGAGATAATGATGTCACATCTCGGGCGAAAACCTACAATTTGGTGACCTTTGATACCTTTTATTTCGGCAATGTTGACTTCATCTCTCCCGATGACATTGATGGAACGAACCCGTTATGGCTCAAGAGCGTTGGCCATTCTATTATTTTCTATTCTAATAAGCCTAGTTCAATCGGCAAAACGGCTGAACCCATTTGTATATAACTCTAATTGGATATTCAAACCGAACAATTAACCTTATAGTATTTCGATAACTTTGACACAAAGTGTAAAGAAAATTCCACCAAAAATACTTGTATATTTATGTTGTTAATATAGGTAAAATAGTGTTGTGTAAAATTTAAAGCCATAATAGGTATGCCTTGTAGTCAATATTGTACTTTTATTTAAAAAGGCGTCCTGCCTGTACCTTGTCGGTACAGTCACAGCAGATAATAGTGTTAATATGTAAATAAATTTATTATGTAAGCAGTGGAAGCTTAATGTAACCAACACAATAGCGAAAAGAGCCTTAGCTCCGAAACGTTCGAAATATTTGAGTAGGATGACGTCAATAACAGCAATTTTTGTAAAAGTCTGTGGTTTTCTCTATTTGTTGTTGTAGGTACCTAGAGGTATACGTGTGTGTGTTTTATAAACTCATTCATTCCAATATCACTTGTTTCGAGCAAACTGACGTTTTTTTTAGAATTTATTCAATTTTGCAAAAAAACACTAAATCTGTTGGTTGGTTTGTAATGGAACTGAATTATTTTCTTACAAAATTTGACATAATCATCCGTACTGAAAAATCTCGATCGCTTCCGGCATAATTTCCTGGCTCCATATTGTATCATACTATAGTTTTAATAAGTGCTTCTTTTAAACAACATTTGATAAGATTCGAAAAAAAAGATTGTTAAAACTAAACATTGTAAACCATTTAAAATTTTGACCAATCAGACCTAACTACCGACACTTCAATACTGGTTTACTAATTACCCACCTCGGTGAAATAATCAGTTATTACAATGTAAATGAATGTCTATATTCTATTAAGTATGTATTAACGTAATTTGTAAATAACATGTAAATAAATATTGCCGCCATATTATGTAATGTACTGGTTATGCAAACGAAGGCGCTAAGAATAAATTAAAATGTTTATACAGTCCTTAGCATTTCATTATATTTATTTGTCAAAACTAGATTGTGTCCTCGGCTTCGTTGCTTCATTCGCCTGCAGTGGGGTGGTAGCAGTGTTTGCTAACGTCCATATTTAAGGCGGTTTCCCCTTTCACCGCGCTAATTTCTTCTTCCCAACATTTAAACTAGACAAAAATCAGCATTACCTAACTCTCCAAGCTATAATATTTTGTTCTAAATTAAGGCGTATTTTGTTTTTTATTTTGTTCTAAATTAAGGCGTAATTTTTGTATTTTTAATTATATCTTTATGTAGAATTTCGGTTTCTTTCCGTTGAGTCTCACCACACAGGTTTTGAGACATTGGTTATTTAGGTATTTACCTACAAATGCGACCCTGCTTTGTGAGTCCCTCACTTACATGTAGGTATGATATATGGAAATACAGATATTTCAACATCAGTTACAACGAAAACAATTATTATTACTTAAAAATACAGTCTTCTTACTTTTCCTACGTTCATACATTTTTCTGCTAAAATACGTCTGTCTACTTTTTACGGCACACCTACTGATCAGTGAACAACAACTGATGTAATAAACAAGTACGCTGTTTACTACAGCTTCTTTCTTTTTCTTTTTTCTTCTTTTTATGGCTCCTGTCATAGACAATCTTGCCAATGTCAAGTGATTCAGAGATTATACTCTTTGTAGTTATGTTTCTAGTCACGTCAGTCCAAAGTCGAGTCAGTCAATTGTTTTGAAGAAAATGGTGGCGGTTTCTTCAAAACATTTGAAACATTTTCGGTCAAATCACGATATCACATAATACACTTTCATTTCAAATGCTTACACTTTGTGCTAAGACCACAAGTAATGTTGGTTAAAATACCACCAAAATTACACAACACAACACAACTCAAAATAACACTAGAAAAACAATTAAAATGAAAATGCTATGTTGCTTCGTTAGATGACAGGAAACGAATCTACTACAGCTTAGAGCTGGAGCTGGAGAATGGACCGACCACATTCAGTTTGACGTGTGACGTCATGCATGTCTCCCATGACATTTCTCTAGCGCTTCTGATTCTGAGCATACGGCCCTGCGTTGACCCCATGCATTATTGGATACTAGCGACCCGCCCGCGCGCCCCTGCTTCGCACTGTTGCACATATCATGCATGTATTATACATATAAACCTTCCTCTTGAATCATTCTATCTATTAAAAAAAACCGCATCAAAATCCGTTGCGTAGTTTTAAAGATTTGAGCATACAAAGGGTCATAGGGACAGAGAAAGCGACTTTGTTTTATACTATGTAGTGATAGTGATGGATACGGTTGACAATGCCGGTGACGCTCCAAGATCACTGATTCCGGCTGAGGATGACGTCACAGCTCCGGCTCCATGCGAGATCTGAATTCGTAATAGGACACAAAAACCCACCATCGTGGATCTTCCCGTAACGTGAAGTGTTTGTTTGGTCAATTTGAATTAATAGGTACTTCTGTTTATCATACCTATAGATACACACATGTTATTGACATCAGAAACCTAGGCCAGGCTAATAAATAATTTAGAGAGGGGAAAGGTGTGTCTCAGTAGGTACCGTCCATGTCACAAAATGGTGTCCAGCTCAGCATGGTAGGTATGTTGCATTTGGTATGTAACACAATCCTGATCTTCCGACAGAACCAGGTGTTGCCGCCTATCATATTCTACGAGCAATGCCTTCCTTGCAGAATTTGGCGCGCTTCAAGTAGGCGTCTACGTTTAGTTTTTGTTACCTCTAAGCGGTGAGAAAATACACACGTCATACGAAAGATCTTACTTTTATTTTTCAAAATCACGAAAACCCTTGATAGAAGGAGCCTTTCCATAACACCAGGTGAGTAGGTAAGTAAGCTCATGTTGTAGCTTGTTGACTTGTTCATTTAGTTTTATTGGTAGTGACTCCAATTTTATTCAACTTATAAGGAAAAGCTTGTCATAGCTCTATTGACAATGGCCACTACCTAGTATGTTATGAATAATGAATTAAGAAAAACCTTGAAATGCAAGGGTAGCACAGCCGGACATACCTACGTACGTCAAATGTATGAAAGTGTATGAGTAATTTAACACCTACATGATAGATAAATAAAGAATATTGATACAGAATAGACGCAGACTATTTTTATGTTACAACAGATTTACCTTATAAAACCTGCCGTTTTCAGTCCTTTCGCTCGCACGATTCGACATTTTGAAAGATATAAAATCACCAAGCTCAATTTTGAAAAATCGCAAACAACCATTTTGTGTGCAATCACATTGCACACAGTTTGCTGAAAATTTCATTTTGATCGATGCAAGTTTTCCTTCTCAAAAGTTTGCTTATGCAACTTAACTTAAGTACGAAAACTAGAAAAGTAAACTTTTAATTAGGAAAACTTGCATCGATCAAGATGAAACTTTTACACAAAATGGTTGTTTGCGATTTTTCGAAAATGGGTTCAGTGATTTTTATTGTTATATGTCAAAACGTGTGAGCGAGAGTCACATTAGCTCTTGTCTTCACCTTAACTTCAAAAACAGATATCCCTGATCTATAAAAAAAACATACTTATGTAATAAAATAAATAAAGTCTGGATCGCCCATATTTAATAATGATTCAGGTGATATTAAACTAAGAAATATTTTAGAAACGTTATTTACTTTAAAAAAATATGGCAGACAATAGTTTTGAGGCCATCCATACCTTATACCTAACTGCATCCATACTTAAATCTTCAAAGCTCTTTTAATCGAATCTAAGGTGTGCGCTTGACATTAGGTATATTGATTTATTCTTTGTCGTAACAGCCTTGTCAAGAAATTCTCGTTATTAGAGCGGCTTCTCCGCTTGTGTCACATCCGCTTACGGAACTACCTACCGGAAGTGGACTGCTGGAAATTACGGAAGAAAGCCTAAGTCACATTAATTTTAAACAACTTCAAAAAAGGAATAGCCTAGGTTCTCAATTCGACTATTTTATGTTTATTACCTCAGAACTAGGGAAGTTCCCCTAAAATTAAAAAATATGTTGATTTTATATATAAATACTTATAAATAAATATTGGTGGACTTTCCACACAGCACCATCTAACCCCAAACTAAGCTAAAGCTTATGGTATGATGGGAAACAGGTAGCTGTTAGAGTCTAACAGCTATAACAAAAAAAGTAAGGTAAGTAGTCTAACAGTTAGACTACTTACCTTTATACTTTTTTTGTAAATGCATACTTAGAATAGGTATTGTTATTACTTACTTATCTTATTAATTATAACACCCAGACAGAAAACAACCAAACTAAACAAAAATGTTCATCACACAAATGTTTGTTCTCGGTGACGATCGAACCCACGGCCTGTGCCGCAGAAGGCAGAGCTGCTACCAACTGAGCTGTGATGTCTGTCAGAGGTCTTTTGTGAATCATCTGATAGTTAGAGGTTAAATTCAAAGACCTCAAGGCAGCAAGATCGGATCTTAGAACCGATTATCTGTGTTTTAGTTATTTGGTTCAAGATCCACCATTTATCACAAGTGAAAGGAGATTACGGGAAAACCACCATGTCATCGATACCGGGGTCATTATCCTGCCATCATTTACAGTCACGTAAGCAACTGAAGTTCTCAAAGAAGTTATAAAATGTAGATTCGATTTGGTTAATGCACACTGTATAGTTTAGATTAGACAATAAGAAAACTGTGAATCTAAGAATGAATGAATAAATAAATCAAGGATAGGCCGTAGAAATTGTAGCTCGAGACCCTATATATTAGGTACCTACTAAATCAGCTGCGTTCTATACTATACTCGACATTTCCGATGAATCGTCTTGTCGGGCACCATTCAAGAAAATTTTAGTATGGGTCATTTCGGTAATTATAATAAAAAAAAATACGGGGATGAGCTAGCCAAATGTGCACTGAATATTAAAAACATGCCGTTACTTGGTGGTACATAAGTAAGTACCTTACCTGCATGGTTATTAAAATATAGTCATATAGTGAATAAAAATACAATGCCTTAAAGAACTTTTAGGTGCCTCCTTAAAATTAAATCAATAAATTCCTAAATGAATGAATTAAATCTATCACTCACTCATGCACGCACACATTTGCCTCCCTGACATTCCCAAAATACCATAATTCCCAACAAAATATAAAAATCAGTAAGGGTTTTCCTCAGGATCCTACATCATGCTCAAATCTGACTTGTTTAGCAATTAATTTAAAATTAAATGGGTTTGCTGTAGGACATTGTGACTCATATTTCTGAATCATACGTAGACAATGTCATTGAAAGATTTATTTGAGTAAAATCAAATACTAACGAGCCGTTACGCACTCTACAACTATTTAACTGTCACCTTGTCCGTGGTCACCTCAAATGGTATAATGCAGCATTTCTCAAAGTGGGCGATGTCGCTCCCTGGTGGGCGCTGGAGGCGGTAAAGGGCCCAGAGAATTCGTGAAATAAGTGTGGATAAGACATTTAGGGGCACGAGACGACCTATAATTCTCAAAGGGTAGCTAGACGCTAACAACAACAAGCAACAAGTTTGAGAACCTCTAGTATCATGTAAGGTTACCAATGAATAATTTGTAGTATGAAACACCTTTGGTTATTAAATACTAGTTGCGCCCCGCGGTTTCACCCGCGATGATGATGATGATTAAATCCCGGTATTCCCACGGGATAAAAAGTAGCCTATGTGTTATTCCAGACTATAATGTATCTCTCTGCCAAGTTTCATTCAGATCCATTCAACTGTTTTGGCGTGAAAGAGTAACAAACATCCCTCCATCCATCCATACTTACAAACTTTCACGTTTATAATATTAGTAGGATGTGACAAGTTTATAATTTCAGTCATTTTGAATGTATTTTTTATAGGTACCTACCTAAGTAGGTAAGTGTGTATTTAGAAACACTAACTTTTTGTAAAATAGCCTGTTTTGTGGAAAATACATTAGTTTTTTTTAAATAAATCTAACCTATTTCTGCCGCCAAGCAGCGAATCGCTTGTGTTTCGGTTTGAAAGGTATAAAGTGCATAAGAAATTACAGGCTCATAAGGCACGCTTTAAATTTATGGATGCAGACCAGTGCATTGCAGGAAGGACTCGTGCCTATCTTCCGTGACTTACGAGGCCATGCTTTGTGATGCTTACCACAGTGATGCATGTGCATCATTGCTCCATTCCACCATTTTATTGTTCCATCAGCGTCTAAAGTAGAAAGGTAACCCTGTAACACTGCCACCTGTAAGTCGTATAAAAAATTTACTATTCGTAATAGGTACCTAATAATGAAACAGATTAAAAAAACCTATTACCTTCCATTAATTAAGTTACCTAGGTACGTTATGAGTTATGATAATGACCACAACCGCAACTTGCCTAAAACCACAAAATATTGAAGAGGTAATCCTCATTTCAAATACCTACAAACCATTGATATTGTTCAGGCAGGTAAATTAATCAGGTCAATGACGTTTTTCATAACAGTTTAATAATACGCATGCATTTCGTAAAACCCATTACTTCATAATACAAAGACAACAATGAAAGTTTCCCAATTCTAACTACGTCGCTGAATGAATATTACTGATTTTATAGATAACACAATTTTGGGTCCAATAACTTTCATTTAGTTTAGTGTTCATTGGGATATTATCAAAAACGGTGCTCCTAACAATCAGAAATTTACAAATACAAATAAAGTGAAATAAAAAATGACTATTCAACAAATGACCCTTTGCAATCTCATCCAGACTTTCCCAGTTCTGCTAATCCTGGCCCAAAAGCACAACACTTGCTTAGAGACCCCTTTTGTATACAAGCCTCCCTCCCCGACCCAGTCTCCGGAATACTACCAGGCCTTAGATGCCCTGTTCCAGAACCTGTACGGCCATGGGTACCCAAACCACGGAGACCACGACCCCCCTTGCTACTACAGCAGTAAATACGGCACCAAACCGTGTTACGGCCACGATGCCTCACATGGACCTAGCTATGGCCATGGTTCCTATGGCACAAGTTATGGTTCACATGGGTCTAACTATGGATCTCATGGAACACACTATGGTTCACATGGAACACATGGTACGAGCTATGGTTCACATGGTACCGGCTATGGTCTGCCCGGATCATACTATGTGCCTGGCTATAAGAAGGGGAATATTTACAACGGAAATATAACGTATGGACATGGATACGCTTCGAATGTGGGGTACACCACTAACAATAGATACAAAATCGTGGTGAAGAAGACTAAAATAGGGACGAAGAGGAAGAGGAAGTCGGGGAAATTGCGAGCAGGTGAGACAAAATGAATCAATAAGTATTTTGAAAATTCCACACACTAGCTAACATAAGAAAGCACAAAGTTGAGTGACAAGTGATTTTGCTGTCATGACCCATAACTAATATTGTTCTTTGTATTTCACATACGTTTTTGTAACAGAAAATGAACGTTTTAATTTGATTTTGATGTCATGATTAGGTAATATTAAATTACAGGCAAATGAAGATTAATATCATTGGTGAAGGCAGGGCAGTGCATCGCCCTAAGATGCAAGTTACTATCGTGCGTGACTTGCGATGCAATGCTTTGTAGTAGGTGATGGTTACCACTTAGCAACAGGTGGGCCATCTGCTTGTTGCATCGGCAAGTAGCATAAAAATATGAAATAATAGCAAAATCTATTGAGATTCGAGATCTATTGAAAGCCATAAACAAGCCTTCACGGCTCAGTTGGTAGTAGCTCTGCCTTCTGCGCCGTAGGCCGTGGGTTCGATCCCCACCGACAACAAACATTTTGTGTGATGAACATCGATGTTTGTTCTCTGTCTAGAAAGAAAGGAAAGAAAGAAAAATTATTTATTAACCCAAAAACAAAAAATACAAGTACAGGTAGGTAGATAACAAAAAAAAGTAATAATATTAAGTAAAAAATAATAAAAAACAGTCCTGCGTGGTCTATAGGTTAAAGGTCCCTGGCTCAGTATTGGTCTATCTGGGTGTTTTATAAAATTATAAGATGTATTTACAAAAAAAAAAAGAATAGTAGTATATCCGCTATATTATGCGTTTGGTTTGGTTCCATTATCACAAGCTTTGGCTTAGTTTGTGGCTAATAGATAGTGCTGTGTGGAATGTCCACCAATATAGGTACATAACTAGTAAAAGTAGAGTCATTGATGGAATATAAATAAGAAAGTTCAATATTTTAAACTCACAGTTATAAAACAGGTATAAAATGTCCTCATTTATTAAAAACCAGCAGCTTTGCTCGAATATTCGATTTGACTTCCTTTAGTCTGTTTAGCTTCCCGTTATGAATCGATCTGCTGGGCACCATTCAAATTTTTTATGGTATAAAAAGTAGCCTATATATTGATTAGGTAGGTAAGTGACAGGTTGCAAGCCCACCGCCGATGTTAGAATACCTAGTCACTGATGTCTCGTGATGTCAACGTTTGAGGGACAACTGGTATTCATGAATGAATGAATGAATGAAAAATTCTTTATTGTAAACCAAAATTTACAGAAAAAAAGAACACTTAGTAATATAAAAATAAAGTAGTAGGTACAATGGCCGGTCTTATCGCTAAAAGCGATTTTTTTCCAGACAACCTTTGGATGGAGAGGATTGTTAAAATATGGAAGATTGGTTGCAGGTGCACGAGGAAAGTTATAAGAAAGGTGGTCAAAAACATTACACAATATTAAAACAATAAATGAATCAGGTACTTACTAATACAATAAATAGTTACATTACATTCTATACATACATAATAGGTATTAAGTAGGTACATAATTTTTTCGAGGGAAGAAAACATCATCAATGATCGATAGAATTCGAAACGACGAGACCTTCACAAAGAACTCTTAAACTTTTGGACGAGTGAGTGAGTAAACTTTCCGTAATTAAATATTAATTCAATTTACCTTGATGCACCATGGCTTGCAAAAACTCAAAACCGGCAACTCTTGTCTGCCATATACGGGGTGTGGAAACACCATCAAGAACATCAAAGTCAAAGTAATTTATTGGTACGCTTCCGACTGGCACTGATTTCAATCAGTTGAGCTATCTATAGATCGTTTGCAACGGTCTGCAGATAGCTCAACTGTTTCATATGTATTTTGTACATTTTCTAAATATTAGTAACCATCGCTGCAATTTTATTTTTTGGTAATTAAATATCTGTCATTGTCTCCGAAATTATTATTCTAAAGAGCAACGGTCGTATAGTGGGAGATTTGCACCTTCCGGTCGTAAGGTGTAGGTTCGAATCCGTGTATTAATGGATTTCATATAAAAAGCAAAGATTTTTGATATAGGAGCTAAGAGCTCCTTAATATTTATATTTATTTGAAGTGATTTTGCGAAGTCAACTCGGTGGGATCGAACCCAAGGTCTACAGCACGGAAGGCAGAGCAACTACCGACTAAACTGTGAGGGCATCATGTTTAAAAAAATTGCACATCCTGTAGGCAAAAATAAATAATAATTCGAAAGGTATTGTGAATACAGTTACACACACACTTTACAAATACATTAGATATGGTATAAATATTATGCAGGTAAATACATGCATTATAATTTCATGTGAATTGCCTTGCCTTGGATTTGCCTTGTTTTGATGCATGATCCAACTTTCAGGCTGATACAGTTGTTTTCCCTAATTATTGCTTTCCTCCAAAAGCTATCATAACTATAATCATATCAGTATATTTATCTACTTTTGAAAACATTTACAAAAACTCAAACATCTGAACATTATATACTTTTTTATTATACAACCAGCCCATGGAACAAGCAGATGTTAGCACTATATCTGGCATTTTATAATAATACTTATTCTCGAGCGATGAGAAGAATGCTAGGGATGAATGTGGATGGATATAGAAGTAGAGGTAGGCCAAAGAAAAGATGGATGGACTGTGTGAAAGATGACATGAGTATGAAAGGAGTGACTGTTGAGATGACGGCTGATAGAGGAGGGTGGAGAGCAAAAACCTGTTGTGCCGACCCCACATGAAGTGGGATAAGGGCAGGAAAATGATGACTTATTCTCGAGCGATGATCCAAGATACCTGTTATGTCAGGCGTTTCATTTTCTTATCGTGTCACTAGTTCTCTCGAAACAGTGTGATGAAAGGATTTTAAGTTTGCCTCAAAAAAGCTCCTTTTGAATACCTACTTGACACATGTTTTAGAACTTTTTAAGTTTTAAGTGGTTTAAAGGCATGCCGGTTTCCTCATGGTGTTTTCCTTCACCGTTTAAGAATTCTGGCACTGTGCACATAATTTTTTGAGCAAATAACTCATTGGTGCACCATCGGTTTTGAACCCACGACAAGATCGGAATGCAGAGCTACTTACTACTACACCAGTACCACTTAAGATTACTTTTATTTTAAGATTAAAATACCTACCGAGTTACCGACCTTGCCTTATGTGCCTACCTAATCTAAAAGAATACACACTGTGATCGATGAATATCATAATAATGTTGGACAATCCACACAGCACCATCTAGCCCCAAAGTAAGCTACTCAAAACTTGTGTTATGGTACTAGATAACTGATATATTTAATACATTGTATACTTAATAATAATCAATAATCATTTATTTGGTAAGAATATTACACGTCATCGGTACAAGTTTAAAGTTAAACAAAATACACAAACTTACTACTTACATTAGATAGATTTTTTAAATTGAATACATAGAAAACACCCAGACTAACGGAACAAATTTCTGCAGATATAAAACAGTCTTAACTCTCGCTTAAGTAGGCCAGAGATAAAAGAGATTGATAATGAAGCATAAACACAAATATACAAGAAGAGATTAGTGTAGCGTCTCAAAGAGATGAGAGTTCACGATAATTTACGCTTATAAGAGGAAAACTGGGAATTTTATTTATCAGCACTCTGACGAATATCTGGTCACCTGGATAGGTACATAAAGTACCTATATATAGTATATCGCCATATGGCCAAGCTTCATTGCATTTGGTTGGACAATCGGCAACAGACATGTTTTTATAAATCAATAAAATATAGAGGTTATTTCTTAAATCTGTGCAGTGCGTGAAAATGGCGAAGGCTTTTAATGTGTTGCTGTGTTTATGTGTGAGTTTACAATTAGTGAATTGTATTGGTAAGTAAAAACTTGATAAACATTACTAAAAAACAACATAATAGTTTGTTTTATGTATGTTTGTAAAGATATCGACAAATAACCAAATGAGATTAGGATTTTATGTTCATAATGCCAACATTGTATTCATTTAATTTAACAACAAAATTATTACCAAATTAAATATGTTAATTATGAATTATTATTTGTATAGTAATTAATAATAATACATTTGCCTATACAATATTATTATATCAGCAGACTGATCGCGCAACTTTTGTTACATTCAAAATCGGGTTGCATATGTAAATTTTGGCAGATTTGCGATGGCAAAACTGCCAAAATTGACATATGCAACCAGATTTTGAATGCAACCAAAGTTATGTGATCAAGGGGCAGAACAACAATATTCACATAATCTAAATAGGTATAGGTAAATGTCACTGAAAATAGGTAAATTAGTTATATTAATGTACCTACCATGTAAAATTAGTTGCCTGCTAGCTGTACCTAAACCTTGTAATAACAATGCCTGTGGCATTTACTAAACCGACTTTGATTAAATTTAAATAAACGAATAAATAATCATTGGTAGTCATTCTTAGGCTGATGATGATAATAATTTACTTACAACAAGATTATTGAGCTCTTTGTGAATTGTTCATTCTTAAAAGTACAACACCGCTATAGCTGGTTACCACTTAACATCAGGTAGGCCATTTGCTTTCTATCAGCGAGTAATATAAAAAATAGGAAATCCCAAATCGAGTTGGCCACCCCTGTTCTATAGCGCTTTAAAAGTTTACATCGTAGTGTTATTTGAACTCTTTTACTTGCTGTTTCTTCTAGGTTTCCTAGACGCTATTAGGGACACCGTTTCGGACGTGCTAGATGCCGCTGGTAATTTGATTCGTCCACATAAACCCGTCAATGTCGACCACCCCGTCATCAATGTTGCCACAACAACAATAAACCCACCGAACCTACACCAAGACCCTCCCAGCACGACCGGTACAAATCTGTGCACAGAATTCTCTCAATCTTCTGTCAATCTTCTTTCTAATTTTTCCTTTCTTCTAACCTCTCACTATCCTCTTGATATACTCCATTACTAAATGAGTCTATTCAACACAAGAGTGAATAAGTATCTTCTAGACTGTTCTGCTCCAACGTAGGGCTACATCGTCTACCACCAGGAGCCTTATGCACTGTGACCATTTGCAGCGCGAGCTCGGCTAAGACAAGGCAGGCGGTGTGATACGGTCAGGGCAATGTATCTCCTATGTCGTAAAGAATAAAGCCCAATATCAAGTTTTGACGTTTCACGGTTTGGGGCAAAGAATCTCCTTGGAATCTCCTATTGTCATAGTGAATAAGGCTCCAGGAGAGATTGTAGTCAAAGGACAGTCTATTCAGATAGAAAAAATAAATACTGAAGTGGGCAATTGGTACTTTTATGAGATTAAGGGATTTAACATAGCAGGCATATTACTTTTAAAAGATCCATGTTAGGCATTTTGCTACAAAGGCTATAAGCGTTTTAGATGACCCTAAACCCCTGGGCTTTTTCTTCTTGCCATGTGTCCCTAGTTATCTAATATACCGTGTGTATCCGAAATAAATGTATTTTCTTTCTTCTTTCTTTCTTTATACTTCTTTTTATTTGTAAACTTTTCTTTTATATATTCTCTCTATCTTTTGCTCATCATTTTTTTATTTTGTCATCGAAATCCAACCAATCTCATTTTATTGCCTTCTTTTAAATATTTATTTTGTCTGTCTGTATTATTTAAAATTCGGCCTAATAATAGAGATAGACAATCTATTAATAATTGTTAATAAGGTTTTTTACCTGTTACTTTTATGTTTTAATGATTCGTTTTTAATAAGTCTAAAGAGCAGTACCATCACAACAACTTATAACACTTTCTGCGAATAATTATTTTATCTTGTAATTTATTTATATAATTAAACTTTTCCAGATCCAGAAGTGCATGGTGAAGCCTGCACCGCTGTGCACGGCGGCGCTGGCACCTGCGTGAGCGTGGAAGCCTGCCGTCCGTACCTGGAGGTGATGAGGGACAATGTCTCCAACGCCATCACCACCTGGATGCTGCGGCAGGCACACTGCGGCTTCGAAGGAAGTATGCCTAAGGTCGGGAGTTTGTTACAACTGTTTTTTATAATTCCAACTCTACCCCTGTAACATCGATCTTCGATACGATGTTTGACAAGTTACATGCTTGCATGACTATTTTGTATTTAAACGTTCTACTTTATTCAAATTTATCGAGAATTACTGTCAAATTTTATCGTAGCGATGATCCATGTTCGAGGGGCTGATGGAAAAAAAGACTTACCACGTAATGTTATGTTATAACAAATCATTGCCTTATAAGTCATGCACGATAGTAACTTGCCCTAAAGTGCACTGCCCTGCGTCCATCAACGTGAGACATAGACGTCTATGCTACAAGCCTCGCTTAGTTTGTGACTGTGATTTTAAGACATTGTTTTTAAATCTGTACACGGTAGGTTTATTAAAAAAAATCCTAAGCGTAAGGGCCTCTGAACCTAATGAGTCATAACATTAAATTTTGTAATCTTATCTACGTTTTTAACCAAGATTAAAATAATCAAATTCTACTTTTAATCCTCAGGTTTGTTGTCCATTAGATGAAGATCCAAAGAAGGAAAAAGAAAATCTGATTGTACCTGTGACTGAAAGCAGAAAACCCGCATCAACTTTGCCTCCTACAACATCGTTTCTGCCTCCAACCACATCGACTCTGCCTCCAACCACATCGACTCTGCCTCCAACCACATCGACTCTGCCTCCAACCACATCGACTCTGCCTCCAACCACATCGACCTTGCCTCCAACTGTAACTACAACTCGAAGATATCGACCAGCTACTGTGACCTTCGATTTACTTTCGTTACTTGGTTAGTAATTTTTCATTTAAAAAAAACATTTCTTTAGGCCTTGGCAAAAGCAGTGAGAATATGGAATGAATGTTTATTAAGTGATTACTCATTTATAAGATAATTCGTTAAGTTAGCCAGTTAAGTTACCTTACTAACGACAGCCTCTCTGCCTTCTGCGCCGTAGGCAGTGGGTTGAATCCCCACCGAGAACAAACAATTGTGTGAGTACTATATGTCTGCAAATGACTGCCAACGAATCACTTGCCACCGTCAAAATGACGGACAGAAGACTACTTGTTAAATGAAGCCAATCAAGCGACCACGTCTCAGTTCAATAATTTCAAATTTGAGCCCTCTGTCAACCAAGTACCCGAACTTCTCATAGCCTCATACGCCGAGAAATTTAACTTGCTTTCTCCACTTACTAGGTGACACCTGTAAAACGGTATACAACACAACTGGTAGCTGCAAAGACATCTTCCTGTGCGAGCCACTCATGGCGGTGGCGAATCAGACGCGTTTCAACCCTGCTGCTGCCACCTTGTTGAAGAAATCGTCTTGCGGCTTCAAGGGGAAGATACCTCAAGTAAGGTCAACGATCTATAAATTAATAAAAAGAAGTTAATAGTGGTGATTGATTAGAGATGTAAAAGTTAAAAGTCTTTAATTTTTACATCTCTAAGGGCGCCCACACATTACTACGAATTCGTTTGAATTCGCATCGCATCGCAAATATCGAGGAGAGCAAATATCTGCGAGCTCGCAGAGAGAGAGAGAGCAAGCGGCATCGCATCGCATCGCATCGCAGTTTTGTGTTGGCACCTTAAATCTTATCTTAAGTAGGTCATATAAATATTGGCCTTACTACAAAAAAATAGGCATACGATAAACTATGCTTAAACATTTGCCATCTGCGTAATGGCAAAAGAGATAGCGCTAATTTTAGACATTGTCTATAGTTAGGCACCGTTTTGTAGTACGAGGGTGGATATTTAGATGTTTCAGTAGTTAGGGCGTGATGATTAGGCCACAAACATCGATTACCTTATTAGCTAGCAATATGCATTAATCCCAAAAATGCTTAGGTATAGAAAACATAAAATAAACCAATCCCAAACCTATGCAGCCTTATTATAAACAAATCAAACCTGGGTTTAAACCTAGCTCAAGCCACGTTTTCTTATTATAAACAACTTAAACCTGGTTTATCTCATAAATTTAGGATCATCTAAGGTTTATCATTTTCGTATTACAAAAGACACTTTAGTCGAAGACTACACAGTACCTGAGATAGTCCATGGTTTTTTTTTTTAATATTCGCTCCTTGGAGCAGGCTATAGTTTTAAACCATACCGCCTAGTCTTAACGTAATTTTTTTTTTACATAAGTTTGTTTAGTGTATTTCTTGCGTAAATTAAATATAATTTTTAATGTAATCATATCAGTTACAGATACACATCTGAATGAAAACATACCAATAGCTGGTACACATCTGACTGTTTTTTTTTTTTGACATCACCAACTTATCTGAGCCGGTCTGAAGTGAGCCGCTTGTGCATAAATGGCCAATAGTGAATCGAGAATTCTCTAAACGGCTAATTTCAGACCGGCTTAGATAAGTTGGTATATCTGTACTCTCTTGCCGCAGGCTAAAGTCATATGCGCATACTACCTCGTCTTTCGTTGTAGTTTTAAGAAAGGAGTCTATCGAATGACGGACAGACAGTGCTTTGTCCCCGGCAACCAAGGTCCTCTCGCTTGCTCGTGGCTCGAATTACTCAAAAAAAATCTGACAGCAGATAACTTCGCTGTGATTATCGAAGCTTTGAATCAAATAAATTACGCAAACTGCAACGACACAAACAAATAAACAAGTGAAACAAGCTGGCTGTCGTCTTGATATTTACTTCTACATACTTTTTTTTATAATATATCATCTAAAGTAAAGAAAATGTAGCATCGGGATTTTGTGCTTTAACTTATCATAAGTACATACCTACTCAAGAAAAAATATGTCCAACGAAAGACGAGGTAGTATGTACATGATCATGACTAGCTTGCGGCAAGAGGACCAGTCAGTCTTTCACATTTATATAATAAGGCCGAAGTTGTTTAAAAAAATACCAATTTTATAACTAGATGGCGCTAGTAAAAGTGTCCGAATGGTAGATCGCGCTAGTGATGCGTTTTGACATTTCAAATTTAGATCGGAGTCTATAGTTTGAAATGTATATTGGATAATGCAGTGCTACAAGTTGTTTTATTGAATAAACTTATGTGGGAGACCAAATAAAATTTGGCAAAATGAGATTTTTATTAGTTAGACCATACTTAAACTAGGGGTCGTTCGGGTTTATCTTTAAACCGTGGTTTAGGGGATAAACTCCGTTTTATAATGACGTCTGGTCTAAGTCTTTGATTTTTCTATAGAGCAGGGACCAACTTCGGTATCAAAGTTAGACCACGGACCAGTTAGTCCTGGCTTAAGCCTAGTCTAACTCACATTTTTATAATAAGACGGATGGGATTCAACTTATTAATAAGTGGAGTAAGCTTATCAGAATTAAATTTAATTGGTCTTTCTAGGTGTGCTGCCCGCTGCCAGGACAGAGCACCCCTACCCTTACTCCGGCCACCACCACTGTCCTTCCATCAGCAGACTCACGCGCTGGAGGAGACTTCATCGCAGCGCTGCCGGAGCCACCGGTCTGCGGCCTTAGCAATATGTCGCTGGACCGAGTGGTAGGCGGCGTCCCGGCTAAACTTGGTAAGGACTTAACACGAAGTGGAGATGTGTAGTGATAAGGATGGATAAAATAAGGAATGGGTACTGTAGTAGTGGTTAAATAACTACATATTTTACAGCATGAGACGACCTATTTTATGGTCCTAATCAATAGTTTTCTTTGTATTTCGTTTATGTTTTAGTGATACAAAATAAACGTTTTTTGATTTGATTTTAATATAATTTTACTGGACTGTGTAAGATGACATGAGTCAGAAAAACATAAGGACTGAGATGACGAATTACAGAGGAGAGTGGAAGAAGAAAACCTGTCGTGCTAACTCCATTTAGTGTGGAATAATGGCGGGATGCTGAGTGGTATGAATGTTCCGCTGCAGGTGCGCTCCCCTGGATGGCCCTGCTGGGCTACAGAGACGAGTCGGTGGCCGCCGGCCTGCGCTGGAGCTGTGGCGGGGTGCTGGTCTCCGAGCGACATGTCCTCACCGCCGCGCACTGCATACACTTGCGGGAAAACGATCTGTGAGTTATCAGACAATTTTACTAATCCTTTTTTTATCAGAGCAGTTGCGGAAGTTTAGAACTTCGACATGCCAGTTTCTTCACTATGTTTTCCATCACCGTTTGAGAGGAACGGCATAGACTGTGTAAAAGATGACATGAGTAGTAAAGAAGTAATGATAAAAACCTATGATCGACCTCTTTGTAGACCATTCGGCAGATTTCATAAAAAAATTGTTTCCAGTTTTAAGGTTCGCTTAGGAGAGTTGGACCTGGCCCGAGAAGACGATGGCGCCAAGCCCATAGACGTGCCGATCAAAGCCATGTTCAAGCACGAGAAGTACACGCGGAACAACCCTGTGATCAATGACGTAGGGGTTCTGGTGCTGGACACCGACGTGCAGTTTACTGGTAAGGATATTTACTGTTCGGTGGTAGCTTCTTCCCTGCTCTTCCAGGGCTAGTCGCGTGGAACTAGATACCTAAATTAAAAAATGTTTCTGAATTATGATCACCAGGTAGATGCTCTCAAATCTTTCAGTGCCAAGTATCAGCAGAAGATTCTTTGAGGATGTCTCTCTGATATAACCACAAATTGTATTGCATGCAGCATTTTGCAATCATGTCTTCCGTTTGATTAAATTATATAAAAAAGAAGCATTTTTTTTATTTTAGCGAAATAAATAAGGAAAGTGCTGCCCTGATATTGAGCTGCTATATCTTACACCTAAGATCGTAACAAAAGCCTACAGATGCTTCAAAAATGACGTGCCTTTGTATCATGTGCCTGAGATAAAACCAACGAAAATATTCTTATTTTTCAGATCTGATCAAACCGATTTGCCTCTTCACTGACAAGGCGATGAGATCTGATACCTTCGAAGGCTATAACCCGTTCGTGGCTGGCTGGGGAGACCTCAAATGGAGTAAGTACTTACAAAATATCATATAACACCTTAAATATATTTTATTACAATACAACACCACCTGATTAAACCACCTTATGCAAATAGCGAACTATCACTACATAGTATAAAACAAAGTCGCTTTCTCTGTCCCTACATCCCTATGTCCCTATGTATGCTTAAATCTTTAAAACTACGCAACAGATTTTGATGCGGTTTTTTTAATAGATAGAGTGATTCAAGAGGAAGGTTTATATGTATAATACATGCATGATATGTGCACCCGTGCGAAGCAGGGGCGCGCGGGCGGGTCGCTAGTTTTATATAAACGAGGCTAATTAGGTCTTTTTTGATGTCGTGGAAAAGCTCAGAATGACGTAAAAACCCACGAGAGGATAATGTGGACCAAATAATATGTACACAATAACATTCCAAAACACTAGTTTTATTTTTGGTACTAAAACGTGTTTTTGACTGAACTGCGTGCTTGCGTGTGTGTGCACATTAGAGCTTGGGTTATTTGCGATTTTTTACATTAAAGCCCAAAGGTTTTTTACTTACTGCTGTTACTTCTCCGCAGAGGGTCCTCAAGCATCACACCTGCAAGTAGCCCAGGTCCCCGTCCTGGGTGGTTCAGACTGCGAGGCGGCTTACAGTGAACACTTGCGCACCAACTCACGTGCGCTGTTCTCCCAGCAGGCGGTGTGTGCTGGATACCTGGGCGGCAAGATCGACTCCTGCTCTGGAGACAGCGGTGGCCCGCTCATACTGCCCATTGTAAGTCCTAAAATCTCTACTTCCTTCTGCCCACTTCCTTTTCTTACTTCTCACTTTTTTCTAATTACCACCTCAAACTGGAACCTGGAAACCTAGAACTGGCAGTCACCTAGTTTTAAGACGTTTCAAGGTGATCCTTGTGATTTTATTGAATAAACATATTTTGACTTTGACTTTGAAAAACTTCCTAAGTCCTATCTTATGCTATCCTGCTTCCTATCTCATGCTAGTAAAGGTTTATGTCTATTGTCTACGTATAAATCAATATCGACCTCAGTGGCGATCCGCCTGCGACACAAGAGGTTGCGGGTTCGATTCCCGCCTAGGAAAAAATTTGTGTACGATCTGCAAAAATGTGTTCCGTTGGTCTGGGTGTTTTCTATGTATAAAAAAAATATCTATGTAAGTATATAAATATTAAATACATCAATTATCTAGTACCCATAACACAAGCTGTGAGTAGCTTACTTTGAGGCTAGATGGTGCTGTGTGGATTGTCCAGCAGAAGAAAAAAAAATGAGAAAACTGCGATATTTGGATGTATGGATGTTTGAAGCTCATACTTTGTTTTGCAGGAAGTGGCAGGGCTGACCCCTCGGACATACATGTACTCGATCGGCGTGGTCTCTTTCGGGCAGAAGTGCGCGCGCGCAGGCTCGCCCGGCGTGTACGCGCGCGTCGGATATTACATGCCGTGGATCGAGGAGAAGATCCTGGGCAGACCTAGCTGATGGAACATGCAGAAGACCCGGAACACGGCTTCATTCCTTCTGGCTATTCCAGAAGACTTGACCAATATTTTAGTATGGAAAGCCGATATTCTAGAATTTTCGCTTATCTTTAATTTTAGCTTTCACTATGAGTTTGTGCTAGAACTTAAACTGTCGACATTCCTGTTTTCACCAAAATCTGTTTAGCAGTTACGGAAAATCATGGTAACAAACATTCGCACACAACTTCCGCATTTATTATAATTAATAGATAGCATAAAATATATTTAGGTCAAAGTCAAATTCAAATTTTAATACCTGTTATAATTTCATATTAATAGATTATAAGCAAAAATGTTTGAAACATTTAATTGTACGTCCGAATAGGGCAGACTGCTTGTACTCTATTATATTTTCAACACCTTATACATTCAACAGTTTACAATAAAGATTATTCTGATTCTGATTCTGAAAGAATCTCTTTGTAAAATGACATTTCATTATTTTTAAGAGCTCTTTGGGAAAGACTCGTCTGGAGACGGTTCTTGATAAACCAGTCAAAATATGTCTTAATAAGAGTTTTCTGGCAATAAACCTTGTGAAAAATGTATAATGTGGAGAATTGTTTTACTAAAAATAGATAAAGATTGATGAAGACGACGGTAAAGACTATAATAAGATTGATAAGGTTAAAATATTGTCGTAGTAAAGTTATAAGTACCTTTAGTTATAATGCGATCTTGTTTTCTTAATATTTATTATATTTTTATGATCTATATCTTTATGACATTAATTAGTAATAACATAAATAAACAAGCTAAATAATATATCAAAATTTTGAATTTTAATCATTCCATTTTTTATTCAACTCAATTTATTTCATTCAGACTTAGTCTGTCTGGTAGGTACTTGTAGTAATATTATAACAAAATATACCACGAGTTATAATTCCTATTCTATCTTCTGTGTTTATTAATGTAACAAATTTTATTGCTGATCTAATACAAAGTGCCTACACTACATCACCAATCAGCGAGTCAATAAAAATCGGGGCTTTTTGTCGCACAGCGCACCGGCAAAACTAAAGGCTAGTAATAACCACACTATAACCTTTTCACAGAACTGAAACTCCAGGGCTATCGTTGTCGTCGTCGCGTGCGCCGTAGACGTGGTATTAACGATATAACAGTTTTTTTATTAAAAATTATGAATGCAAGATTACCTGTGTTTAGATGCTTAATGTATAGGGAATGCAATGGGTTCATTTTGCAATAAACCTCCTGCAGGTGCAGTAAAGTATGAATTTGTTTGTGTAGGATAAATGTTTTTGTGTGTTATCCCTACTAATCCCTACTAATCCCTACTATCCCTACTATCCCTACTAATATTATAAATGCGAAAGTAACTCTGTCTGTCTGTCTGTTACACTTTCCCGCTTAAACCTCTCAACCGATTTTGATCAAATTTGGCACAGACAATCTTTAGACCCTGAGAAAGAACATAGGCTACCTTTTATTGCGAAAAAAAGAGATGAAGAGATTAAAAGTACGCAGACGAAGTCGCGGGTACCAGCTAGTTGTTATTATAAATACACAGTACAAGTGGTAGATGCACCTAGTATATAAGACGTTTCAAAGTGATCCTCGTGATTGTACTGAATAAAGACCATTTTGATTTTGACAATACATGAAGCTCCAGTGTGATGCCAATCAATTTAGTGAGGCGTGGGCAACAGCGAAACACCATAATATTATATAAATTAATATAATAAATATGTCGAATCCATGGTCACTGGATGCCTGTCAAGTGGCTTAATATACTTGATGAAATTCATTAATCCAAGACTCACGATATAGTTGAGCGATTACAATTGTCTTTCTCCAAAAATAAACAATGATTGCACTGATAATTCAGGATTAAACTCATCAAACTATGGAATTTCGCATTCTCGCATTGCATACGCTCCGACAGATAAATAATATAATAAGTCTGACCAATACCTCATCGATACAATCTGACTAGATCACTTTGAAACATAAGCTAGATGCCTCTGCTCCACGCCATGTGACCAAACCTAGAAGAATACACAATAATCGTAAGAACTACTTGGTAGAGACGTAGTTCCGTTTCTATACGGCGACTATTAACTGTTCCATGAATGGCCGGATCACCTCGAGATTGATTTAACCAACGTATATATCCGTAACTGGTCAAGACTCGAAGGCATTTCGTCAGAGTCCGGTTACGAGATATGTCGTATAAATGCGAATTTGGTATAATATTAGTATTTTTTATACAATTTACATAAAATTATACTAAAAATACTGGTTTTGTTAACATTCGAGACTCGACGTTGGTGCTGATACATTGTGATAATGGAGGGAAGTGCTTTAGTGCTGTGTTTTTTTGTTTGTGTGCAAATTGTGAACTGCCAGTTTGGTGAGTATTTTTAACGTCCTTTTAAGACGCTGAAAACAGTCAGACGGCTTACCACTAGCACATTTCAATATTACGAAAACTAGTTCATCACCGAAGGTTCTAAGGTTTCCCAAAAGTTTGGTAGACACTTTATACCCAAAATCGTTCTATAAAATCAAAACACATTATCACTACATAGTATAAAACAAAGTCGCTTTCTCTGTCCCTATATCCCTATGTATGATTAAATCTTTAAAACTACGCAACGGATTTTGATGCGGTTTTTTTTTAATAGATAGAGTGATTCAATAGGAAGGTTTACATGTATAATACATGCATGATATGTGCACCCGTGCGAAGCAGGGGCGCGCGGGTGGATCGCTAGTTTTTTATATAAAAAACCTTGCTGCACCGGTGGTCTAGGGAGTGGGAGTGACCCCGCTTTCCAATGGTAAGGTCGTAGGTTTGAAGCCGGCCCTACTGCACAACACAATGATTTTTCCTTATACGAACAATTTGTTTATGTAATTTTATATCTTCCAATATGTCAAAACGTGCGAGCTTGAGGCATTTTTATTTTATATTAGCTCATGTATTGGCCTTAACATTTAGTATTTATTTTTTTAAATATTACACATACAGGTAAACCTAATACAATAGAGTAGTAACATATGGCACGGGGCAATGCATCGTAGAGCACGATCTTATTTTTTGCATTATTTGTTTATTATCGTACTATCCTACTAGTCCTACTAATCCTACTAATATTTTAAACGCGAAAGTTTGTAAGTATGGATGGATGGATGGATGGATGTTTGTTACTCTTTCACGTCGGAACGGCTGAACGGATCTGGTTGAAACTTGGCAGAGAGGTAGATTATAGTCTGGAATAACACATCGACTACTTTTTATCCCTTGGGAAAATCGGAATTTAAAACTATGCGGGAGAAACCGCAGGGCGCTAGTAGTTTGTTTATGTTACTGGGACAATCATTCAGATATTCATCGTCATCATGTCACCCCGGTGTCCCCCACTGCTGGGTATAGGCCTCCTTCATTTTCTGCCAGCCTCCTCTGTCCTTTGCGTCTCGGGTCCAGGTGTTTCCAGTTCCCTTACGATTTATAATTCAGATATTATTTTGTGTTAACTAGTCAGCTCTATAGCGTAGCAAGATAAAAAAAACTAAAAGACTTTCCCTTGACCAGCGACACCAAGCAGGAAAAATTGTTTATTATTGATTCATTAACTTATAATTACGTCACGTACTACGTAGATCACATAGGGTTTCTGAGACTTGGGACGTGCTTCTAGATTGAGGGCCGACATGGACAAATATAATAAAGGTAAAAAGAAACATCTTCACGACTTTGATATTCAGTCAAAGTCAAAGTCAAAAGGTGTCATCATCAATGAGATCACAAGGTTCACTTTGTAACGTCTTAAAACTAGGAGAATCTATAGGCGCTAATTCCACGCAAGCAAAGCCTAAAGAACAGGCAAAAAACTATGGCTTGGTTCCTACCATTTTTTTGTATGATCCTATTATAGTTACAAGTCATTATAAATAACCCCGTCAGATATTTTAGTCAGAGTTAAATTGGTTAGAGCAGGGGTTTTGTGTTAGAGTGTGTGGTGAGTGGCTGTGCTATAGACACCTGTGCTGGTGTGTGCACTAGGTTTAAATTGAATTATCAGAAACCAAAAATAATTGCCTAATTTTATACGGAAGTAGGCACAAGCAAAAAGAATGAATGCATTCGGGTTCACCTGGTTAGGCTATTAGCGTGACCATAGCATAACTAGATAGGTACTTAGTTTACCTATCTATAGCTAAGGTAAACATCTACTTATAATATTATTTTGGGTTCTGACTCATACGAAACCCATGATATACCATAGGTACCTACTCTACCTACTTTACAATCAAATGTAGAGAATCATGCAAGTTTTTTCAATGGTTTCAAATTTTGCATCAAGTGAGCTAATCAAACGAAGTTAGGTTACCTACCTATTATGATTGTAGACAACTTGGTTGACTGAGAATTTTCATAATTAAGTTACAATTTTAACAGTTTTAACATAATTTTTATTTTATGAAAACTATTTTTCCAAATGTTTAAATGTGCGAGAGAGAGTTACACTAGCGGTTATCTTCGCCTGAAGTTGGTTGGCACTGAATAGCCATAGCGCTGTGTTTCATAGAACGATAACGATTCTCTACGTAAGTTATTTGTTCCTCTATATAGAATCCTTACATCCTTTGAACCAAGAAGGCTATCTGGTTGTTGATTTTCCTTGTTCCGTTCGATAGTTTACACAATTTCTTGCATTTGCTCGCGACAATAGAAGAATCAAGCAATTATTAAATCCTCAATGGATCTTTTTGATGAAACTTAGGTACATCTACATAATATTAAACTGAAAAAACTGAAACAATTTCACGGCTTTGATCCCCAGGCTCGGTAGATATCCCTTCAGATCTTTCAGTACCAACTACTAACTCAAGATTATTTGATGTCTAAGGGGGTAGTCAGAGGTACGTCCAAAAACATTACATTTGGCACATACCCACATTTTACAGCAGTTAGTATTCCATACGTGACAGGTTGCAAGCCCATCGCTGCTGGAATACTAACTGGTTTCCTCACGATGTTTTCCTTCACCGCTGAAGAGCACTGGCATTGCGCACATATTTTTTTTTAGCAATGAGTCATTATAAAATGTTATCGATCCAGCGCGGTAGTCGAACCCGCGACTGCGGGCTCAAGATATGTAGTTCGTACTAGAACCAGAAAAATATTGTTGTAGTAAAAACGATGTCTCAGGCTAAAAGCTAATTGAATTGGCGAGTCTTTGATCATACTTGGTTGCTGTATTTTATAATAATGATATTCTTTTCATTTATTTACTACATCACTTCACCACCAACGAAATGTACCTACTTTAATTATACGAAAACCATTCCTTCTCCAGGATTCTTCCAACAAGAGCCGAGGCAGCCCTTTAGCCTCGCCAAGGGCATCGGCAACATCAGGGAAGCCGTCGGCGGCCTCATCAAGAACCACCACCATCGCCGTCCCGTCCAAAACGACCAATCGAACTACCCGCCAAACCAAAACGACTACAGTCAACGACCGGTATCGTTCCCCACCTCCCACCCTGAAGAAGCACCGAATTACGGCCAAGGGAACAACCAGAACGGCAATGATCAAGTGTACACTCAGTCTCCTTTCCCTGACCAAAGCCAGAGCAGTCAGTCAGACCAAGGACAAGTGAATTTCGTGAACAATGAAGGCTCTCAGTACCAGAACGAGCCAGCAGGAAACGTCAATGTAGTGAACAATGACGGCTCTGCGAACCAGGATCAAGATCAAGGCTCTCAGGCAGGTCAGGGAAGTGTCAATTTTGTGAACAATGATGGATCTCAGAACCAGTACCAAGACCAGGGCTCGCGGCCGGCCCCCGAGAATGTCAACTTTGTCAACAATGACGGAGCCAGTTCAGGTAGAGTTGATTCTTTTATGACGGATTGGTTTACTTTATCTCAATGCACTGACCCAAGAAGGCAGGCCTCCAAAACAAAAGCGGGCATGCTTTTGCATTGGAGGCCTCTTTTTCTGTCCTGCGTGGTTTTTCAGCAGCTGAAAGAATATTCCTGAAAGATTACGAAATTTTTAATATTTTGGAGCGTCTGTCAAGGGAATTCATAGTTTTATTTAATTGTTCAACAGGATCGTACAACGGTCCAAACGACCCCGTGGACTTCAACCAGGGCTCCACCGAAGCTCCGGATACGAGGAGCACTCCCAGCTCGGAATCCAGGAACAACTTCAATTTCGATGCGCCTCCGGTGTTCAGTAAGTTGAATGTCTTACATAATGTTTTGTGTAGTAATAATAATAATAAATAATGCTGGACAATCCACACATCACCATCTAGCCCCAAAGTAAGCTACTCAAAGGTAGGTACAGAAACATAGACGAAAAATATGAAAAATATTTTGGTTGGGACAACAAAATCGATCGTCACTCAGCTTTTGCCATAATAATCTGATGCGCAGGTCTTTCGTGACGCCGGATTACAATCATGAGAGTATTTAATTTTAATTCAAACGAAAACAAACGACGACATATTTAAGGTCACAGGAAATACCTGGACAAGAGACGCACAGGAAGAAAAGGCTGGCAGATAATGAAGGAGGCCTATACCCAGCAGTGGGTGACACCAGGCTGAAAGAAAACCGGAAATTAAAGTAGGTATAGCAATAACACATAAGCTTGAAATCAGTTAAAGGTAGCCAACATAAAAATAAGATTTTGAGCGGCTCAAGCGACAAAATAAGTTGGTGTGCTAAGATGGTATTCAGGCTATTTAGCTCATCATAAATGTTGGGTGTACCTATTACCACCTTATTACCACTCAACGCTGATTTTCAGCCGAAACCATCTTTTTCGAGAAATCATGTAGACAGCCTACGTAGCTCAGTTGGTAGTAGCTCTGCCTTCTGCGCCGTTTGTTCACGGTGGGAATCGAACCCACGACGGTTCGATTCCCACCGTGAACAAACGTTTGTGTGATGAACACAGATGTTTGTTCTCTGTCTGGGTGTTATATAATATTATAAGTATGTATTTACAAAAAAAAATATATATATAAGTAGTATATCAGCTATCTGGTTCCCATATCAAAGCATAAGCTTAGTTTGGGGCTAGATAGTGCTGTGTGGAAAGTCCACCAATATTTATTATTTATTTACTTCCATTCGGAATCAGTGAAGCCCCGTTTTAGATGTTGTCTCTCTTCAACATGAAACCAATTATCATTGATAACATAAAAAAGCAAACCAAGTTCAACGAGTTTTGATATTTTTTAAGTAATTAACGAAACCCGGCATCTACCTGCATAGTTCGTATTTATAAGTCCGAAAATCATCTGTATTTCCCTATCATAAAATCTGCGTTTTATGTTTATTTTCCAAGGTCGCAACTGCGGTCACTAATACACGCGGTTTCTCACACTGATACGAGCGGAATAAAACTTGTAAAGATTCTCAGATACTCGTATCCTATCAAACCCGCTAGCTCTCAAAAGGAATCTTTTAATTAATTCCTTGTAGCTACTATTAACATCAGTTGGGCCATCTGTTTGTTCTATCATCTAGTTGTATAAAAAAAACTAAAATTCAATTTATAATTATAATTGTTAATATTAATATCTATCATACGGACACATTGTGGCAACAAGGAAGGGAGGCCTTTGCCCTGCAGTGGGACTAATAATAATAATATCATAAGGAGCAACATAATGCCCGCTTCCTAACATGAAATGTAAACAACAACGTCATTATCACAGATGTACAACACGGACATAGTGAGAAGACTTAAAAGAACAAAACCATTTGAACTAGTGTAGTGTAAAATTATAATTCGTGCAGTGAATGTGAAAAACTCTAATCAAGAACACAAGAACAAAGTGTCTTCACCTTAAATAGAGACAGTAAGAAAAGTGCCAGTGGACACATTCTTAGTTGTAAACTTACTTTATAAAACTAGGTCAGTGTTATATTACTTATTAGCCGTATTTATGGCTAGATTGTAATTTTATTAGGTATGTTATAAGTAATTATAACGTACGTACACAATTAAAAAAAAATATCACAGATCACTTAAAAACATTGCCGTAAGTGTCTTGCTTGTTATTTAACCAACTTTATCTTGTCACGTGATTAAAATGATCAAATTTGGCCTGATCAGTGCTCACTTCGGTGTGACTGTATGCCATTTTTTATGCATTTCAAGAGCTATTAATTCATGTTTGACTGAACACAATGTTCCTAGTCTCAAAATCAAATCACTGTCAATAAAACACCTGCCGAATCATTCACGCAGTAATCTCCAGCTAAGACAGATTATGTCTATAATCAAGGAATTTATAAACTAACGATTCTTTGACTATAATAGGTAGGTTCCTGCAGTTACGATCCCAACTATAATATTATAAATGCGAAAGTAACTCTGTCTGTCTGTCTGTCTGTCTGTTACGCTTTCCCGCTTAAACCTCTCAACCGATTTTGATGAAATTTGGCACAGACAATCTTTAGACCCTGAGAAAGAACATAGGCTACCTTTTATTGCGAAAAAAAGAGATGAAGAGATTAAAAGTACGCAGACGAAGTCGCGGGTACCAGCTAGTTATTAATAAATGTCAGGTCAAAACAGACGAGGCCAGCTAAAAAATCCGGCAGAAAACCGAAAACTAATGTTTTACTACTTTTGTCTGTAGACACTAGATCCCAAGGAATTTAAATACCTGACTTTTTCACCCCTGACTTTTTTCATCTAAAAAAACATGACCAAAAGTGTACCTACTTACTTAACAAAATGTTTTTTTTGACCAAATAGTTTTTATTTCGTCTGAGGTTGGGTGAATGTGGAATTTTACATGTGGGGCATAACTCTTGTTATACTGTCTATGAATAGTCCACTTAATCTCCATAAAAAAATATTCTTTAACTATTCTATACTGGCAGGCCCACCGTGCAGAACCATCCAGGGTAACACCGGGAGCTGCATCAGCCTGTACTCCTGCCCGACCTTCCTGAAGGTGGTTCAGGAGTCGCAGACCAACCCTGCTGCAGTACAGATGCTGAGGAAGGCTCACTGCGGCTTCGATGGCAGGAATCCTAAGGTAACCTGCCGTCACCATCATGGAGCTATAGGAACTCCTCTAATTTTTTTGTTATGAAGACTGAGTAAAACTCTTAAGGGCCCGGCGACAGCGGCTCGCAGTTTCGAGGTGCGATTGGCTATTATTTCATTTTATTTCATTTCGGGGAGGTTCATTTGGTTTGAAAGAATAACTATCTAGTGACACGCATAAATACTGTTCGAATACAATACACCTGATAATTAATGGCCACTGTTATATTTTCAACTATTATAGCCACCTTCGTACCTACATAAGAGTGATTCTTTCTCACAGGTATGCTGTCCGCTCCCAGGGTTCTCCACAGTCCCCCCAGTGACCACGCTAGCTGCCACGCGGGCACCCACCACGACAACCACGGTGGCCCCCACTGCCGCCCCCACGGCTGCCCCCACGGCTGGACCGAAGGCTGCTGCTGGGGACTTCTTGGACAGCCTCCCCGCTCCTCCGGTCTGCGGTGTCAGCAACACCACGCTGAGTCGAGTGGTTGGTGGAGTGCCTGCGAAGCTTGGTAAGTATTTTTTTTTATTTTTAAAAATTTATTGCAAGTAGTTATGGCTTAGAAATCCAAAAGTAAGGTTGTAACGGTAAAGGAAAGAACTTCCTCCCGCGAACACTCAGGCTGTGGAATGATCTCCCTGCTGTTTTCCCGAAAGATGGTTGCTTGATTGATGGTTGAGGTTTTGCCGAAGTATGGGATTCTTCAAAAAGGACGTTTTAAAATTTCCAAAGGGTCGGCAACGCGCTTGTGATTCCTCTGGTATTGCAAGCGTTCATAGGCTACGGTAACCGCTTGCCATCAGGCGGGCCGTAAGCTTGTTTGTCTACTTTTTTGTATAAAAAAAAAGGAAAACATCGTGAGGAAACCGGCATGTTGTGGAACCTAACAAGTTCTATATCATGTGCCAAGTGCTCGAAAGGAGCCTCTTGAGGCGCACTTAAAATCCTCTCACCACACTGTTTCTAAAGAAACTAATGACTCGACAAGAGGTAGAAGTATTAAAAGTTGACTCACAAGGATCATTTTTAAATTCTAATTTGAATCTAAATAACCAAACACCAAACACCTAAGGTGAATGTATCAGTCCCATATAGCGGGTAGTAAGTTATCATCTTTTAAGAGTAGTAGTGTTCTGTGTGAAGGGCTCATCCGGGGAAGTACTGCCACCACGCCTTTGTCTGCCGCCAAGCAGCAACGCTGTGTTTCGGTTTGAAGAGTGTGTCGAACGAGGATCATACAAAAGAGCGATAGATACCAAGCCGAGTTTCTTCTCGGTGTTGGTCGCGTGGAACTGGCACTAGAGTCACCTAGTTTTAAGACGGTTCAAGATGGTCCTTGTGATTTTATTGAATAAATATATTTTGACTTTGACTTTGTCACAGGCACATGAGGCTTAACATATGTATCTCTCAAGTCGATGGACGCAGGGCAGTGCATAGTAGGGCTTGTTCCTGTCGTGCTTGACTTACGAGGCAATGCTCTGTTATAGGTGATGGCTACCTTGTTCCATCAACTTCATAACATAATATAAAACAAAGTCGCCTTCTCTGTCCCTATATCCCTATGTCCCCATGTCCCTATATGCTTAAATCTTTAAAACTACGCAATGAATTTTGATGCGGTTTTTTTCTAAAAATAAAGTGATCTTCTATCTTCTTCTATCTTCTAAGATAGAGTGATTCAAGAGGATGGTTTACATGTATAATACATGCATGACATGTGCACCTGTGCGAAACAGGGGCGCGCGGGCAGGTCGCTAGTGTTGTATATATAAAGAACATGCAGTAGCTGGCAATGTTTGGTCTCCAGGTGCGTTCCCGTGGATGGCCCTGCTTGGCTACAAGCGCGGAGACGACACGCGCTGGTTGTGCGGCGGCTCACTGATCACAGCGCGGCATGTGCTCACGGCCTCGCATTGCATCCACAACCACGAAAAGGACCTGTGAGTATACCATATATTTACCCTGTCATTCATTATCCCTTTCTTCTTTTTATGGCTCCTGTCATAGACAATCTTGCCAATGTCAAGTGATTCAGAGATTATACTCTTTGTAGTTATGTTTCTAGTCACGTCAGTCCAAAGTCGAGTCAGTCAATTGTTTTGAAGAAAATGGTGGCGGTTTCTTCAAAACATTTGAAACATTTCGGTCAAATCACGATATCACATAATACACTTTCATTCCAAATGCTTACACTTTGTGCTAAGACCACAAGTAATATTGGTTAAAATACCACCAAAATTACACAACACAACTCAAAATAACACTAGAAAAACAAAATGAAAATGCTATGTTGCTTCGTTAGATGACAGGAAACGAATCATTCATTATCCCTGCTATTATGAAGCGGTTCAAGAGTATTCTTGTCAATGTCACTCTCATGCCAAAAGAGAGCAACAGACTTATCGATCTGATAAGCTATTGGCGCACTCAGACTATTATGATTAAGAGCCTTATTTTTTTAAAGAAAAAGATTAGTGAAAATAGTGTTCTAATAAAAAAAATAAACGGCTTTATAGTATAAGGTCCTTCAGGGTAGGTAACGCACTAAAAAGCCCTGGAATCGTAGATGTCTATGCGCGACGGTGACCGCTTACCATCAGGTGGGCCATCTGCTTGTTTCATTAGTTAGTTGTATTAAAATAAATAGGGCTCGTAGATTGAGCGCGGTACATGACACAATGACTCGAACCCGGATCTAAAGTGATTTGTTATGCGATAGCCGGTGTGCATTTGTAAGCTAATTACTGCACTATTTTTGCACACGACGATAGGTATTTATAAAGGCTTGTGTGTACCTAAAGGTTGTTATAGCCTAAATTATCGCCTCTACACGCGCAGCTTCAAGTTACAAACGTATCGTGGTCAAACAAAAGACCAGCGTTATATTAAGTAGACTATTAAAGGTGCTCTATGTCATACTTTTCATGTCTATTCTTGTATGCCACTTAGTTTTAATTATTTTGAACTAGTAGCGCCCTGCGGTTTCTCCCGCGTAGTTTTGAATCCCGTATTCCCACGGGATAAAAAGTAGCCTGTGTTATTCCAGATCAGACTAAAATATATCTTTGTGCCAATTTTCACCAAGATCTGTTCAGCCGTTCTGGAGTTATAGAGTAACAAACATCCATCCATCTATCCATCAATCCATCCTTACAAACTTTCGCATTTATAATATTAGTAGGATTATTTTGATTTTTAAATTTTGGGATAGCTACTATCCCATCCCAATAATATCATAAATATCACATAAAATCATAAATGTAAAAGTTTGTACACTATTCCAAGAGGGAGAGCCTCCCACTTCTCTTTTTTTATTATTGCCAATAAACATTGTATTACAAATGTTTGTTCTTAGTGGGGATCGAACCCACGGCTACAGCGCAGCTGGCAGAGCTCTATCCACTAAGCTATGAGGGTTATCGTTAAGTGCGGTGCTTACGGAATATTTCCTTGATATTTATATCCATCACACGTACATTTTATGGCCATCATTACATCCAACATAATGTTCTCATCAATCACATAACTAAAGTAATTTTGATGTCTATCGTTGTTGTACCAACTCATGCATTATTTCTTCTTCTTCTTTCTTCTTTTTATGGCTCCTGTCATAGACAATCTTGCCAATGTCAAGTGATTCAGAGATTATACTCTTTGTAGTTATGTTTCTAGTCACGTCAGTCCAAAGTCGAGTCAGTCAATTGTTTTGAAGAAAATGGTGGCGGTTTCTTCAAAACATTTGAAACATTTTCGGTCAAATCACGATATCACATAATACACTTTCATTTCAAATGATTACACTTTGTGCTAAGACTACAAGTAATGTTGGTTAAAATACCACCAAAATTACACAACACAACTCAAAATAACACTAGAAAAACAATTAAAATGAAAATGGTATGTTGCTTCGTTAGATGACAGGAAACGAATCATGCATTATTTCCTTCAGGGCTTGTCATTTTGTCATTATATGTTTAAACTGCTGGTGTCACATATTGTATGTAGAGGTCCTATTTATTTATAGTGAGTGTTTTGCAATAAGTCTGACCTCACCGCTCATATGGTAGTTGCTTCTCGGACTAACAATCGTGCGATGATCGTAATTTTGTTCTATGTCCGGGTGTTATTAAATATTGTACGGGACGGTCGCGAGCGGGCATCCCTTACACTTCCGTGATAAGCACCTACTACTTGTGTTGTGCGGTACCTACTTGGTGTCATTAAACTGATTTCACTTTTACATAACTGTTTTAAATGTGCGCTCCTAACTGGGATCGTACAAATATTATTAGTATTTACCTATGTATTTACAACCAAAAAAGTATACTATTACAGATTGTCCCAAAAAGGACTGTCAAGCGGTGGTCCAGAGATGCAGCATCCCTTGAAATACCTGAATCACAACCCTAAAAAACTACCAAAATCACAGAAAATACATGGGGTAGGTAGGTATTTATTTTCTGCGATTTTGGTAGTTTTTTTAGGGTTAGGTACCCAAAGGGTAAAACGGGAATTTTTGTTGCCGCTATAACAACAAATACTAAAAAACAGACTAAAATAAATATTTGAGGGTTCTTATAGGTGATACGGAACACGTCGTGCGCGAGTCCGACTCGCACTTGTCTGGTTTTTTATAACCGCTAAACATGAAGTGGGCCATCTGATAGTTCCATTATTATTCTCATTGAAAACACGTTTTTCTTCATCGACGTCGATCGTGCGTGGCTTGCGAGGCAATGCTTTGTTCAAGTTGATGGTTACCACTTAACATCAGGTGGGCCATATGCTAGTGTCACCAGCAAGAAGTATAAAAAAAGCCTTATACATAATATTTTCCAAGCAATTCTTTTTATCATAAACTGGCATAAGTAAATCGAAGATGCTCTACCAAGTTGTTGAGGTAAACGACATTGCATAATAAACCGGTTCTGTGGAGGTAGCTACAGTGTTTACACTGCGCGTAAGTTTGTATGTCATGTGGAATCTTGTTTAAGTAGCTGAAAACCGCCAAACAGCTCACTAAATTAGATTGGTATAGTGCGCGTCACCTAAAAAGAACGCCTGAAACCTCCCCCTCCGGAAGGGGGTGTGATGGCGCGAATATTCTGTACTGTATGCGCAAACACATCCCCTCCACTATTTTCCTGCGTTCTTTTTGGTTGACGCACACCATACCACATCTGGACTTGTTACACAAAAGTTTGCGGACGAACTAGTAAAGAAAACTTTTGAGTAGGTTAACTTGTTTGGATCCATCTATTATTATGCAATTGTGAACTTGAGTTTAGTGATTTTATATATTTCAAAACGTTGAAACGTGCGAGCGAAGCATTAGCATTTTTCATCATCTTATCTTATAGATTATCTTCATCTATTTTCACTTATAGTAATATTAAACACGCATTATCATAGAAAACCAGAAGTGCCTACCATTATTTATTCTGTGGTATCCTTACTCGTGTACACACGGATACACTGCTCGCTTCAATATCCTTGTAGTAAGGGTCATTTTTCTTTGGCTCTGTGTAGTTGATCGATACTGTGTGTACAATGTACAACTATAGTAAAACCAATGTTTTTTCAATTAACACCTTCGTCGATAGCATTGAGAGGTAATGAGTTTGTCCGTCGTAAATTATAATTCCTAGAACCAATGATATTATATATTTACCTGAGTAAGTAGGTACGTTGCTTCTGTATTAGTCTGTACATGGGAACCTAATTTATTTTGCTTCCTTGAAGTAACAGTTAAAAAAAAGCTTTTTTATCCTTGCTTTGTCAAGACGATGTAACTGTAATGTACGTAAAAACTTTCCTAACTTTTGATCTTAAGGCTCCGGCGACAGCGGCTCGCAATTTCGAGGTGCGATTGGCTATTATTTCATTTTATTTCATTTCGGGGAGGTTGTTTGAAAGAATAACTCTAAAGTGACACGCATAAATACTGTTCGAACACAAATAATACAATAATATAAGGGAAATGTGCTTGAGTCAGAAATCATTTTGGTATTAGGTAAACGTAAGACCAAACATACTAATACCAAAATGATTTCTGATTCGGGCATGTTTCCCTTATATTATTGTATTATTTGTGTTCGAACAGTATTTATGCGTGTCACTTTAGAGTTATTCTTTCAAACAACATCCCCGAAATGAAATAAAATGAAATAAGAGCCAATCGCACCTCGAAATTGCGAGCCGCTGTCGCCGGACCCTTAATATAGAACTTACTGGAGGAAACTAAGAAATTACGTAAATAACTAACGCAGACCAAGAGAGAAGGCTCAAAAAAATTTAATAAAAAATACATTGTGGCTATTTAAACATTACTGAGTCAACTAAACTAATAGGTAAAAAATATAACTAAAAAAACTTGGCAGGTAACGGAACATGCGCAGTCAGGTGCAGTCAGCTGTTATACAGAATAATTAATAGTACCTACACAATACATTTTTCTGTATTTTCTTTGAATGATGTGTATTTAATTTGCATTTATTTTATTTTTAATAGTTTAACGCATATTGGAACCACTTTTTAATCCTCTCTTCAATTTGTGATGGGGAGTAAGATCTGCACACGACCCGCAGTGAGGTGTGTTGTGCATTATCCCGTGCCACCCTCACCCCAGCCAGCCCAGCTCAGGACTTCAATATGTGGGGCAGCAATATTCTAGCAACCCCGATTTTTTTTATTTAAGTGTATTTATTTACTGCATAAATGATAGTACCTAAGCATAATGTACGCAGACCAAAACGCTTACTATCTTAGCTTGAAACTTAAAAATATGTAATCTTAAATAGTCACTGATAACATGAATTTTATCGTTAAATACATCGACATGTTGGACCTCGACGAGGTCACCTCGTGTACAAATGCGTTTAAAAGAGTAACCCCCGGTTTCTGAAAGCGGGATCAACACTAATCGGGTGTCAAGTCACTTGCAACCTATATAATTTGAAGTAAAAATTGAAATAGCATTTGGCTTGACAGCCGATTAGTGTTGATCGAGCTTTCAGAAACTGGGGGGTAAGTGCTCTTAAAGTTGGCGCGTTGTTTCTTTTTTTTTTATTGTTTGATAGCTATACGTTTGACTGCCATCTCACCTGATGTAAAATCAAGATGCAGTCTAAGGTGGAGCACGCTTAGTTATAATCCACTTATTCACTCTTGTCTTAAAAATTCCTAAGTTGTATCGTTCCGGAAATACCGACGACGGTAAAGTGATGTGACACTCCACACTACTACTATAAATTTCTCACAAGGTTTATTGGCTGAAGGTCTCGGCAGAATAACAGCGCCCAACTACTAAACTAGTGGTGAGGCATACGCTCAGTCGAGACCCTTTTGCTGCTGCAGCACACAAACACCTACATACCTACCTACTGTTATTATAACTAACTGTAATTTCTTTTTTTTATGTTTTTTATGTGTATGTGTGTTTTTCTGGCAAATAAATGTCTGTCTATGTCTATGTGATGAAGATGTGGATGCAGGGAGCAACTTGATTAGCCTTTACCGTTTTATACCGACCAGGTACCTGGTCCGCCTGGGTGAGCTGGACCTGGCGCGCGACGACGAGGGCGCCACTCCACTGGATGTGCCCATCAAGCAGCAGATCACGCACGAGCTGTACAGCCCAAAAGCATTCACGCACGACATCGCACTTCTGCTCTTGGACTTCGATGTTCAATTCACAAGTATGTTGTTTGTTTGTACTTTTTATAATTGTTTTTGAAATTTCTATGTTTGTTATTTAATTGATGTAATTGGTGTGCAACCGTTTGATTAAATGTTTAAATAAATAATAAATAAATGTAAAAACCATCGCTACACCTCGCAAGCTCGCGCAAAATTAAATATCGCGGCCCTGTTTTAGGCCCTTTCAGAGTGATATTTATTTGTGATTGGGCCCGTACCACCATCTCTTGAAGCATTCCTATTTCAGTATTACTTTTATGTCAATGTCTCATATCAGCTGCATAGAGTCAGCTTTATGATCAAAAAGTAAAGTAATACTGAAATATGAATGCTTCAAGAGATTGTGGTAAGGGCCCTGGTTAAAGAATGCTTTCTTTTCTGGATTTTGTAATAGACGCAGACGTTCTGGGAAAGACAAATTCTATGAAAACGAAATGAACTCGACAGGAGCATCTGTCAAGCCAGTGTAATTTTTATATATGGCGTAGTTTATCTGGAAACGGTGTGGTAAAAGGATTTTAAATGAGCCTCGAAGTGACGCCTTACAAGAAGGTACTTGGCACATATTTGAAAACATTTTAAGTCCTACGACGCTGGTTTCCTCACGATGTTATCTTCCACCATTTGAAAGCGCTGACACTGAATTCTCATTGGTACACGACCGGTTTTGAACCCACGGCCTCAAGTTCGGAAGGAGGGGCCGTTACCATTAGACCACCACTAGCCCAGATGTAAGACTAAATAGATGGGATAGGTGAGATATATTATATTACACACCTTATAGTGATATAGGGAACTGATTAAATAATGTATTCCCCAGAACTAATCAAGCCGATCTGCATCCCGCTTGCGAGTGAGCTGCGCGCGCGCTCCTTCGAGGACTACAACCCCCTCATAGCTGGATGGGGAGACACCGAGTTCCGTAAGTTTATTCTTCTTTCCCTTCTAATTCTGAATCTAGGTGGGGGAAAATATCTGCATCCTGCTCTCTCTGTCTCTCATGTCACTAGTTTATTTCGAAACAGTGTGGTAAAAGGATTTTAGGTGCGTCTCAAGAAGCTCCTCCGAGCACTTGACACATGATTTAGAACTTTTTAGATCTGCACTGACGTCCCGCAATGGTGTGTTGTGCATTGTCATTCTACTCATCTCAGCCCAGCCAGCCCAGCTGCTTAAAATAGCGTAGCAGGACTTTGGGTTGATGTTCTATATAGCAATCCCGATGGTGATTGGATGCAAGGGAGATCTGATCAGCTTTTGCAGCCATTTTATACCCGTCTCTTTCCCTTAGTACCCATGGACTATTGTTTCTCCAACTTTCTACTATACCTACCTAGCAAGTCTGTTATACAAGAAACGGTGGGAACCAAGCCATAACTTTTATGACTTTTCTCTAAGGCTTGATCGCGTGAACTGGCACCTATATTCAACTTTAAGATGATTCAAACTGATCCTTGTGAGTATTGTAAAAAGGTATTTAACCTTTTGACTCCGACATTGATTTTGACTATTCTTGGTACTTCATTTTGATGGCAGTTCTATTTTATCTACAATTCACAACTAGAGGTCTAAGAACAGCTGTATATAGGGCTGCCTCATGGTGCGTTTAAATTTTAGAAACTTATGAACCCTGAGTTGTTAAGTACACTCTGCTTCGGTATTATAAGTTTGTGGAGGCAGTGAAAGTAAAATAAAATGTATCTAATGGTTAATCTCCCTGCCCTAGGTGGTCCATCAGCTACCCACCTCCAGGTCCTCCAGCTGCCGGTCGTCAGCAACGAGTTCTGCGCGAAAGCCTACTCCGCCTACAAGAACCAGCGAATCGACGAGAAGGTGCTTTGTGCCGGCTTCAAGGAGGGCGGCAAAGACGCCTGCCAGGGAGACAGCGGTGGCCCACTGATGCAGCCTGTGGTGAGTTGACTACGTATGATGTTGACCCATTGTGGATAGAACGACTCCCATGATATACTAGGTGGTGGAAGAAGCAGATGGACCCATGATACTAATGGTAACCATCCATAACAAAGCACTGCCTCTTAAATCGCGCACAATAGGAACGTGCTCTACGATGCACTGTCTTGCGTCCATCAACTTGAGGCATATAGATTTAAGCCTCATTTCACCGGTATCTCAACCTAACCAAAGAACTGTACTACTCTCAAAATCCTGCTCGAGATCCTGAATCCTGAACCTGATACTGGATTGAAAGCCTATAGTCTCGGCTGATAAGACAGAAATACTTTCGCATTTTAATATTTATGTTTATTCACAGTGGAGCCCAGAAACCCTGACGGCTCCAATGTATCAGATCGGCGTGGTTTCCTTCGGCAAGAAATGTGCCGAAGCAGGCTTCCCAGGAGTGTACACCAGGGTCACCCACTTCGTGCCTTGGATCGAAGAGAAGGTGCTTGGAACCGTAAGCAGTTGAAGCCATGCAGGACTGATTTGAAAGTAGCTGGATGTGCTTAATTTTCTACTACTTTTTGGATGGAATATTTCGTTTAAAAATAACATGTTTTAGTTGTTATGTTAAAACTATTTAGAGTGAAAGATTCAGTAGAACATCAGGAGTAAAAATCAATTGTTCCAGCACTCTGGTTTTTCAAAAGCTAAGCCTAAATCCTATGTAAGCATTAATTATCCTAAAATAGTAGGATAAATATTTAAAATTTTATTTGCTATTTGAGATATATGTGTGTGTACACAGGTAGAGGATCAAAATATTCAAACAAGTTTTCTTAGTTTTTAAGTCCTAGTTAGGTAGTACTAAGTTAAGTCCAAAATTATAATATTGCTGAACTTTTGTAATGTTACTGTCCAAAACTTTGTTGTTTGCGATTTTACTTAAAGTTAAAATATATGAGCGACTGATTTATTGAAGGTTGTCTGCGTCTTAAAGTAAAACACATCCCAGTTATTTTTGTTTCGTATCTCTTGTAACTTCTTTGATACTCAAAATGGCCACAAATCTACTATTGTAGTATTTAATTTATTTTATTATGTTTGTAAATACTTATTTAGTATTTTTAGATTTTGTTTCATAGTTTGTATACTTCTATATTGAAGGAAAGTTACCTTTGAATACATAAAAGATGTTTTCCAGATCCGAGCCCAGCGTGTGATAGGGCATATAAGCCTTTGGCTAATTATTATTGTACATAAACGCAAAAATATATTGGCAAGAGGCAGTAGTTTATAGTTTTCTAGACATGATAAAAAAATTGATTTTCTTCTTTTCCGACTCACATCTAGTATTTATTCTCTTAAGGCGTTGACAACACCTAATATTCCTCTCGCTCGCACGATTCGCCATTTTATAAGATGTAAAATCAAAAATCCCAATTTTGAAAAATCTAAAACAACTATCTTTTGTGCAATCAAATTGCACACAGTTTGGTATAAATTTCATTTTGATCGATGCAGGTTTTCCTACTCAAAAGTTTGCTTATGTTTGCTTGATGTAAAAGTTTGCTTTGCTTATGTACTAGTAAAGCTTACTTTTGAGAAGGTAAACTTGCATCGATCAAAATAAAATTTATACCAAACTGTGTGCAATTTGATTGCACAAAAGATAGTTGTTTGCGATTTTTCGAAATTAGGATTCATGGTTTTATATCTTTCATAATGTCGAATCGTGCGAGCGAGAGAAATACTAGGTGCTGTCTACGTATTATGTGCTTACGGTTGGTCAATGGTTTGACCAACACGTTAGCCAGTGATCTAGTATTATTTTTATAAAGTTTAACTCAATCTGTAAATGAGTGCCCTAATTTTCTTAAAACTTTAATGTTGTGTATTAAAGGCAATGTCATGACAGTTGGTACTTCTAACATTAAAATGTAACTTAAATTTTAAATTTGTTTCTGTATTTTTCGTTTTCAGATATACAAATGAAAACGATGGTCACTACACAAAATACCTATCTGTGAGTAATTTGGTTGAAGAGATACTTAGAAAAATCCCTTACTTCTATATATATCAAAGCGTGAATCGTAAAAATATTCTTCCATAGGTCATGTTATTAACAAAATTTGATAGAACTAAGTGTTTGCGGGTTTTCTTTTTTATGTCATCAAGTGTGTCTCGATAAAAAAGACTATTTATTTGCATAAACGAATATCTACAATGATACGATTCATAGTTCCGAGTAGATTAGAAATATAAAAGCCATTGATAAGGTTATCTTTATCTATATCTGCAGATAGGTAGGTTGATCGTGAAACACCTAGTTTGTTGACAGACAACCTATAAAACAGACACAGGCACACAATGTTATAAATATTGTGCCAACGGCTATTTCCGAACCCAAATTCAGTCATTTTTTTATGTGATTTCATAAAAACGTTCACACAACAAAGAAATTTTCTGCCATGATTCAATACGTTTTTTTATCTACTAAGTAAATAATGCTTTGTTGAGTTATCGATACTTCCTCGTTTATTTCAGTTTTTCATTGAAAAGTGACAAATAATTTTAAGAATTTTAGAGCGGATTTTGGAGTATAACTTTGTATTCTACCTTAAAATGAAGTATTGCTTAAGAACTTAGTGAAGTGAATTATGTCTCTGAAGGATAATCCTGGTGAGTGATAAAAAAATACAAGTTAGAAGTATAAATAAAATAAATAAATAATGCTGGACGATCCACACAGCACCATCTAGCCCCAAAGTAAACTCAAAGCTTGTGTTATGGGTAATAGATGACTGATATATTTAATACATTATATACTAAGAACAGAAGTATGTCATGAGTTTATTTATAAAGAATGTAAGTAATACAAAATTCACACGAAACCGTTGAGCTCTATGTGTTGTTACAAACGATGTAGAGATAGCTCGACTGATCCAAGTCAGTGCCAACCAGAAGCGTCCCAAAAACACTGGTTGATGCGCTGAGCCATACACTGCCCTTGGATCACGATTCGCCTTCTCCTAGACGCCGATAATTTGATTGATTTATTTATTTAATCACACAGCATTACAGTCACACCAATGCGCTATGGAATACAGACAAAAAATACAAAAATGAACATAAGTAGAACTGATTCGAACACTGATTTAACTCACAGTCGGTACCTTATCATTCTCTACATACACTCGTCCATCGGTCATCAAACATATCACACGTTGGTTGGTGCTGATATCTAAAGCGCATTTAATTGTCTCGATTGCCCTCTCGGTACCCCATGCACCCAGTCTCAACCCCGTATTTATTTAATTTTATCTTTTATATGAATAAATCCAGCTCCTTCATAGAATAACCACAATGTTTAGTATTCAATCGAGTTTATCTACTATTCTATTAATAAAATTAAAGTGGCACTTTATCTGATATTGTTGTAGATTATTAGTAAAAATGTGACAACATGATGATTAAAGAGTTAGTTATGTTACTGAACAAGGAATATAAATGCTAGTTACTAAAATTGTTTGCACAGCCAGTTATGCCTTAGTAATATTTAAATTAAATTAAAAAAAAAAGGTGTCCCAACATCCATTCTCAAATAATAACACATACACATAAAATATTAGATTAAAATTAACAATAGGTAATGGTTATAAGGTAATGGTAATATGATGGTTTCAATATTCATGATAAATAATTATCTGTTACTAAAATAAATAAATAAAATAAAAATTTCCGGCAAAAACTACGTAAACAGATTTCCTCGCGATGTATTCTTTGACCGTTTTTTATACCTACGTAAAAGTAGAGTATTTGCACACAAATCAATAAAAATTGGCATTGTTACAAAAATTGACACCTTATCAGCACTTTATCTTGGAAACGATTAGCAGATTAGTATTACTGAATTAAATCAAATTTAAAATTTATATCTGTATTCTGTATACGCAGATAACCATTTTATTTAATGCGAGCGCCTAATCTAATAGCTATCTAAATTACTCGGTTCCAATGGATATATTTTTATTCCCGACACGAATCTCAGTTACTGTTATTCTAAATACTATGTGCACCCCGCGGTTTTACCCGCGTAGTTTTAAATCCCGGGATAAAAACCAGCCTATGTGATATAATAGGTTTTCAGGTCTTCTTTCTCTCTAAATATCATGTATCACATAGGTTGGTAAAGGTATAGTAAACTTTACCAACCTATGTGATTTTTACGATCTCCAAGAAATTTCTGTTTATAGACAATTTTAAGCTAGAAAAGCATTTGATTTGAAGACTTTTTGCATCCATGATTGCGTAGATATAATTCAAATATAATTGTATGAAAATTAAACAAATGACACTAGCTTGGCATTAGAATTTGTCAAACGAATGTCATACAATATAATTAGCAAGAGTTTTGCAGCCAGAAAGTTAATCAGAGTGTATTATTGGTTAATATTGACAAGATCCTACGGGGGATCCTCTGTAGCGTAGAGCCTCGTAGCAACTTCTACACCTTTGTAGAGCTTCGTAGCACGCTTGTAGATAAAAATGGGACATTCCGTTTGTTTTTCGATTGTGATGATGATGGGTGAAGGTGATGATGTGTAACTCGAGTTGTGTGAATCACAATTCGAGTTACCTGAATTTCAACTCGAGTTAACTATTAAGACAAGAGCCAATGTGACTCTCGCTCGCACGTTTTGACTTGTTGAAAGATTAAAATCACTAAACCCATTTTCGAAAAATCGCAAACAACTATTTGGTGTGCAATCACATTGCGCACAGTTTAGTAAAAATATCATTTTGATCAATACAAGTTTTCCCGCTTAAAAGTTTGCTTTTCTAGTTTTCGTACTCAAGCAAACTTGTGAGTAGGAAAACTTGCATCAATCAAAATGACATTTTTAACAAACTGTGCGCAATGTGACTGCACACAAAATGGTTGTTTGTGATTTTTCAAAAAATGGAATTTGTGATTTTATATCTTTCAAAATGTCGAATCGTGCGAGCGAGAGTAATATTAGGTGTTGTCTTCACCTTCAAGACTGATCCCACATAAGTTTCATCAAATTCGGTTAAGTAAATACCTAGTAAGGGGGCGCAGCTACTATTGTTATAATTCTGCAGTACTCCACAAAGGATGGCAGTTCCTGCGTACACGCGTGCTGACGCTGGGCCGCTTCGACCTGTTCCTGCAGGGCGCGCTGCTGATCCTCATCCTGCTGGAGACCAACGCTCTGCTGCTGCTGAGGAGGCACTACGGCGCCGGGTACACTCCTGGAGCAGTCGAAGGTAACTTAAGGCCTGTTTTACCGATTTCGGGGGGTCTGTAAGTCTGTCTTTCTATTAGACTTTGATATGTGGTAAAAATTATGCCAGTGCTGCAGTCTTCGATTTGAAAACCTTCCAATAGATAAATAGATAACTCTTTATTGTTCACTACACAGAAACATAGTACAGAGTAAAAGCATACATTTTAGGCAAAACAATGGGCGACCTTATCGCTGAGAGCAATCTACTCCAGGCAACCTTGCCCCGAAAAGATGGCACTGTGTAGTAATTTAACGCTTAATTTAATAACTTACTCGTGGAAAGGTCACGCCTGGGTATGGGCCGGGCCGTCTGCTCACTCCGTCGCTTCATTTTCGGTAATTTTGTTTTGGACAAAAAGGACTTATGTCTAAAGGCATTTCTTCCATTGGATCACGATTAACACTTTAATATGGGTATCTGTTCTGTGCGACTAAGCCAACAAACTACTATAAGGTCAGGTAAACTTACTGTTTGGTTCCTAACGTTCTTTAGTGATGTGATCGATATGTTACTATCCTCCTCCGATGATGATATAGGATCCCTACTAGCTTATACGAACATACTTCCAGACTGGACTATGATGGTGATGATATAGGATCACCACTAGCTTATACGAACATACTTCCAGACTGGACTATGATGGGTGCGAGCGGGACAGAGTTCCTGCTGGGCCCGCTGATAGCGTGGTGGGGCCGAGACAGGAGGAACTTCGCGCTGTCTGCCACACTGGCGCTGGCGGCAGCGTCTGGTCTTCTGGTGCTCTCGGTGCCTTTTCACGAATCCAGGCACCCTTACGTTGGTAAGTCTAAAAGCATTTTGAGGAAGACTTTGTGAGGATGGAATGGAAGACGATGATCCGTACGAACAAAATAAAATAAATCATGTTCTCGGTGGGGAAGTACCTAAAGTATGGTCTTTCATCATCACTCTTAGAAGAAACAATCCATGATCTTGCAGAGGAACTGGCTTGGAAATAACTAATGTTTCCCCTAAAGTTTCCCCCAGGAAATTGTCAATAATAGACATGCATGTAAACTGAAGTCGGAATGTATAACCATGTTCTCTTTTTCTGATATTTAGATGAGAAACGCTTTGTTTCCAGAACTGTGTGGCGGCGATGTGATTGCCCGATCCACCACAGTAGAACCCTCGCCTGGCATCCGAGCAGCTCTGCTGATCGCGTGCACAGTACTGTGCACACTCGCCAAGGCCAGCGTGTGGGCGCACGGCCTCACCTATCTGGACGACCACCAGCCGGATAATGGACCTTACTTCTACGGTAAACCTTCAGATACAAAAGCGGATCCTTTATAACTAACTTTTTTGTTCTATCTATCTATTGAAGGCACAATCTTGCATTCACAATCTACCTATGCTGTAGTTCCATTCGTAACTGTAACTGTTGGTGGGCAGCATCATAAATCCTCTAGGAAACCAGTGGAAAAAGTATAAGAACTGGAGCCTGGTAACTGTGAGAGGAAACTGGTTCTAGAATGGCAACCTTGAACTGGAAGACGTAGCGTGATTGGCAATACTGTGTAGGGTTTTCTCTATTCCGTGGCTGTGAAGGCCGCGGAAAGTATGTAAAAAAGGCAAGAAAAGAGTTAGGTAAGATTATCAAATCGCATATTGTTTCCAGGTATCCTCATCTCAATCCGGATGTCCCTAGGCCTGAGCGGTCAGAACTGGCTGCGAGACAGCTCCCTTAGCGCCGACTGGTGGAAGGCTCAGCTGTCCATCGCTTCCTTGACCCTCATGTTTGCGATCCTCTTCACGCTGTTTCCGCGACTGATGGCAGAGTTTCCCGAGGATGAGAGGCCTGTTTATGCTGGTGAGCTTAGAATACCTATTTATATTATAGCATACCGAGATACTTGGTTTTATATTTCAGCAGAAAGACATATCCGCTCCTTTTCCAAAAAGTAGTCTAATTTGTTTGTTCTTCTAAAATGTGTTTCTCTGTAAGTATTAAATTGAATTATATTCTCTGTAAGTAGGTATTATATTGAAGGTGAGGACTGGTTTGTTGGTAGATCACAAAAGAAAGGGTCCCCCCTGACAACACAGCTTTTACACTACCGAAGTTTCATTCTTAACATAGCTCCAAACAATTTGATCCAATATTTGAATTTGTGAACCTTATTTCAGGGTTCAGCAAGTCGATGGGCCGCCTAGTGCGGAACCGGCCGCTGGTTCTGCAGACGATATCGCTGTCCATGCTAAGCGCTGCTGTGTTCGGCTTCGTGCACTACGACCGAGCTTATGTTCAGGTATTGTTGTGAGAAAGGAAATCCTGAGAAAGCAATTGAATATTTCTAGCAACAGCGATGGAGTTTGCACGACTAACCTTCTTAGGCTTTTGAGCTGTCGGTACGTTCAGATTCGTTCAACCTGGAATGGTCTACTTCTTATTCTGGGCCTGGTGGCTTGGATGCTCTGTTATTCGTAGCAGGAAGTGTTTTTATTAATTGTGGATTTGTTTCAGGCCAGATTCCACGTGGAGGCGTACCGACAGGATCCGCAGACATCCAGAGTGCTGTCTGATATATTCCGATCTCTGGTCATCATATTCTTTATTATGGTGAGTTCTTTTTGGCTATTCTGAGTTGGATCTTGGTGACCCTGAAAATTTAGCTGGTCGACGGCCAATTTTGCTGATATATTTAGACTAGCGCAGGCCTCCGTCATGGCATTCTTCATGCCACTGACTAAGGCTAAACCTGTTGGTATTTTCTTCCGATATAGATATTCCGCATCAGGTTTTCTACGAGGCGCTCTGACGGCGTGAAGGCGAACACAGCGTCAAGGGTCGGCGGTGTGGTGGCAGTCATAGTGGCCATCTTACTGGCGGTGCTGGCCGCGCTCAGCTGTGACCTAGGCGGTATCGAGGGGGTGAACGGAGGGTTCCAGCAGTCAGCCTGCAGTCAGACATGCGGGTACGTTGTTGTTGAGCGCTGTCGTTATAGCAGTTTTTCTAACCATTCGTCTTGCTAGTTAGGTGCTGTTTCTATGATTGCACAGGACACTTAAACAATCACTGTGCCTAGAATCTCGGCACAGTCTAATATAATAAAAATAAATACAGAATGGATCTATCTGATCATGAAATGAATGAATGAAAAAAGAAATATTTTCTCCTCTTCCTGGTTTTATGTGGATCCTCACGAACCTTAGCTGGAAAGCAAAAAGGGTTATCTATGTCCACGTTTGTTCCAGATGTGATTCGACTGTGTACGGCTTCAGCCCCGTGTGCGCGGTAGACTCGCAGGCGACGTACTTCTCGCCCTGCAACGCGGGCTGCGGAGACTTTGAAGATCTCAACGGATTTCTGTAAGTTCCAGAGCTGGCGAGCGACGTAAATTCAGTCAATGGCTAGTTATTTATTAAAATTCAAGGATCACATTGTAACGTCATTAAAAGAACTGTAAAAACCAAGTCGTAAGTTTGTGGTCAGTTCTTCTAGGTTTTGGTCGCGTAGAACTGGCACGTAATTAACGGAGATCTTTGTGATTTTAATGAATCGGCCTTCCACTTGGTATCATAAGTACCGTAGTAGCATGTCCATGAGTTGTTCGTCGAGTGTGATCGGACTTCTGTGCTGCAGGTTGTTCGGCAACTGTACATGCGGGACTGGCGGAGGGGGCGCGGCGCGCGCGGTGCGCGGTGCGTGTTCTCTGGTGCGGTGCCGCGCTGCTTTCGGCGCGTATCAGGTGCTTTACACTGTCATGCTGGCCGTGGCCGGTGAGTATATCACTTATAATTTACTAGCGATCCGCCCGCGTGCCCCTGCTTCGCACGGGTGCACATATCATGCTTGTATTATACATATAAACCTTCCTCTTGAATCACTCCATCTATTAAAAAAACCGCATCAAAATCCGTTGCGTAGTTTTAAAGATTTAAGCATACATAGGGACAGAGAAAGCGACTTTGTTTTATACTATGTACCTAGTGATTTCTGGTATAGTATCCGTCAAACTTCTTGGACAAACGACCTTGAATGAACAAGAAACGAAAAATAGGTCTCTTTGGTGGTGCGAAGAGTACAAACCTTTCCCCTACCACCTCGCGCGATGGCCAAGAAGTTTGACGGGTACTATAACACAGTTCAAATATATTATGGATACCTACACCTGGAAGACCGCCAAAGACGCTTAAACATAAAACAAAGCATTTAACAACTGAAGGGGATGTCCAACCAAAACGTCATCCGATTATTTTTTTTGTTGAATTTATCATTCAACGTGTGACTAGGTGACACAGGTGAATCTAGGTGCTAGGTGATTATATGCTCAGTGTGTGCCGGTTCCACGCGACCAAAGCCTAGAAGAACAGGCTACAAGCTTACGGCTTGGTTCCCACCGTCGTTTGTATAATCCTTGTTACGATTACAATATTGTAACGTCATTTGCAGGCGTGTCATTCCTAATGCAAGGCATGGTGATCTTGCGCTCAGTGCGGCGCGTGGACAAGCCCCTCGCCGTCGGCGCGTCGTTCGCAGCGGTCGCTCTGCTGGCCTTCGTGTTGGCACATCTGCTGTACATGCTGATCAGCTGTAAGTATCAGCATTGAGCCTGGCTTGGATATTTTTCGATTAAATAGTCTTCCGGTTTGAAGATTGCGGTTGTCGTTGAAACTACAGGCACAGGTGAAGACAAGAAAAAACTAATATATTATATTAATATATTATATATTAATATAATATATTAATTAATATATTATTATAATATATTATTTAATATATTATATATTGTATTTCATAAACCCAGTTTCCTGTAGGTAGGTACCTACTGGTTTTCATACCTACTTACTTACGTATATGTATACTCATACGTTTTTATACTTATTTTGAGCGGAAAAACTTGTATGTATCGATCAAAATAAAATTTTTACTATAAGTAGGTACATACATGTTTGAAATTTTTCAAATACCTAGCTCTGTAAGCTCCTGTCATCGCCTAAAAGCAAACACGAACCACCTAGCTTCTATTTCACTTTTCTCTCTCCTTTAAGGTTTGCTGGAAGAGAACTCTTTTTAGGGTTAAGCTTGCCTTTGAACATGCTTCATATTTTAGTTTATCTAGGTAGGTAGGTACTTGTTTTCTTCTGTGCAATAAGAATCATGTTCTTTGTATCCAGACCTGACGTGCGCGTACCCCGACGGCGTGGCATGCGTGCTGCACAAGCCGACGCTGTGGATCCTGGTGGCCTGCAGCGTCGTGCTGGCCGTGCTGTCCGCCGCCGTCAGTCTGCTGGCCAGCACGGTCGCGCGCGCTGACGCGGAGCCCACCACCGAGTTATAGCAACCAACCGAGGTGATGGCTAGGGAACAGCTGCCTAGGAGCGAGCTGATGGCTAGAACGGATCAGCCGGCTAGGCCTGGACAACTGGCTAGGACTGATCTGTCGACTAACAACCTACTTGCTAGAAACGACCTTCTGGCTAGAACGGAACTGCTGGCTAGAAACAACCAGCTGCCTAGGAACGAACAGCTGGCTAGGAACGGACTTCTGGCTAGGAACGAACAACTAGAACTCAACTGCTGACAAGGACTGTCATCACAGGGCGTACAACAGCTGTTTAGCTACTGCTGTCGTGTACTGATGTCATGTAATACCTACCTCCTTTGCAGCGGGCCAAGGGATGTATGCGAATTACCCACGCCTTAATATCTTGACCTCGCCAACATTGTTTGTCTGGACAAAAAAAAACTAACGTATGTTGGCTCTAAATCACAACCCACTTTAATCAAACGTGCATAGTTACTTTGTGTCCAATGAATAAGACTGACAAAGCTGTGCTTAGCAAGATTGAGATAATCTAGTTGCATCATCGGCCCTGACAATCGTGCTAAATTGTGTCATAAGATTTTTCCGACTTGTTCAATTCCCAAGAATGAGTCTAATCGTGCTTAAATTTGTGTCATAAGATTTACCAGACATAATCAATTCCCAAGAAAGAGTCTACTAGTGGCTCTGTGAGCTGGTAGACCTCGCGAGCACACTAAAAGTGAGCAATTCACTGGCTTAGCTATAGGTAGATATAATTTTTCCGATTTTTGATTCTTTTGATTTTATTGATTTTTATTGTTTTTTTTAATCATCTTGTGTAGAATGAAGTCCTTAGTGTTTCTCTCAAATTTTATTGAAAACCGTCTATTTTTTGATGAGCTATCCCGTTCATCATGCTAAAGATCCTCATCAGATCTTCACCAAACTTTTATGAGACCAACTTATAGTTACTACCTTTCAAATAAAAAAGAACAATCGAAATCGGACCTCATTTGGTGGAGATATTCAGTATATGAAATAGCCCCCTTTTTTGCCCCTTTTTGGGGGAAGTACCCCTCCAATCAAAAATCCCCGACGACAAAAAAATTCTAAAAAGTCCTACCTAGTAATACCTGTGTACCAAGTTTCGTCCAGATCGGTTGAAAAATGCTACCTGTAGAGGAGAACAGACAGACAGACAGACAGACAGACATCCGGACAAACGCATTTTTGGCCAATGTGGAAACTGAGACGCTTCGCTCGCTTCGCTCGCTCGGTCAATGATACATAAATTGCAACAATTGATGTACGACAGAAATAATTGTAATGTCGAAAGTGAGCCAGTAAGATAGATTTAGTATTTTTTGTAAAGTACTTGCTTTAAGTTAATGGGTAAGTAATAAAATAAAAAGCTACAAAAACAATTCACATATTTTTATTAACTTTTACCAAATGGCACACATTCTGTACTTTCTATCCTAGGTACTATAAACCCTTTACAAAAGTATACAAAATAAATAACTAATAGGAAAAACTTAATTATTTACTCTTTCTTATGCACCTACTGCGTTATATTATTAAAAATAATATCGCATACATAAACCTAACACAATAACATTGTAATATTTCTAAAAAAATATTACGCAACAAGCTAACAGTATATGCACCTAAAAACTAGAATAAAAATTACGTAATCTTATCGCAATTTTTTCAAAGTTTAATTGTTCGAATTTTTTAATTGTAAATTCACTGATGGTTATAAGGCAGGTTATGGTCAGAGCACCGGTGGTCTAGTGGGAGTGACCCCGCCTTCCGATCGTAAGGTCGCAGGTTCGAATCCGGTCGTGCACCAATGGATTTTTCTATCGAAAAATTTATGTGCGCAATGCCAGTGCTCTTAAACGGTGAAGGAAAACATCGTGAGGAAACCAGTTAGTTTTCCTTCAGCGGCGATGGGCTTGCAACCTGTCATGTATGGAATACTAACTACTGCAAAATGTGGGTATGTGCCAAATGTAATGTTTGGACGTACCTCTGACTACCCCCCTTAGACATCCTCAAAGAATCTTGAATTAGTACCTACTTGGTACTGGGAGATCTGAAGGGATATCTACCGTGCCTGGGGATCAAAGTCGTGAAGCTGTTTCAGTTTTCAGTTTATAAGGCAGGTACTTTAATAACCTGTAAAAATAAATAATTAATCAACTATTGTAACTTGTGTACTTTAACTGTGTTTTGTGCAATAAATGATAGATAAATAAAAACTATTCCCAAGTCTTACCAATAAGAAACACCAAAAAATTATATGCCTAAATAGTTTTGGTAATAGCAAAATTTACTCGAATAAACATGATTTTGATATAAAACTGAGAGAGATGACATCACATTTCACTCATGCGTTTTCGCGCCATCTTTCCCTATAACATTTTTATAAGTCATCTTTAGGACTATATCATCCAAACTTATATACTAATAGAAATCTCATAAGTTAAACTTTGTTTTAAATAACCTACGTATAAAGAGCCATCTTACGGATATCTTATTGCACGTCTATCTCACTCGCTCAATATACAACAGCTTTACAACTTTACACCTAAACTCGTGATAAACAGAGCTCATTCTACTGTACTTTTTACTTGTATATTGGTTATTGATCCACCAACATTTTGTCTGGGTGGTAAAACTTTAGAACTAAATACAATAGATATTGGTGTATATTCCACAGAAATAGGTACCACCCAGACAGAAAAAAAATATAATTACACAAATGTTTGTGTGGGAATCGAACCCACGGTCTACCACGCAGAAGGCAGAGCTACTACCAACTGAGCTGTGGGGCTATCAAAGTTTTTTTTCTACTGTTTTAATAACCACGACACAGTGTGGGTTATATGACTTCAAGTATTATTTCTTTTATATCCATCTCCATCTGAACTTAACATAATCACTGTACAAAGTGCTAGACGATATTGAACTTTACTACCTATAGAATAGGGTCGTTAATGGTCCAATATACGCAGGTTTCCTGAGACAATCTTGTTTTCTAGTACCGCGCCCGAAGGGATGTCGATCCGGTCGCCGTGATTTGCGATTATGATCACTGTACCCTGGAGAATAAGGTTTATTAAGGTTAAGTAAGTGACTTTATTAAACTGAAAATAAGATATTCTTACACTAAACAAATAGGATATTTTAAAAATAGCCCCAAACTAATAAAGTTTGGACCAGACGGTTTATCAAAATACTTGTATATTTTTTGTAAACCTTTACCCAACCCATACACCCCATGTGTTACAGAGAGTAAATAAACATCCAGGTCCACCACCAAACAAATGTTTGCTCTCGGTGGGGATCGCGCGGGGTCGATCCTCGTCGCAAAAGGCAGAGCACTTACAGTAAGGGCGGTCAATTAATTAAAACCATTAATTATCTGACTGCGGCGTCACTATTCCACCGAAAGGGTTGTCAGAGGTATGTCCAGTTCTAACTGTCGCTAGTTTAAAAATAATTGTGTTTGAGGGACTTCACTATTCCACCAGAAGGGTTGTCAGAGTGAAGTCTAGTTCTGACCGACACCCACGGGGTAAAGTCAGGTCACTAAGTAGTAACAGTACAAAGACCAACCTTCACCAAAACCCGTCGCCCGAAGATGTCAAAGGTAAGTCCAGGGCCCGCACCACCATCTCTTGAAGCATTCTTTTTTCAATATTACTTTACTTTTTGATCATAAAGCCCACTCTATGCAGTTGATATAAGACATTGACATAAAAGTAATATTGAAATAAGAATGCTTCAAGAGATGGTGGTACGGGCTCAGGATAGCCCGACCCAAGGAGGCTGACAGGTCCCCGGACTAGTAACAATACAAAAGACCAACCTTCAAGGAAACCCCTCGCCCGAAGGTAACGTCTCCTGACACCGTGAGGTGGTCCAGCTCGATCAGATCAGGAATTGTCGCGAATCTGGTGATCAATAATATCCTTAAGCCATCTTGCAAGCTCGTTCCATCAGTAAGTTGTATAAAAAACTGTTATTATATAATTTTATCTGAGTGGGATTTCACCCAACGACCTTCCCATTAACACGGGCTGCGATATCTCAAAAATGGTTTGTACTAACGTGGGCCCAATGGCCCACGTTAAGTTAGTAAAAAAAATAGACCCAATGGTCTATTTTTTTCTCACGTTGTGCTGTAATCTTACTGTTTTTTGTTAACTACAAAAATGACTATTCTATTCCTCTTCCCTTGATGAGCCCCACACTACTTCTACTGGTACTGAAAACGAGCGCTGTACAGACATTACTGTCCATTGAAGCGGAGCGGAGAAACGGAGAAATATTAACCAATAGGATTGCATAAAATCCGTTTCTCCTTCCTCCGTTTCTCCGCTCCGCAGCCTCACTCCGCTTCAGTGGACAGGCAGCCTGACACGTGTCATAATTTTTGCTAAATGTACCTCCATTGCCTGAACTGTTTAAGTGTAGACAAATAGTGTTATTGTATATATTTTTTATGTTTTAAGGCATTATTAGCCTTTTCTTTCTTTCTGTGCTGCTGTTGTCTTTCTTTCTACTGACGACACATACCTGTTGAGGTACTCTTTGACGATGGCGAAGTGGTTGTCTCCGAGTTTGACGAGCGGCGTCGAAGGGAACATACGCTGATCCGACATCACCAGCGAGCCGTGGGATAAACTGGAAACGAAACACACGTCAAATATAAAAAGGAATTATTGATTTTAAGTCATTCAAATTCAAAATATGTTTATTTAATAAAATCACAAGGATCATCTTGAAACTAAGAGTAGTAGAGCTCTTTGTGAACGGCTCGTCCGGGGAAGTACTACCACCACGCCTTTTTCTGCCGCCAAGCAGCGACGCTGTGCTACGGTCTGAAGAGTGTGGTCGCCGGTGTAATTACACATGAGGCTTAACATCTGTACGCCTCAAGTTGATGGACGCAGGGCAGTGCATCGTAGGGCACGTTCCTATCGTGCGTGACTTATGAGGCAATGCTTTGTTATAGGCGATAGTTACAACTTAACATCAGATGGGCCATCTGCTTGTTCCATCAGCTGGTGGTAAACAAAATTATAATCGACTAGTTGCGCCCAGCGGTTTCACCCGCGTAGATTTAAATCCCGGTATTCCCTCGGGATAAAAAGTAGCCTATGTGTTATTCCAGACTATAATGTATCTCTCTGCCAAGTTTCATCCAGATCTGTTCAGCTGTTTCGGCGTGAAAGAGTAACAAACATACATCCATACTTACAAACATTCACGTTTATAATATTAGTAGGATTAGGAATCATGTTGAATGAATGAATGCTTCTTGACTGTACCTGTACAAGTTGGACATGACCAGTAGAAGATCAGAGGTCTTCTTGACCGGCAGGAACCGGCTGCGAGGCACGTTGACTCCGATGCCGCCCTCGAAGCACTTCATGGCGGCGCCCACGGCCGTCTCCAGCTGTATCACGTTGAGGCCGTCGGAGAGGCTCTTGTTGTTCACTATTATCTCCATGTTAAGGGAACCTGCCAAAATATTTATTATAATTATTGTCAGCCGTCTATGTCCCACTGCTGGGCAAAGGCCTCCCCCCCATTCCTTCCACTCTGTGCGGTCCCGTGATATGTATATTATAATAATAATAAATAAATAAATAATGATTTGTGTACGATCTGCAGAAATTTGTTCCGTTGGCCTGGGTGTCTTCTATTTATAATAAAAAATAACTAATATGTAAGTTATATAATGTATCAAATATATCAGTTATCTAGAGCCCATAATAGTTAGAATAGCTTACTTTGGGGCTAGATGGTGCTGGGTGGATTGTCCAGCATCACTACATAGTATAAAACAAAATTGCTTTCTCTGTCCCTATGTCCCAATGTCCCTATGTATGCTTAAATCTTTGAAACTGCGCAACGGATTTTGATGCGGGTTTTTAATATGATTCAAGAGGAAGGTTTACATGTATAATACATGCATGATATGTGCACCCGTGCGAAGCAGGGGCGCGCGGGCGGGTCGCTAGTGTAATTTAATTATATAATGTATTAAATATATCAGTTATCTAGTACCCATAACAGTTTGAGTAGCTTCCTTTGGGGCTAGATGGTGCTGTGTGGATTGTCCAGCATTATTTACTTATGTAATAAATAAATAAGATAAATAAATTATATACCTTGGTCGACCACTCTCTGGATGGCCCCCAGCTTCGCCCACAGGTTGTTGGTGTTGAAGAACTTGAACTGCGAGACGGACTTGAAGTCGTCGACGTGTTCCCTGGGCACCTGCGCGATCTCCAGCAGCCGCAGCTTCGCCTCGTACTGGATGAGGGTGCCTCCCTTCACGTCTGCACGCGTCTTGTCCGTCACCTCCATCACAAACTCGGCGGCGTTCTGGAATTATAACAATTATACATAAACAAGAGCACCGGTGGTCTAGTGGGAGTGAAGAAGAAGAAGAGTAGAACCTGCGACCTAACGATCGGAAGGCAGGGTTCCGATCGTAAGGTCGCAGGTTCGAATCCAGTCGTGCACCAATGGATTTTTCTATCGAAAAATTTATGTGCGCAATGTCAGTAGGTACTCAAGGAAATTATCGTGAGGAAACCAGTTAGTATTCTAACAGCGGCGATGGGTTTGCAACCTGTCACGTATGGAATACTAACTACTGCAAAATGTGGGTATGTGCCAAATGTAATGTTTGGACGTACCTCTGACTACCTCCCTTAGACACCCTCAAAGAATCTTGAATTAGTACCTACTTGGTACTGGGAGATCTGAAGGGATATCTACCGTGCCTGGGGATCAAAGTCGTGAAGCTGTTTCTGTATTTCAGATTCTCTTTCTGGTTAAACAACAAAACGTAGTTTTAAAGATTTAAGCATACATAGGGACAGGGATATAGGGACAGAGAAAGCGACTTTGTTTTATACTATGTAGTGATAATAAAGAAACAAATTCACTTGAGACTGATCCGGAATATTGGCTCTCTGTAAAGGGCCACCTGTTAAGTGGTAACTCATCAACTATATGCTACTAATCCTACTATAATATTATAAACGCGAAAGTTTGTAAGTATGGATGGATGGATGGATGTTTGTTACTCTTTCACGCCAGAACGGCTGAACGGATCTGGATGAAACTTGGCAGAGAGTTAGATTATAGTCTGGAATAACACATAGGCTACTTTTTATTCTGTGGGAATACCGGAATTTAAATCTGCGTGGGTGAAACCGCGGGGCGCAACTAGTATTATAAAAGCGAAAGTTTGAAAGTATGGATGGATGGATATTTGTTACTCTTTCACGCCGGAAAGGCTGAACGGATCTGAATGAATCTTGGCAGAGAGATAGATTATAGTCTGCAATAGCACATAGGCTACTTTTTATCCCATGGGAATACCGGGATTAAAATCTTTCCTGGTGAAACCGCGGGGCGCAACTAGTTATACATAGTTCAAAACCCCGATTAACGCATAGGTTACTATCCAGGTTAGATCACAAAAGCGTAGCCGCGAGTACTTGCTTGTTTCCACTAAGCCACTTACGTGATGCTCAGGGTTGAGAAGCAGGTTCATGATATTGAGGTCGACAGTGGCTCCGAGGTTGTCGATGTTGCTGATGAAGCAGTAGGTGCGACCTTCCTTGATGAACTTCTGCAGCAGACCGGAGTTGTAGAAAGACTCGTAGAAATCCCCGTGCCCGGGCGGGTACCAACTGTAAATGATAACAAATAAAGTGAGACCCAAAATGAGATGTAGGGACATTTCTACACAGCGATACGGCCCGGAATGGATTAGAAAGACAAGAGAAATGGATATTAAGGGGACACATTTAGGTCTAAGCCGTGGTTTAACTTGGAGTGGACACTTTTAGGTCTAAGCCGTGGTTTAACTTGGAGTGGACACATTTAGGTCTTAGCCGTGGTTTAACTTGGAGTGGACACATTTAGGTCTAAGCCGTGGTTTAACTTGGAGTGGACACATTTAGGTCTAAGCCGTGGTTTTACTTGGAGTGGACACATTTAGGTCTTAGCCGTGGTTTAACTTGGAGTGGACACATTTAAGTCTAAGCCGTGGTTTAACTTGGAGTGGACACATTTAGGTTTAAGCCGTGGTTTAACTTGGAGTGGACACATTTAGGTCTAAGCCGTGGTTTTACTTGGAGTGGACACATTTAGGTCTTAGCCGTGGTTTAACTTGGAGTGGACACATTTAAGTCTAAGCCGTGGTTTAACTTGGAGTGGACACATTTAGGTCTAAGCCGTGGTTTTACTTGGAGTGGACACATTTAGGTCTTAGCCGTGGTTTAACTTGGAGTGGACACATTTAAGTCTAAGCCGTGGTTTAACTTGGAGTGGACACATTTAGGTCTAAGCCGTGGTTTTACTTGGAGTGGACACATTTAGGTCTTAGCCGTGGTTTAACTTGGAGTGGACACATTTAAGTCTAAGCCGTGGTTTAACTTGGAGTGGACACATTTAGGTCTAAGCCGTGGTTTAACTTGGAGTGGACACATTTAGGTCTAAGCCTTGGTTGGTTTAACTTGGTCGATTGCGATTTTGCATAATATTTAATTTCAGTTCAGT